>JAMKCH010085177.1:0-356876 GCA_023653785.1 Ophioderma brevispina
TTTTCAAATTTGTGGAAGTGATTTCAGCGCGGGTCCATTCATTATGTCTGAATGTTTTTCATGCCATTGTGTGCCTTCAACTTTAGAATACTACTTTTAAATATATTTTAAATCAATCCATAACGTTGATGACATTTCTGAGGCGTTGGAGAAAATATTTATAGCCCATATGTGAATAAGCCAGCGGTTTTTGCTGACATCGGGTTTAATATTTCTTTTTATTATAACCGTAAATATTTACAATGAACCATCATTCTGTTCAATCCGCCAATTTCCGTGTTGCATGCCAAATTCAACCTTGAATACGCTATACCTTCGGGGTGATCAGCATTGTTTTTTCTTCTTTTTTATAATTTCAAATCGTGCGATCTTACAGTGGAGTCCATAACCAAACCCTACATTCAGGAAAGATTTTTTTCTTCAAAGGTTAAACGTTATTTTGCTCAATGTTTTGCTTGGTTGTTTACAGAGATAACAAGGCTATCAGAAGATTTTATTTGTGTCTTCGGGCTTTGGGTTCAGGAAACTATGTCATTTTGCGGCAGAAGAGAGACCTAAAAAGTCAGTTTGGCCGATTTTATCGATACAATGCGGAGAGACTGACGCCGACGTATACCATTACACATTATAGCAAAGACCATTCACACATGCAATTTCAGATTGTATCGATTACTTCTCGACAAAAACACATATCAGTTGAATAAAAATGGTCTATTTGTAACATAATTATAAGTACAAATATCTTCAAAACATAAATTACCATTGTTAAATAAATCCTTTGTTTTAAAAAAAATCACTCCATATCAATGTATCAGTTCATGAACATAATGAAACTGCTCAGAGATTTTTGTTTTACATCTCTAAGGTAATTATTTTGCACAAATACAGTATACTCAGCGTCCATAAATTGAAAGAAGAAGTAAAGCTGAAGTTTTCTGTAAATAAATCGGAATTAAACCTTAAAATTCATTATCGCACTGCTGTTTTCAAGCAGAATACAAAACTTTCTATGGTTTCACTTTTGCTCCCAAGTTTCGTTGTAGGTTAATACCATGAAATCTTGCTGAACCAAAGTAAACTTTGGTCTTACACCAGCTATCTTGAATTTCTTATTCAGTAAATTGAACATTTTTTTACTTAGCATTTTCTTTTGAAATCTCTGGGATATTATTTTTATAATCCTTCAATTACTCTCCCACCTTCTATTGTTAAACAATAATTTGGTGTTAAATGTTTGTACTCAAATCACTGCTGAAGACCATGTTACTTTATGTGAGCGATGCATCTTTGTTTGGCTCAAAATCGGCCAAACAGGATTTTGAAGTGTCTCAGCAAAATAGGCGTAACTTCTTTCTCCAAAGTCCAAATGACACCAAATAAACGTTTTCTGAAAGCCTGTTTATCCTTCTTTATAACCATAGCAAACATTTGAGCAAAAACAATTCTTAACTATTTTAATTATTTTTTATTCTGAATGTAGGGTTTTTTTACTCACACTGTAGATAAGTTGCACTCGCCAATCATGCATACGTGTTAGAAATTCATGCACCACGAACATGGTTGAGGATATCTGAAAAAAAAAAAAAATATTTAGCATACACTTAGACGTTTCAACATTTCTTGGACGTTTTAGAACAGTATCGTCGTCAACGACAAAATGGAATAACATGTACGTTTTGTCTCCATTTTTGAGAGAGTATGATCAAATTTTATCTGAATTTTGAAAAGAAATAGGCCTAATTTTCGCGTGTTTCGCTCTCTTTTGGTCCCGTTTAGCACTTCTTGGAGCAGGTCACCGGGATGACCTCGGAATGTTGCTCAACATGGCTCGATTGCCTCGGTGTACCCCTTATTGGCGTATGAGTACAACAAAGTCGTATATAAATTTTCACAATGTTAGTGTGCTATTAAGAAGTAAATGTTTAAATGAAATTAAACACTATTTGTCATACATTATGGATATTTATAACAATTTCTACAACACAAACAAACACAAAGTCGATTTATGTCAAGTAATCTGTGTGTATCAGTATAGTACCTTAAACCACCTTCAATGCTCACTTCTTGACATAAGTCAACGAGATTTAGTTTAAATTTAAAATATAAAGAGAGCCACTTCTTTACAGGATATGGAATATCATCATTTTACAAATTTGAAAAGTAAACGAGAAAATGCAAACAAAAATGACAAAATGTTGTCGTTTTCGATGATATCTTTAAACATATGACCTCAACCAGAACTCATTTTATAACATTTGAAGGAAGTCTTGAAGTTTGGGTTCCGGATAATTTCTTGATTAACAGGGAGCAAAATATATTGCGATGCCGGTTTGGCATAATTACATCACCATTAACACCAGTTTAACTTGTCGTTCGTATTTTGAAAGTACACTGCCACAATGTTGCTTTAGACAGTGCTATCGATTTGAAAGCATGGTGATTTTACTGAATGGAAGATGGATTAACATCACAGAGACTTGTATCAGTCTTGCCTTGAATTAATTTGTTCGAAACCCAAACTTCAAAATTCATTTTACAGTATTCATTCTATGTTTTAGACCACCGTGATGTAGCTACGTATGTAGTGTATGTATTTAATCACAATTAAAATTGCCCGTGGAGGCTTGTTTCGTAATAATTTTATTATACATAGTGATCACATTTTGGGTTAGGAAAGCGCACTTTACGGTACCTCTTACCTGCAAAAAAGGAACTGTACCCTAACGGCCTTTTGGTTTCTAGCCAGAGAGAAAGGGAAGGGGTAAAGGGGTAGTGGACGTCCATGGCGGGATTCAAACCCGGGGGAACCCGAACTCATTCCCATGAGCAGGGATGGCAAGCCACGAAGGAGTCGCTGGCCTGGCCACCGATTTTGTGCCCATATGAGTGTTGGTACGATGACGTCATCGCATCTTTTTGGACTTAGTGCAAATTTCCTAACCTCCATACCGATCATATCGCCATGACGGCCTGTTTCCGGCGGAGGGCACAATCCATAAATCAAGTGATCTATCTTATTTATTTATCACAATTGGAATTGTCCGTAGAGGTTATTTGTGATTAAGTTTATTGTACCGATTCCCAAAGCTTTACGGAATGAATTAGTCCAAGTGGTTATCACTCCCTGTAAAGTGTGTGCTTGGCGGATCTATTGTATTTATTTAATCACAATTTGAATTGTCCATAAAGGTTTACTTCTTGATATTCTAATGGATCTGATCGAAATTAATTGTGCTTACTAGTTGAAGAGCCAGCTCCCCAAAAAGCCTCTAGAAAAGGTTGAGGTCTACACAGAGAGCGAAAGAAGGTTTGAGAGTTGTTCTTGGTCAATTTGAGGGTGCTGATTTCGAATCTGTTATGTGTACTTTCATAAAAATGGTGGAAAGTACTCAAATTTACTATTAAAGGGACACTACCTGATTTTTGAAGAGTTATAGAATATAATGACCTTTTAATTGATTTTTTATAATATTATTTTTGAGTGGTTTACATTTAGTACAATGGAAATTAAATTCAAACCTGATCATATTATTATTTTGAGGTGAAGGAAATTCCTGAAGGGGTGTATTAAAGGGGTATTCCAAGGTTTCAAGTGATAAATTTGAATGATAACGTAATGTATATTTTACGTATTTGTTCATACATTTGCAATATATTAGTTGCAAATATGATGTGTTACAATGCAACACAACATAAGACAGCACAGTCAGCACAACACAATATTAATTTTAAAGTGACGTTTTTATGGAAGGAAATGCAAAGAACATTTTTAGTAGTTTGAGTACACAGTAACTACCATCTAGACTTTCTTCTATATGCAGGGAGATGGTATGTCCTGTCGCTTTAAGCTGATGCAAACTTTCTGATGTTGACATCTAATGTAGTTTAAAATTACTCCTATTTAATCATTTTATAATACAATCTAATCCTCCAAAATACTTAACCAAAATTATTCCAAACCGATCTATCTTATAAAGTTGGCAGTCCCAAGCGATCAGTGGGTCATAGTGGAGGTATCGCCTCGAGTTCACAGCCCGCCTGCCTCCGTTCCAAGGGGTTCGTCGGACGCTATGCGACGGAAACTCTCCTTCAGGAGATCTCTCCGCTGGTTTGCAAGGGGGTTGTGATGCACCTACCATTTCGTATTGCAAACTAAAGATGAGACGCTTCAAGCCAGGATGGCACCATCGTCTGCCTCTTCAGATCCTGGTCTTCCGAGATCTATTTCTCAGACCGTCAGTGTAGGACGCATCCACTCAATTTGAGCCAGGGAGTCCAATTCAGTCCACCGGTGCCCTCAATCACCCTGAAGACAGATGCGTCGAAGTCTGGGTAGGGCTCACTTCCTCTCTTTCCGGGTCTCAGACCGCTGGTCTGCGGCACAGTCAGCCACCAGGTAAACGTCTTGATTTGGGGCTATCTTTCTAGCCTTTGGTCGGTGGACCCCTCCCCCTTACCAAAAGATGTTGGTGATATACATCAACAAGGGGGGAGGGGTCAGGAGCCCCAGCCCTTGCAAAGAAGTTCTCCGGCTCCGGGTGGTGTCAGGACCGGAAAATCAGGCTGAAAGTCTCCCGTGTCCCAGGGATAATAGGTGGAAGCAGAACTCGGTGGAGTGGCAGCTCCTTCCATCGGTGTGCAGCATAATCCTTTAGAGGGTCGGTCGTCGATACGTGTGACCTTTCCACATCAGCTGGGGATCATCAACGCTCTGCTTACTACTTTCGGAGCCCGGTCCAGCCAGGTAATATGGGCGAGATACACTGGCGGCGGATTGGTCGGGCCGATTGTCTACATCTTCCCCCAGTGGCTATGATCCCGCGAGTCCTCAAGAAGGTGGCTCAGTCCACTAACTGTCTGGTCCTATTGGTGGTCCCTTTTTTGGCCATATCCCAGGTTAGATCTGCTAGGTTTTCAATGCGTGGGGACCTGGTAAGGGGTCCGCCAACGATCCAATCGTCCCAGAGTGCACAATCCACGCTTTGCCATCTGATGCATTTCTCAGGCGGGATTTTCTGATCCGGCAGCCACGCTCTCTGTCAGGCAAGGTGTGAGAATTTTACGATTCTGAACTTCGACTCCTCCATTACCGTGTATGTTGTGCCGATCAGAGAGCAACCCAGTGTCTGCAACTCTAAATCTTTCATAAGGGGGTATTAGTGTCCTGACTGTCCGGGCTTACCGCACGACAATCTATGAGCTCCATGAGGGTTTTTTTATGACATGGCGGTTTCTGCTAGCCGCTTCCTGACCAGCCTGGTAAAGGGTATAATCTTGGTTCGTCCTCTGTTGCGTAACCTTGTTCCGGAATGGGACCTGGTCTCGGTGCTACAACCACCTTCTTGGTGGCTGTCGCCTGAGGCCGAATGGGGTGTGAGACCTAAGCCTTGTTCACTGATGAGGAACCTAGCTCCGCTTTGAGTGGCCAGGGGTGCCTCTTCTTCCACAGGCAGGGTTCCTGGCCAAAAAAAATACTTTCTTTACCCCGAAAGCGTGTTTCTGCTACGACTCACCAAGGTTGCATGCCACTCAGAGGTGCCATGCATGGTGCTCGGTTTGGGGCCCTTGAGCGGTATCAGGACCGTACAAAGAACATTCGTACGCCAAAACAATTCGTTATCTACACATGTAGTGATACTCCATGGTCCTGCACCCTAGACACAATATGCCGCTGGATTACCTTAGTCATCCGAGATGCGCATTAGAAACAACATATTTGCGTGGCAGGCTCCTTAGTCAGGGCGCATGATGTTCAAGCTCAATCCTCATGCTGGGCATTCTATAAATTGTCCTCCATTCCCAACATTTTGGACAACGTCGGATGGAGTTCGGCTTCCACCTTGGAACAGATTTAAAGGGTATGTTGGTTAAAACGGATAGGAAAGGCCGCTGTCCAATTCTACAAGCTGTGTTTATTTTTATGAGTAGCTATATCTGCGACTGTCTGCCACAAGATTGTCCAGTGATATTGTGGGTGAATAAGGTCGTGGAAGGTACCTATCGCTAGCGCAGTGTCCTTTCGGAAGTGAGAGGGGGATACGTACGACCTTACAACACTCACTCACGATTTGTTTTCTCCACCCGCAAGAAGGTCGCTGGAGGGTGTACTTATTGATTTGGAGAAACGTTCTTCTTCTTATCGTGTCCAAACAAAGTGATTCTCAAATATGATTCAGCCAGAGATGGGTACAACGTCTGGCTGCTTCACTGAATTCCGCAAGGTCCTTGTTTGTGCACAGTGGGCAGACCAAGATATATTCCATAGTCTGTGGCGCTGTTCTACAACCACAGCTAGTGTCTTGATCTGCTTCCAGGTAGCCCCACTTCTGCAAGGAAATTTTAGATCGGCCAGTTCTGGTTCTCAATCTGTTGAGGCATCGCCATTCAGCCCATGAGGAGTCAGCTCCAGGTGGAAGATGCTCACCAGGTTCAATACCAATAGATGTTACTTGGTTGACAGCAAGTCTTTCTTTCCACAATGCGACTCTCTTATACTCCTTCGAGACTGATTCAAGAGGTTAGACTTTGTTTAAGAAACTCTCTCTGGATTTAAGGCGGTTGGCAGCAAGTCTCTGTCCAGACATAGGGTGCTTCACATTAGATACTTGGCAGCTACGCTCTTGCATGATCGCTACGCTACGACGGATGGTGGAGCAATTCCTGCTAGGATGTAAAAGTTCTCCGTTGGTTTAGGACGAAGACATCCTGTGATAAGCCGGCAGGAGGCATTTATAAAGCTGAATGCTGAATAAAGCTTTTTGGCATTGGTTGATCTTTCCCATACAGGGCAAGCATACTCTGCACATGAGTAGCACAGGGCAAGTGCCGTCGATCTTAGGGTATGTGGGCGAGCACCCAATTTTGTGCCAGTGAGTTTGTTCCGGATATTATTGCGTGAATTACTTTACTCTTCGTCTTAGCTCGGTAAGGCGGATATCCTTGGTAAGTTCCAAAATCTTATGTAGTAGGCACATGTGATTAACAGTGCCGTAAGCGCTGATAGATCAACGAACACAACTTCGGTTACCAGTCCCTTCTCAAAACCCATCCTCTATGTGTTTTGAGTTCGTTGATTACTTGGCTCGTTTGTTGATTTGCCTGGGCCGGAAAACCTGCTTGTTCGGGTATGAGGTGGTTCGTCTATCACAGGTGGTGATACGGTTGAGGGAGAGATGTCAAAGAGCTTGTAGGTATGGCTGAGAAGTGATATTGGTCTATAGCTCTTGGGATTAGATGGATCGTTCCCAGTCTTTAGGATTGCCATAACATGTGCTTTCCTCCAGATCTTTTGGGACCTGTGGGGAAATAAGGCAGCAATTGTAGAGCTCAAGAAGCCTTCCTTTTCTACTGGGCCGAAGTTTTTCAGCTGCTCAGTGAGATATTATCGAGGCCTACTGCTTTTCCTGGTCGAACGTTTAGCAATACCGGATTCCAATTCCTCCATGTTGAAAGGGCGGGTCAAACCAGGGTCGCCACTAACCTCTACGGTCTAGTTTGTCTTCTTGGGCTTCTTGCTGCACTTGCCATTTAAAAGCAGTTGGTGGGCAACTTGATTGGGTGTAACATTTGGCTGCTTGGAGTTTTGGATCCCCTTGACGCTTTCGATGTAACCATGCTTCTTGCTGTGTGGGTCATTAACGTGGCTTCAATTAAAGTATGCCAGGTTTTGATCTTTTTCTGGGAGATTCTCTCCGAAACTTCCTCACCTTTAGCAGTTGTTTTTAGCTGAGAAAGGACCAGCTTCAAACATGGTAGTATACTCTTGATATTCTTCAGCACATTCCTCGGAAAGGCCTGGTATATTTCCGTCCTACGCCTCTGGATATGAATCTCCAGGCAGTCTTGTTCACTAGTTGGGCAAAATTGTCATAGTTATGAGGTTTTGGAGGCAATCCTCTTCACTTTCTGGTCCAAGTCATCAGTGAATATAATTAAAGCGACGCTTAAAAGGCACTTTGTTTTATGTAGAAACGTTTATTGCTGGGAAATGGGAAGGATTAATCACTACATATTGTGCCCTAGTCCACTTATGATCTTGTTTTGGAGTTATGTTTGATGGCCAAAGTATATATACTCAAAATCAAGGAATATCTCTCAGTGATATTGTGGGTGAAAAAAGGTCGTGGAAGGTAGCCATCGCTAGGGCAGTGTCCTTTGGAAGTGAGAGGGGGATACGTACGACCTTACAACACCCACTCACGATTATGTTTTCTCCACCCGCAAGAAGGTCGCTGTGGAAGGTGTACTTATTGATTTGGAGAAACGTTTATTGCTGGGAAATGGGAAGGATTAATCACTACATATTGTGCCCTAGTCCAACTTATGATCTTGTTTTGGAGTTATGTTTGATGGCCAAAGTATATATACTCAAAATCAAGGAATATCTCTTTAATGTCTTCTGGGTTGTATGGGGACATTATGAGAACTTTATTTTGGGTTATGATAGAAGAAATGAATGAATATCTGCAATCCATTATTTTAACAACCACTTTTACCTTTCCACAAAGAAAATTAAGAGTTGTTGAAAGTAGTGAATCATCTTTATTGCTTATATTTGTAACTTTTGCCCCTTCATGCCTATTTGGGATTCCTTACACATCACAGCTAGAGACACTATTCATAACACAATAATTGATGCTCTTTTAAATTTTTCCAGTTGAAAGGCGTCAAAGTCTTCGAACTGGAAAGATTTAAATGTGTATTACGATCGAGGATTGCCCCTTTAATGAAAACTAAGGAGTACCCCTTAATGTCTTTTGGGATTGTATTTGACCAGTATGGACCACTGTGTAACAACTTTAGCCAAGAAGGCAATGTCTACCATTAATTATTTTTTTATTATTTTCTTCACAAATGAATGTGAATTTTTAAAGTAAGCGAATGCCCATTTAATGCTAGTTTTGTCACTTTATTCCCTGTCTGGACTTTTTTAAACATCATAGCAATAGATAAGCAATTTCGAATTGACAAATATCACAAACTGGTGATGTTTTAACTTTGAACTGCAAAAACTCCAATATTATATTTCAAAGTCAAGGAATGCCCCTTTAAAGGAAAAATTTAGGAACTTTCCACCACTTTTACGAAAGTACACATAAGGGATTTGGAATCAGCACCCCAAAATTGACCAAGTACCGTTCTTAAACCTTCTGTGGCTCCCTGTGTAGACCCCTCAAAATTTGCCACCATTGGCTCTCCAACTATACTGTTTATTCGGAAAATAGTTCTTGAAATCTATTGAAAGTGCAACTTTTCATTTTAGACGAAATGCGTCTGACTGAGAAGCAATGTGTTGCTTGTGGTCGGCAATTGATGGATAATTTACAAAATAACATTTGCGTGTTTATACTAGAGTGGCACAACAAACATCAAGGATCGTTAGTGGATTTAATGTAATTGCTATAACAAGCCAGGATAAAAGGGGCGTTTCGTGTTTTCATTCTTTCTTTCGTTGGTTTGTTTGTTTCTTATCCTAAAAATAAAGTGGTCCCGTCATATTACAGGAGGCGAACTCAAACTTTAAATTGAGGCGGTTTCTGTTATGTCAGTACACATATTTATTTTTTGAAGTGTGCGATAAAAGAAGGTCAGTTGAAACTGCTCTGGATTTTGTTTCCAGTTTGCTTTAAAAGAAACAAGATTGTGTTTATGTTTAAGTCATCAAGCATTATTTATTCGAGTATATAATGCTGGCCTAGTGTTGCAAGCGTCGCGGTATAAGATGTTATATTCGCCTAATTCTAGGATCATTTTTCCCGATCTTATTACCTCGTGGGCGGTTGCTGATAGAAATTACAAGTATCACTCTATCCACTAATCGGTTAGAATTTTGTTAGATTCAAAATTATCATCTTTAAAAAAAAACGTTCAGCATGGGTATCAGATTAAGAGTAACGGGGATGTTTAACTGCAAAATTTGAGACTACCGCACGTTAATCGGTATATTAGCCTCGATAATAATTCATCCTCGAGAAACAAGCAAACGGCGTGAAACAGAAAGAAATTTGATATTACATCATAGAAACACAAATTATACATTTCATGTTTTCCCTAATTCAATTTGTGATTACTATTTCCATTCATTAGGTTCGTGATTTTGGGGTGAAATTCAGTTTGCAATGAAGAAATCGTTATTAATTAAATACCTTATTGAATAATTCAATAAATCGATGAAAAATATACGAGGTAATAAGGGAATTAATGAAAGGAATAAAATGGTGATTATTAAAATGCACATATTTACAATCAAACTGCCATGATGGTTTATCCGATCGGTCTTTGCAACAGTCAAATCTTAACGCTCTAAACCTTTGCATGAAATTAGCGTTCTACTATTCAGAAGTTCCCGCCGTAGTTAAACAAGTTGGATAAACTTCCCTAAAATCGGGTGTAACATAACATATGTCCTCACTTAAGGACCACGGAATTCTATTCCAATGCTGATAATAAAAAAGAACCAAACAAAGTATACAGCACAGCTGTCCGATGTGTGACATGGTTCCTAGATTTAGTAAGAACATTTACCAACAATGATAGGTAGGATGAGAAAAAAAAGCGAAATGTTAAAAAAAAATCGCCTGAATTTAATCGTGTTCATCTACCGCTAAAAATTTCATATTGGTATTCGAATATGAATGTTTGGATAATGTTTCAAGTTCCCCCGAGTTTCGCGCTTCTCTTTCTCTCTCTTGAATAAACCATTGCTTTGTCCAGCATTTTGATCATGTCTGAAGGATTTTGATTTCGTTCTTTTCCTATGGGTGGGGGGCCACAGACTGGGAAAGTCTTGTAATTAATGACAACCGGCAACGTTGTTCATTAATTGGATTATATAGCTTTAATATCATTTTCAGCAACTTTTGGGGGTCCCCTGATCAGTTTAAAATACTCCATTTTAAGAAACCAAACACCCAGTAGAAATCGCAAAGGATGCTTCGCCATAAGATAAACGCACTAAGAAGAAACTACACTTCCAACGTAGTTTTTTCATTTTTCGCTTTTTGACTTGTTGTCTATAGGTTTGTTTCCTCTGTTTACCCATTTTCAAAAGCGTTCACGTCGCAGCCCGGCCGCGTTACGGCATTTCTTGAGATACTTTCTTCTACAAGCTTGCGCTCTATTTGCCACCAATTTTTGCTATTTTAAGTTTTTTATTAAGGTCCCCTTTATTAAATTTGTCAAATGCAATAGCGACCGGTAGTCAGCTTATAGACCATTGTAGGCCTCTTCTTGAAGTTTGCAAGTCTGAAATAATTTGTAGTAGAACAGGGAGCAAAATATATTGTGATGCCAGTTCGGCATAATTAATTCACCACTTAATACCAGTTACTTTGACTTCATTTCATATTTTGAAAGCACACTACCACCATATTGCTTTAGAGATGGCAGTGGTTTCGATTAAGGAGCAATTTATACACACCGATGGAAGGTGGGTTGAGATCGCAGAGATTTTTGCCCGTCTTGTCTAGAAATAATTTGTTCGAAACCCAAACTAACTTCACAAAATTGTTTCAAATTAGAAAATAATTAGAAAAGGTTGTTTCATATTAGGGTTGTGATTAGAGGCTACTGTACCCCGATCTAGTTGGGATTTTCTTTCCTTCAAAGTAAGCCACTGTTGATTTGGTAAGCAAGGCTTAATATCTAAGTATAATTTTCAGCAAATCTGCTGTTGCACTACGGCCTTTTTTGATTTTGGGTTTGGTAAGTGCACTAAGAAATCAATTAGAAGAGAGGTGTACCTTTTGTTTATATTATTTTCATCATTCTTTATTATCGCATCGCTAAAATCATCAAAATAACAAGAACCATACATTTAACCCCAGGACACGCTACTGAACACTCTAAAAGGAGAAAAGCAGACAGGCAGGGAAACAACAACAAAGTACAAAAAACCAGATAAATTCATTCATGCCATAAATAGACTAGTAACATTCCTTAAATGTTTTAGAGTAACGTCATCGGACCGAGATTGTGCATTTTTCCGTAAAGTAAGCCACGCTAGCAGTGGCTTTTACCCTGCCTCCCCGCCGCGCCCCCCTCCATGAATGACCTTTTGGCAACAGCCCCCCACCCAACAATTTATCCTCCTTTCCCTCCTCGGCACCACCCACCTTTGCCGCCACCCCCAATTTGCACAGGTCTACTTATATATCTATTTAATTTCATTTAAAATAGCATTGGATTGTCCGTAAAGCTTATTTCCTGATTGTTTATTGTCCATACTTCCCTTGATAATCTTTACGGAATGAATTAGGCCACGTGATCACCACTCTCTGTAAACCGTGCGCCTTTGGGTTTAAAGGGCCACAAGGCAATAAAATATTCAGACATAATGGAATAGACTTCTAAAATCAACTTCCACAAATTTTAAAACGATTTGGGATTTTTATGTACCGCGTAAAAACACTACAACAGCAGAGGTTTGGGCAGTTTGCATTTCCTGCCACGAAAAACCAATGTGTTGACATCCAATCCCCTGCCAGAATTTACAGTGATAATCTAGCATGTTTTTGTTTCACACTGCAAAAGCCTTCAGGACCGGGATTCCAACATTGTACTGTCAGGCTTGTATTAAGCTCATTGACCGACAGTGAAAGGTAAATTAGCCGGAATTGCACATATAAATAGCAATGGTCTGTAAGCTGATGACTGCATGCTTTCAAGTTTGATAAAAACTGGCGTAATGCGTCAGCATCTTCCTTGGTTGTGAAGTGACGCTTACAAGGAAAATAATATTAGTTTTTCCCTTTATTTATAACAAAATATAAAAACACCCAAATTGTTTTTAAATTTTGGAAGTTATTTCACTAAGGGTCTATTTCATTATGTCTGACTATTTTTTAGGCCACTAAGGCTTTAAGGCCCCCTATAAAGACCAACACCCTCAAAGCCGCGTTTTTAGCGGTGGGCGGAGGACCCGATCAATACGATGCTACAGTTCATCCGAGAAGGCGTCTTGGAGCAATGTGTTTCTTGTGTTCGACAAATACTTGATAATTTACAAAATAACAGTTGCGCGTTTGTATAGGGTGGCATAATGGAAAGTCAAAGGATCGTTATTATAATGGATTTAAGTTATATTACTATAACAAGGCAGGGAAAAATGGGCGTTTCGTGTTTTTCTTCTTTTGTTTGGTTTGTTTGTTTTCTTTCTTCTTTATCGAAAGAATAAAGTGACCCTGTCATTTGCATGATGCGGAAAACTCGTCATGACTTTAAAATTGAGCACTTTCTTTTTTATGTCAATACCAACCGTTTTTTTAAAAGTGTGCGATAAAAGAAGGTCGGTTCAAACTGCTCATGGGTTTGTTTTGTAGTTTGCATTAATAGAAACAAGCTACTCCCATGTGGCAATATTTCATTTTCGTGTATAATGCTGTCCTAGTGTTGGCAAGCTCTACGTATAAAGGTGTCATATTGTCCTCATTCCAGGATCGTTTTTCCCCGACTTATTACCTTGTGGGCGTTTGCTGAAGATTACAAGTATCCTCTATCCACTAATCGGAATAGAATTGTCCGATTAAAATAGCTAGCTTTAGAATAATGATCAGCATGGGTATCGGATTGAGAGCAACGGGGAATGTTTAATTAACAACCAAATTTTAGACTCACATAGTGCTACTTACCGCAACATTAATCGCTATATTAGCCTAGATTTCATCGTCGAGAACAAAGCAGACGGCGTGAAACAGAACGAGACCGAACTATAAATTCGATATTATATCATGAAAACACAAATTATACATTTCCATGTTTCCTAATTCAATTTTTGATTACTATTTCAAATCCCATTATAGCTGGGTTGAATTTATTTTGGTTGAAATTCGGTTGGAATAAATAATAAATGTATACATATAATTTGAATACACAGTAATTAAGAAAAAAAGTAGACGCGGTAATAAAGGAATTAATGAAAGAAGTAATTTGGGTTTTGTTTTTAAATTAAAAATAACATAAATAAATCAACTGACGGGTTTTATTTACGCGATTACCAGTCAAAGCTTAACGTTCTTAAATTTTGCATACAATTAGCATTCTTCTTCTTTCAAAAGTTCCCGCCGTTGTTAAACTAGTGGATAAACTCCCTAAAATTGGGTATAACAAAACATGTCCTCCCCACTTAAGACCACGAAATTATATCACATGTTGATATCAATGAACTATTGCGTTTAGGGTATGGCCCTAGGGAACTCCTTGAGTAAGACGTGAACACACTTAAGTGTACAGGCAAGTAGACCAAGGCCTCTGGTCATTGTACAGGTCATTTCTTTAGAATGGGCACGACCACGCCTTATTTTTTCGCTAGATTACCATAACAACAGCGGGAACGATGAGTTTTGCACCTAACCCAATTAGGTCAAAGTTCCATATTGATAAAAATAGAACTGCGCACTACTAATTGTGTTAAAAAAAAGCGTCACACTGACCATCGCAACTACGAGATATACTCTAACCAAACCACAGCTGTTTTGTCAGCCAGTTTGAAATCTATCTGCCAAAACATGTGCCCGATCTTTGCGAATGTAAACTCTCTGAACAAACCACCTGCTGACCGATGCTCGTTAGATTTCTAAGGATCATTTTATCACCGAGGATCGCTTGGCCGAATCCAATGATAAATGCATTTCTCCATGCTGTAAGATTACTGTGTAACATTTAAGCGTCCGCCAGTGATCTCGTTGAATCTAGAGGGCGGTGCGATTTCAGGGAGAGAAGTCTAGCCTTTTATTACTATATCCTACACGCTCTACGAGGTAGACAAGCTTAAGGCTGGTCCAATATTGTTTTTAGTGATGGCGCGGGAGGTATCTGCCTATCGGTAATTAAGGTCCTTGTGGTTTTTATATTTTGCAGAATATACATCTTTTTAAAACTTATTAAAAACTTTTAAACTTATCCAAAAAGGTATTTGGATATTTACAGCCTTGTCCCTCTACTGATCTAAAATGATGAGACCTTTGTACCATCAGAGCTGTTAGCTTTAGTATTGATGTGCACCTAATCTGACGTATCTCTGTTAGAAACTCGTATTTTTGCAATTTTCTGACAAAATTAGACAGTCAATAGCCTATGGGAAAATGTGATACAATCGTTTGATCATAACACCAAATTGAAAGATCGGAATCTATTCTCAAGGATAACCAGTGAATGAAACAGAAGGTACTCTAAAGAAAAGGGCACCGTTTAAACCGATCAAAAGGCGATCCGTAGGCTAGTTCCGTTAGTTGGCATATTGAACCCTCTGGCCGAGACTATGATCATACCCAAGTTTGCACTCCTGCAATCTATTGGAGGTTCATTTATTTACGCAGCTCTCCGTAAAGCAAGTGGTTTGCCAGAGATATCCCAAGTGGCGTGCATGGTCTTGCGTCAACTTCATTTTAATCGAATGGTTTAGGGCTTTTTATCTTGTACAAATCATGTGAATTCCATGACAATGTCCAAACAACTGTCAAGTCAGAAGACATGCCTGCACATGTTTGGTCCAGGTGAGGTGAAAATTGCTGCTCCTAATAATATACAATGCAACCATGATGAACTAGAATTTCTCGGTTTCGGGCTCTCCTCTTGATAAATATAACTCTTGGGCAGCCTTCAACAATTAACCTAATCAGGTTTACCCTTTGATTTGACCTTTTCCTTTGACAAGTGACAAGCAACATCCATCCTTACAAATCCAGCGTGACAGGATAACGCTGATGGTCTTCTCAGTATATCGGCGCCAACAATAGATGCAAAACAATTTTGTTAAATGAGCTTGTTCGATACAATGTAATAACTGCACCAAATATATGGAGTAATATGCGAGTAATTCTCGCCCTGACATTCATATTTCCTTTAACATGTTCAAGGGCCATACATAGATGAAGGGTTTTTTTTTTCTGGCTACGATTAGAGCTTGGTCACTTTTAGATGAAAAAGGAAGGATCATGAGTTTGAAATCGGTCTGAAAGCTTAACCTCAGGATGTGAATATATCATCCAACCGCTTAGCCACTGTGCTAGGTTGTCATTATACTACTAAATGATCAACCGCTTTGTGATATCGAAAAGTACGCCACTCCTTGTATTTTTAGAAATTTGACCCTAAGAACGCTCAGATTCGGACTTGTTTTGCTCATATTTTCATTACTTTGCTCTTTTCAGAGTAAGTTTGATTCTTCAGTACATATTCAAACATGATTTTTCCTATGTGGCTCTCATCTCCCAAATTATGTTTTATTGGTGGAAAATCCATTTTGCCTCCATGCATTTGTTCAAATACAGCTGAAATGAGTTGGAATATAAAAGTAACTTAAAATTGGAGCGGGTTACCATGTTACGCTGGTTAAAGATATCCGGCGACATCACCAGTTGTTGCTTGAAAGAGATTTGTGTTGCATACGCATCGAGAAGTGTTATGCATATTATTTAGAATTGTTTTACCTAACTTAAGCAAAACTTTTTACATAATTCGAGACAAATACTCACAGTTTATTAAGAATTCTAATAGTTCGGCAAAAGCCTATACATTTTTATTAAGTAAATTTTTATTAATTCTCATGATTTTCCTCCTGCTCACATTAATGTTATGTATTATTATTTAGGCTAGGTAACAAAACGTGAAGTGATCATAGAAAGAATGCCTTTACTCATATTGTTCTCTAAAAAATCAAGGGGTTTTTGAAACTTTTTCACTTATCGTAACTTTTTTTAGTTTACCAACGGGGTGAAATGTACGACAAATTTATGTTCCTGAACTATTTCTCATTGTCATCGACCTAAGATTATAATGTCCCGTAACTGTAATGCAACTGGAGTGAAGCGAGTAAAGAACAACCACATCTGACACATAAGTTAATGTGTGTCCGTATTCAAAAAGTTTGTTATGAGAAGTTCAAGTGATCATTATTCTTTAAACATTCACTCTCGAATCATGAATGCGTATTATGACGGAGAGTAACTTGTACCTCCAATTTACATTGCTCCTAAAACGCCAATACAGAGTGAGAAACACAAAACCAAAGGAAAATTTTTTGGTGTTTTAAAATACAAACTAATGTTTTGAAATATAGGGTGCTTTCCCCAATAAAGATAAAATAGAAACGCCCTCATTTATATCGATTCCTTAGCTTTTAAAAACTTTGTCCATGGATACCGACTATGTATTACATCCCGTTACAACAGTAACTGTGGTAATTTAGTATGTATAACTCTTTATTCGACGACTAATTAAAAACATTACGCACTAAAATATACACATTAGTCCGACAATTTATGTACATCCTTCGTATTGCAATCGTGTAAAGTTATACTTGTTATTGGGAACGGTTAACTGTTCACAAAGCCCAGTAGTCCTCCTAAGGACTACCATATCTTCCCAAAATAGATTATAACTAGTGTCCCGCTTGCGTTAAAAGAAAAAAAAGCAAACCAAACAAGTTAAACAACAGGTCGTCCGTGAAGTAATAATTATTTGAGGACGCTTTTTAGGTTTTTTTTTGACACCATGATTCAGCTTTAAGTTTGTTTCCATAGCTGTCACTAGTGTGACATTATTGAATCATGCAATACTTTCAGAAGATATTATAACTTTTATGACATATCCCCAAACAGTCTATCTGAGCAAAAGCAACTTTAAAGCATTGAAACTTTGGTGTTAGAACAACATCACTTTCGATAAAAATCACATTTATTTGAGTACAACTATTTTTCTAAGCATTAAGTCGTCCTTTGACACTATTAAGAAGTATTTATCTTACAGTAGTTAACACAGATAAAATGGCTTGTAAGATTGCTGAGTGGCGTTTCCCATTCACCAAAGGCAATGTAGCTCGCGAATGATCCACTTAGAAGAAACGTTTTGTTTTTACTTCCTTAAAGATATTTTTGAAACAGGTCATGTAACTTCAATTAATGTTCAACAAACATATCTAACATAACTTTGTTATTTTATTTGGTCCTTATCATCCACGTTCAACAGATATTAATTTAAGAAATGGTTGAAACACCGCCTTACTTTTAGAATGAATTATATTTTTTTCTAGATCGAAGGTGAGTTCTATATATAAGATGATATTGCATTGTTGAAGCTTTTTTCCTAAAGACTTTGTTCCACTTAGGAAAACTAAATCACGAACGTTATTGTAGGCAACAGCACGGCTACCGTCTGAAAACAATGGCTTACTTTCTTAAGTTAAGTAATGATATCAAGAGACGTCCCTTGATGCCAGGGACGTGTATATATACGTTCCATGTTACTTATGAGCGGTTATTGTTCGCAATTTATTATTGAACTGCTACTTATGACAAAGAAAAACAAGTTATTGCAGTCATAATTTCTTGGACAAAAAACGAAAAATGTCACAATGTTTCTATAAGTCATTTTCTATCGTACATTTTGATATTGCAATTTTTATGACTCCAATCAATTGGAAGGCGGCATTTTGTTAACATGACAGGAGTTAAGGTAATGAAAAACGTATAAATGAAACTTAAAATGGCATAAACTGAATGAACGGGTGGTGGAAGACAACAAGAAGGCAAGAAAAAGAGACGAAAGTAAGAAAGCAAGAACAAAAAGGACGCATGAAAGAAAGAAAGCAAGAAAGCAAGCAAGAAAGTAAGAAAGTAAGAAAGAAAGAAAGAAAGAAAGAAAGAAAGAAAGAAAGAAAGAAAGAAAGAAAGAAAGAAAGAAAGAAAGAAAAAAGAAGAAAAAAAGGAAGAAAAAAGGAAAAAAAAGGAAAAAAGAAGAAAAAAAATGAAGAAAAAGGAAGAAAAAAAGGAAGAAAAAATGAAAGAAAAAAGAAAGGAAAAAAAATGGAAAAGATAAAAGCAGCGAAAAAGAGAAAGCACTATTTGATTTGGCGGAGAGGATCAGCTAAAATGTAATTCCTTTCTCGACAAAGTGCATTGTAGATATCAATTGAACAAAGCCCTCAAGAGCCGATTAGCTTCGTAAATAAAGGACCTGGCAGGATAAGCAGAGAGAATTGTCATTTTGCGATATTGCGAGTACATAAGACTCGGCTTTGATGAGGTATTCATTCTTTCCTCTAAAATTGCTAAACAAGCTAAAAACATGAAAAAAAAAAATCTAAATTGGAAGGGGTTTTGAGTTTTAAGTAGCAAAGCCACAACTATAAATACTTCATACTACTTCAAAACCTCACTTGAGTATATTCATGATATTATGCAACAGGTCTTTCATTGATGATCAGGGTGCTCATTTGGCTATGATTAAGAGCTCAGGGAAAGTCTGTTGGACTATTACATAATACTAATTCTTGTGCAAAGTTTTGTTCATGAATAACAAAGTGAGTTCTATCTAGTATACAGTGTACTTTGTTCTGGTAGGGTAAGCACAAAACTATTATGCTTTTGACTATATTGGGAAGGTGCTTTTCTATTTTATGCACCCTCGATGGAGAAATTGTTCAAAATGACCCCCCCAAGAACGGGAAAGCCACTTACATGGTAGATAGATATTATCAACACACATCAGCATAATAAGTCTCTTTCCCGCTCTTGGGGGGGGGGGTGGATGGGAAGGGGTTGTATAATAAAAAAAATGATTATTTCCCATTGAAGCCTACACTTAAAATTCCTCTAAAAGCGCCATTTTCTTCAACACGTTATCAAGCACCATTTAGATTGAGCTGTCCACGTTCACGAGTAAACGAGTAAAATAACAAAATAAATCATAGCTATAGACATAGATAGATATTCCCATCATCCATAATAAGGAATCTACGGGTAGTTTTTAATGAAACTATGTCTATGAAGGCTCGTGTGAACTCTATTGTCAAAATATACTGAATTTGTCTGTAAATCATTGCTGAAAGCTGCCACGTGTCCGTTCACTTATTCTGTCCCGTTTGGACTATGCAGACTTGAGTTTCAGCCAAAGAAATACAAGAAAATTACAGACACTTAAACAGAAGGCTGCCATGATAAATTTCAAGTGTGGTAGAGTCCGTCCTCCTGCCCCATTGCGGCGAGAGCTTTATTGGTTATCTGGAAATGAGATCAATCTATAAGGTGCTTCTCCCGAATGAACCACCTTACTCCTGCTTACCTGTCTGACCTCATACTCTATACCTCTGGAAGCAATATAGACCGTATTCAATAGCCAGCCATGTTGGTGGACAAGATAGACGCATTCCAGTACTACATTATACATTCACCTGTCAATGATCCCTGTGTAATCGCTAAACATGGATCGATTGACAGCTTAATGTATTGTAGTCCTGGAATGTATGCATCTTGTCCACCAACATGTCTGGTGGCTGACGTCATATTGAATACGGTCTATACCTCATGGTCTGCTCTCTGAGAATGCCAATATTCATTATGTTTCACGTACCTGGCGATCAATTGGTGACATTGCCTGACCGCGCCTCTGAAATTCCCTCTCTGTCTGCATTCGCCGTTTATCTTCTGTCGAGTGGTTAAAGAAAACGCCCTAAAACCCACATTTGTCCCATCTTAGGAACAAGTTTTTAAATCCATGCTGTTCTGGTGTCATATTGTTTAGTTTGAAATTTGTTTTCTCCTTTTTTTTACTAAATTAATCACATAATTCTCATGTGTATCATATGTAATGTATGATTGCACTGATTTCCATTTATAAACAGTATGATTGCCTTCTTTTCTGAAAAATTATCTTATATGAAATAAGGTATTTCCAAGAACATTACTTTTATGATAGCAAAAGCAAATGTAAACTAAAGGGACATTTTAGAGTCAAAATAATATTTCAAGCACGACAAGTATGCTCACTATAATTTTTCTTTTTTCTTGAAAAGCCAAATAACCAACCACCACGTCCAATACTGGGCAAGCATAGCATGTCACATTCCGTGTTCCGATCGAAGATCTGCCAATATTAATCCACTGACGAGAGGAGTCTCTACCAACTCGAGGTGCTGGTTACATGGAGCCAGTATTTGGCCAGTTGTAAACAGTTTGATATCTATACTTCATGTTTTTAACAAATTCAGCGATCGTTTTGTTCCGACTGTTAAATCTCATACCGAACTGAGTTTTTCCACTGTCAAACAAAGAATACACGCGATATTTGTGTTCCCCTTTCACCTTTTTTTTTTTTCATATAATTACTTGTTGTCCTCTGGTTTGCAGCTATGAAAGACATTGTAAGCAATGGTTTGTCCTAGAACCAGACGGGTATATAAATAATTTGATTACGTTGCGATTGGCATGCCATTGAATGTTGTCTTGACTTTAGACTCATTTACCCCACGATTATGGCAAGCTAAAAGAGTTATAATGTATTGAGGGCAACGTGTTGGCGTTGGAAAACATACACGATAGACATACGCATAAAATGAACGAATCCCGCAATTGATGTATGGTTCAAAATGAAAAACACCTATTCTTCAATATATCACAACTATCATAGTTCTCTACGAACGATCGTATCAGCCTTAAAATCAATGTTTTGCGATTTTAATCAATTTTAGGTGAATATAAATAACAAATACACTTTGTTGCTTATAAAATTCTATTATAGAATTACGTTTCAAATGAACAAACTTTTCAGACTCAATCAGAATTCGTTGAATAAAACAGGTCCTTAGGCTAAAACAAGAATAACGTGTAGAGTTGGTCTACTTATTATCCCTCACGTTTTTGGAGGTTTTAAAAAATCATACCAAAGGAAACCATCAAAAAGTTTATATACTCCTCTGATTAAATCATCGCTCACATATTGACCCGATTTTGTTCAAGAAGACCTGTTATGCAACAGCGGCCTTGAGTTTGCTGAATTCTCATAAGCACTGAAACTAGAGCGGCTGTGATTGGGCGTATAGGTCTTTTGATTTTGCCTATGTTTACAAACACCTCTATTCAAAATCCCTCGTCTGTGACGAACAAAGGGCGGTAACTATCAAAATATATCGAATGCGGCCGCATTGTCGTAAGCTGTTGGCGTAGGCGTGTTTTTTCACGTTTTGAATATTTGCAACCGTTTGTCTCGTGAGGTGATCTTCTGGTGTCACAGTCACTCGAAAATAACCTGCTACTATAAATTGCTATCATTAGCATTAGCTGTGGGACATGTCCTCTTCTATGCTGTTGTTTTGTTGTCTCCCATAGACTTGCTTGGTTTAGAAAAAAATAAAAAACTTCAATAAAATTATTAAAAATCATATAATACCGTTTGTTGTTCCCACAAATAAAACTAGCACATTTTCTTGAAAATATAAATGTCACTAACGGTATTATCGCTTAGATCCGACATAACTTTAAAAGTCCGATAAGCTTATTACCGTTACTAGCTGACCGTAAGTGGTCCATGGGAACCTGGCAGCGGAGTTCTAACAAATTCATACAAAGAATGTTAGAATAAAATGATTAAAATATGAAAGAAACATGTGAAAACATCGTACTTGTTAACTTAGACGCGTAACGAAATCTTTTTTATCCTACACAGGAACCTACAACCACCGTGAACCAACTCTCACAATACCATTTAATGTAATTAATGCAAAATCAGTTCATTTGGTGAAAATGATCCTTTCTCCTGTGACAACAATACAAAAGTAATGTCCGTCCGTGATGAAAAAAGTGTGTTCTGTCATTATTTTCAATTTCAATTTTGGTGAAGAAATACATTTATGATTTAAACTTTCATTCACACGTATTGCAGGTCAACGATTGTTCAGCGTGTTTTTTTTTCTATTTCGCTGACCGCAGGAATAAACCCATTTTGTACTTCGTTGTGTCATCCACGTATGGACAATTGCATCAAAATGCTAACAACCGTGTAACAGAATATTTCTGTAGAAATATTTTCTTAGTTTTTGGTTTTTTCTTAGGAGATAATGTTCAAGCTATAATATTTAAACAAAACCTTAAAAATGTTGAAATAAAAACCTAAAGAACCAATTAATTATATTGAAAAAAGTCCGTCTGTGATGTTGTTTTAACAAAACACATCCGTACAAAAAATTGCCTGATCCAAAGGTCTCCATCCACCGCTTGTACCTTTTTAAACCATTCCAAAGGAACTTGAGATATTAGGGATAATCCTTAGAGTGATTTCAACACGAAAATCTGAAATTAATCTTTAACTTGATGCTAACCCTAAACCGATCAGGCTGACCTTGCTCTAAGAGGACGAGGTGAGAAGCCTGTTTTTGGCTGTACATTCGAAACATGCAGAATGCTGCGCTGGCTTTCCATCAGGGGAGTAAAACCGTAAACTACAGACCTCTAGTCCAAGTGTAGGCAAGAATTATAGATTTCTCCGCTTGCAGTTGACGGGCAAAGATTAATTTTCCTCCGAATCAGTGTCGTATCCATTTTTGAAACAATGTAAAGCTTTGGGGAAACGTTTAATGTACTCGCCTTCGGGCTTGCCGGCTGAACTTAATTTACTTGAGGTCGCAATTAGATCGGTGTCAGCCTCTGCATGCTTTAAATCATAACATCAACACAAACCGGCTTCTCCCTGGCCCTCCTCTTCTCTTTACTTCTTTCCTCCTTTTTCCTTTCCTCCTTTTTTTTTGTTTTCTCCCTTCCTTCAAAATTTCTTTCTTTTCCTTTCTTCTTTTCTTTCTCCCATTTTGTCCAAGGTGTTCCGAGTCCTAGGAATCGCTCCCCCATTCGCCCACCTCCTACTAGAAACGCGCTGCCTTCCCCCGTGCTCTACTTTCAGGAAAAGTCCAAAAAATTCCACTGTAGATTCCGATAGAACCGTCCACACGTACTTACTAATACCTCATAAAGTTACGCCGGACTTAACCCTGCCATTCTCGGCATAAAATCGTCGGACTTTAAGCCCTAGTTTAGGTCCGATAGAGTACCTCCGACTCGCGTCCACACACGCAAATTTAATAATCCACACTAAACCAACCGATCACAATTTAGGCCCGGTATTAAGTGACTTATGTATGAAACCGCATGTGGAGGACGATTACATAGGGGTTACACGAGGCTTGAGGGGAATTATGGATTGTTTTTTTAATTCCATCGCGACATTAGTTAATACGTAATAAACTAATGGTAGCGGCTAACTCTCATAATGAAGTAATTGTGCATTTTTTTGATAAAATTGAACGTTTCCACAGTTTTGTAGTACATATCCCAACTATTATTTTCAGACATGGAGCCATTTTGGATTTGCCCCCTGGAACTGGTAGAGGCCAATGACCTTTTATGATCAAAAGTGCCCGTTTTCGTATCAAATGTGATGTAAAAATTAAAGTTCTTTAAAAGCCAAAATAAAATTGGTTTATAAGCCAATCTGTAGAAACCTGTGACCTTTCATATATACCCAGTTCATGTTTGTACAATGTCTACCATTGCATATTGTTATCTATTAAGGGTACTTTCACCCATATATACCTTTCTTTTTCCATTTACCCTTGTCTGACGGGGTTAGTTTTTGGTAACGCGAATTCCAGCATCCTATGAAGCTGATTTTGACACCATCTATAGCTATTAATCTCTATATCCATGAAATGCCACAATTGGCTTACGGACGTTGGATAAAATCATTATGACGTCATAATTGAGCATTAGGCCTTAAATCCCAAATTTAACACAAAAATAACCCTAACCCTGACTCGGTTTCTCCCTGGAGGAACTGAAGGAGTGCAAGGGGGGGAAAAGAGTGACAGAAGAGTCCAATTCGGGTGGGATTCGAACCCAGGGCGCTTCGGGCCCCCAGCACCAGACCCGGGATAGCCGCCTACGGGCGTGTCCCGCTGGCCCGACCAGCTATTTCGTGCCACATGAGTCTTGGTTTGATGACGTCTCGCTACTTTCTGGATTACACAATTAACACAGTTGAGTTTTGGTTGAGTTTAGCTGTGGTCGAGGGTTAGGTGCAAGATGCTTTGATTTTCGGCAGAACATCTTTGAAAAAACAAACAACTTCGCCAGATTTGTGACTAAAGAGGAAAGATAAAGAACTAACCTAAATATGATAAGAAAACCCTGTATATTAAAGTGTAGACGTTAGTTTGAGCGTGATATTCAAGATTTGGTCATTTGACCTTTTCATTATTTTTTTTGTGGCAAGTCGCCTTTCCTAAGGCAGGAAGAACACATAGTGACATTTATTCCACGAAGAAGGATGGCGGGTGTCTGCTTTCTTCATTAGTGCAGGGGACAAGATTTTTCTTGTTGGTGTCTTCTGAATAGCAGCACACGTCCATCCCATCTGTTTTGTAAGATTTGTTCGCCATTTTTTTTTGTCACTTGCTTGGAAAGGAAACTGAACATTCAGTCTTGTTGGCATCCAATCCACGCGTGAAAAAGTCCTGCCAGTTTTGGGGAACGCTTGTCTTTCCTTCGGGGCAACTCGATGCCGTACAACCCCTGGCCTCTCTTTTGTTTACACCTCTGCCCTCTCTTTTTGGCCTGTTGTCCCGTTCAAGCTGTCTGGGATGTATAACATCCCAGACACATCCACTCGATAGCTGCCTCAATTATCTAGCACATATGTGTAAACACTGTGTCTGCATAATGCCTGAAATGTGCCTCGATTTCCAGGTTTTGAGCATCTGACTACAGTAGCACCATGATGATTGTGGCATTGACAAACAGGAGCGGTGGCTGATTGCATTTCACTATTCAAGACAGGTAAGGAGGTTCTTCCTTTGTACCATGCAAGTTTGCTATGAAAGGAAAGTGATGGTGGGGCAGGCCTTGGTATTATGAGAAAAGAATTGTTCCACATCTGCCATCTCTAGTTTGACATGAGACATAGTCATGGAAAAGAGATTGCAGTCACTTTCATCCAGCACTTCCATCTTTTGTTTCGAAGGGGTGCCTTTCCTTGTGCTAGACTGAATAATGGTAACTTGTTCTTGGCCAGTACATCTGTTATAGCTTGGCTTTGTTTTGCTTTGCTCAACCCTTTTCCTCAACAACTTTGGCTGTATTGTTCTTTCCAATGGGTTCATGGTTCGACCTTTCGACTGTACTCCCACATATGCATCTTATATCGTTGGTGTCAGGGCCATGAGATTCTTGGCAATCCTCAAGAAATGGATTTGCCCCATCTCTTCTCAAGCACATCAGTTTAGTGACTGCCATTTTTAGGAATGCAACTTGTACACCAGCATGTTGTTACGTCTTTGCTTTTGCTGCCTGTTCCCATTGCAAAGTCCTCAACTCTGTGACAATCCTAAGCAAACATTCCCTTCCGGGCCAGCACCATCCCGCATCGCAGTGCTGCAGGGTATCTGTCAGGCCAACTGCCCTCCAGAACCCTAAACGGTCGCATTGTTCTGTTCATGACACTGGTTCAAGTGCCATAAACCTGAAATTTTTGCTTGTTTTATGAACAACAAAAGCAGGGAATCCATCAACAATGGAATTGACTATGTGAAGCCTGCCGAGCCCCTGGTAGCAAATTTTCACTGAATTTCGTTCATCACACTCAGTGTGGAGCTTCCGAGGTTGGGATTATTGCGAGAGCCTCGCGCAAAGGAAACAATGGCCCCATAATGAAGTGGGCACACAGCAAAAACCACTATCTTGTCGAATGATTGATGCAGATGGTATGGCGCAGAACAAAACTTATACTAAATCGTCCAATGGCGGTGCCCTGTGATGGGTTCACCATATGCTTTAGTCCCACAGTCAAGGCCTGAACACACTTTCCTGCCTGGACGCCAAATTGGTGTATTATTCTCATGAAGAAGTAACAGTATCACGGATATGACTGGTAGCCACCTGGAATAATGTGTGTGATCCAGGGCGAAACACCACGGTAAACCATCTTCGTAAGTGATCCCAGAAAGTTAAAATCACTTCCCGGAGAGATTTTTGATGAATAACAGCAGATGATCACCAGAGATATCGTGTTTTTCATCCAGTAATAAACTGAAAACTTTGCTGTGCACGCACTTCACACCATTCGTCTTCGTTCCCTAGGTCATCACATCTGGATGTTCCTGCATTCATTTCATATGTGTATGCAGTATCTGCTCTGTGTGTAGAGACTTGCAGCTGTTACTTGGTGAGGCATGCCGGGTCTTTGTAACAATGGCTGGCTTTATGAGAATCTGTCTGTACCAGCAACTAGCAATGAGGTTGGCCTCACAAAGCACTTGTCCATTCCACATCTTGCAGCCACTCTCCACCCAGAACTTTCATGAGTGCATTTTTATTGAAGTCCCCCCAAACATCACACAAGTATACTCCCTCAAGGTGGCAGCCAGTCCCACTGGATTTCCCCTTAGCAGGGTGACAAGGTTGGTCCACAGTAAGAACTGGGATTTGGCCTGGGTTGAGGTGTTCAACACTGTGTTTTCAAAAACTATTCCAATTGAATGCTTTAATCATAGCACCGAGAGTGTGCATTGTCAAGGAATGGTGGAAACAGTGCAGCGATTGCTGCAGGTGGGATCATTGTTGTCCTCGATGCTAGCATGGGAATGCACCACATGACACACAGTCCATTTGGTGAAGTTGCTCTTTCTTAATAGCTGACATAACCCGTGTTTGAGCGCCACTCAGACTCTGCCTTTGTACTTTTGGGGTTGGGGGGGTTTTAATAGTATCCAATAAAATTTGGGTCGTTTTACACACAGGGCCACGAGTAACAGGTACGGTGAACTATTTTGTCTTCAAGGCAGCTGGTGGAACTTCTGTGTACTTTGATGGCACAGGAGCAACAGTTCTTGGTAGACGAACCGTTGCCAATAACTAACACAAACCACGTCCAATCCTGCAAAAGTCATGTGATGGGTGCTGCATTAAGGAGATGGCCAGTGCATGAAAAATCTTTTTGGCTTTGCTGAGCTGGGATTGTAGTCTATGTTAACAAATTCTGCTGTCCGTTGAAGAGACCTTTGACGCATCTTGGTGAACACACAAAACCCATCCAGTCTGTACGCTGTAGACACTTTGGCTATATGTCCGGATGATAATTCAACAAAGCCGACGTATGAAATACCATTCCCAGTAAAGAGCGTGTCCAATGATATTCTTGTTGCCTGTAACCGCGTGCATTTTCATTAAAACATATACTAGAGGTCACGGGCATGACGCGACTACACTGAATGGCGTCCGTGTGTTGTTGAGGGCATCGTTTTGAACATCCAAAAGCTGAGATATCGAAGAATCGCCTTTGTACTTGATGCACCTGCAATATCATTTTGATGTTTATATTTTTTTGGGGGCCCTCTAGAATCATGTTCCCACACACAGGCCACCAATGCTGCTGTTCAACCGATTCTTTGCTGCGATCCTGATTTGACGACCCATCAAAATGACAACTTCTTGCTGAAATATTCTTGGCGTACAATTCGGCAGTCTTCTAGCCAAATGCATTGCATCACTAATGATGGTCAACATGCGTTTACTACTGAGGGCTTCTCCATGTCATCAAATGTAAAAAATACTCTACCTTTTTGAATTCTTTTAAGTCAGGAAAATGGACATTATCTGTTTTTCAATCCTGTAGTGTGAATTCTGTTCCGCACTGTAAAACACCAAGTTGCTCTCTAGGCGAGTCTTGTACATACGTGATAAAATCAGCTAACTGAAATACTGGTGCCAAACGCTTTCCTCTCAGCTGAACGACTTCCATCAGGCCAACAAGCTTCTGCAAGTGCAATACCGTGTAGATGGGCATCTTCATTGTCTCGACCATCACTTTCCGCAGTTCTGCTTTATTGTAGACTTAACAAACAACTGCTATGGTCTTAGCTTCCAAAGCAACCAGGCTTGGTCAGTACAAAGTTTGGCCAGTACAAGCAACGTCGTGAATTCACTGTTGCACTTTCATCCGGACCCTCGCAGCAATTTCAGAAGTGGAAGCTTGGTGGAGTACTTCTGCGCCTGCTTATGCTCACACAGATGAAACTACTACTGCTCTTTGAGGTCACACTAAGTTGGGCTATAAATGGTCTGTGTACTGTCTGATGATGTGCCAGCCTCTGTATTCGCCTTCTTCTGTTGTCACGTAAGTTTTGTTTGGTGAATTTCAACCGACCGGTTTTAGAAAGCTTGGCTTTGTGCTTCATCATTGTGGCCACTAAACCATCGCCATCATCATCCTGCAATTTGAAGGTCCTTTGGCATGTGTCCAAGTTCCTGAAACGGAATATGAATAGCTACCCGATTTCATATCCTACCTGTTTTTGCCTTGCGGTGGCTTACTGGGCACATATAATGCTTCACTACTTTGTTTATGACAAAGTAAAAAGTTGTTAGAGGTTGTGACTAGAATGTGACGTTTTGCCTGCTGAAAAGATGGATCAAATCAATTAATTGAGGAAGCACTTTCTACTCTTAATTTATATTCACTAGCGTCTATAGAAGATAAGCTCTCTTACGAACTTTTACATTGCAGATGGGTGAACTAGAATGTAATGTTTTTCCACAACAACACGGTGAATAGACTGAAACTTTCCATCTACAGAAGCGGGCAGCTCATTTCTATTCTAGCTACAAAACTGAAGCCTCTATATGCAGGCCTATAATGTGGTTAGATTATATAATCGTAAGTGATGCTTTACCATGGCGAGGACAGAAAATTGTTCAACTAGAGAGGGGACAGTTCCTGATTCAACTATCACCCAACTAATGTCTATATTCAGGACTACATTATGTTGTGCATAACAGTTATCTGATGGTTTTGCATGGCAAGCACAGGTTAATCATCCATCTATGGAAGAGGAGCTGTTCCTAATTAGCCATCTGTTCCTAATCAGCTATCACTAAGAATTACTTCATGTACTACTAAGACTAGATGCTTAAAAATATGATTTTAGAATAATATAATGAATTCAAAAGTATCTACACATTGATGAATAATCTCTTGAACTCTGACCTCTATAGAACCTATTCAATAAATGATCATGTTGTACATCAGGACATTCGATTGTAGTTCACTACAATATATTTAACCTACTCTACCTTATGGTATAATACAGTCTGGTGGTCTTTGTGTCGTTCTTTGGTACTGTGTACGCTAAGTGGCAGGGCAGGTGAAATATTGTATTCTATACTGCAAGCCAAATTGCCCACATTAGTATTGCATAGGGTATATACTCACGTTTAAAATAGGCACTAAGAAAACAATTTTTTTTTTTGAAGTCTCAACATTTAACTTTAATGGATGTGGTTTGGCTGCCATTTTTGAAAAGCGCCTTCTATCAAAACTTCGTGCATTTTGTCAATAAATTGCCTCCAATGCCACGCTATCATAAAATTATTCAAAAATTGCTTATAAATTGTACTGCCTACTTGTAAGCCGTTTCCATGTCATTCAATAGCATTTGGCGGCCATTTTGAAAAGCGCCCTCTACTTCGTAGTTGTTTTATCAATTGTTATTGCTATTCAATACTTGTGTCATCAAAAAACAATTCATAATCAAATTTATTGCATCTCTTAAGTACTTATTTTTAACCCTAAACACGTCAAATAATGAGATTTGGCGGTCACATTGAAAGCGCCCTCTAACAGACATTAGGGATCAAATCTAAAATGGCTCCATGTCTAGAAATAATCCATATGGGATGTAGAAACACTGCAGAAAAATTCATGCTTTTATCACAGAGTGCACAATATTTCAGGTTAGCAGCTTTACTATAGTCTACATCAACAACCCTGTCTAAAACGTATAATACATCACGCGACCTGTGTTAGCTATAGGTTAACAATGCGCGCGTGCATGGTGGGCAACTCCGACAGAACTTGGGTTCATCCCGCGGATTCGAAGTTAACCAATCACCATTGGTGTTCGAGTACGTGAGTTATATTTATCATTGTAACGTGTGTTGCGATTTATTCCGTAGCGTACATGCACGTGTGAGTTTAGTGGCTCGAATATCAATGCTCATTGGTCAATTCGACCCCGCGTGTTCGAAATACGTATTGGAGGTGCAGGCCAACGATACGCGTGTGTATGTGAGCGAGCGCGCTCGCGTGTGTGTGTGCAGAATTAGACTGGAATTACTACAATCATGAAAACAAACACACACACGCACACATATGCGCGCGCACACATACACACACAGACACACCCCCACACACTCAAACTCGCATACAAGAACGTGGTGAGCAAAACAAGGTGTTTGGTGATTGTTTTTAATCAACGTTACCAATGTTTTGTGGTTTGAGATACCTGGCACTGGAAGCTTTAGGCTAAAATCAAAGGAGTTATGACAACAATTATTTGACTCGACAGCATCTTTTAAAAGGAATTACTTGGCAGCTATTACAATTGCCGCGGTTTTTAGAAGTCTAGTGATATACCTTCCTATACGGATGGTTTAATGAATGACATCCATTAGCCGTGTTGGCATTGTGGACATTAGGAAATTAATAACATACTAATGTGCTGTTCTCGATAACATCCTTCAAGAAAAACATGGTCCTTTTTTATCAAATTGTAATGGATAGGGATTGAGTAATTATATTGGCCGTCGAGTGCAGTTTCTCAAATTAATCAATGCAGGGCGATTTTACAAGGAAACCCCTTCCACCCATAACTGTTGTTAGAGCAAAATGTCGTGACTGAAAATATAAGGTGTCGATTACAATTGCGACGAATGTATACTCCATTTCTTAATCATCAGATTGGTCGCCAATATGAGGTAAGAAAGCCTCAATCTACCCAGGTCTGAATTCGAACTGTAGTGTAATATTTTAATTTTTGTTTACACATTACAGATATAGCAATTAAAGGTCTGAATTGAAACTTGTAGTGAATTTTAATTTTTGTTTACCAATTACAGATATAGCAATTAAAATAATTTAAAAAGAACATTTATATTTAAGAGAAATATATGTGAAAATAAATCCTAGGCAAAGCTATTGACACCTTTCAAATTATGTTATTTTAAGTTTACTGTATGTTATTCCTTATACGCGTGAGGCTTTCATATACGACCTAATTCGCGTTCCATTTTGCTTTAAGGGGAGGGTATCCGGATTTCTGGAAATTCGAGTGAGCGATTTCCATGATAGTTCTCAAAATGTCACATATACATATCATTTACCATCATGTCGGCCTGACCGAGCTTTCAAAAATAGGGTTCATTAATTTTCACCTTTGTTGCATGGTAACCTGCTAGGCCATTGATTGCTAAAATTTTTGTAACCAACGTAACTCAAAACCGTTTGATGTACATTAAGTGGGGTTGGGGAGAATGTTCGCTGGGAACACCGGAGGGAGAAACCATGTTCTCGGATTTTTGCATTGGTTGCCATGGCAAACCGTGACCAGCCAATAAGAACTTTTTACTGAATATAACTTAAAAACAAAGGGGAAAATTCAACAAAATCGGAAGAATGGTTTCTAGAGCTTAGTCTTCTTACCATTCTGTGCCAAATTTCATTCTATACCATTTTTCGTTTTTAGTTACGTTTGTTTGGAAATTGCGCTTCTTTTTGCGCTTTTGTACGAAACTGAGATATAGGCCTTTCTTTAAAGTTTGTGCAACGTTGAGGGCACTATTTATACGAATTATCGTAAGTATTTTGCATAGTTTATGTGTAGTGTGAATTATTCATTAATTTTTAATCAACGTTGGTTGAAAAAGATGCAATAATTACTTTGTTATAATTTTTTAAAATAATTTTTGCTAAATATAGCAGGGTGAGAAATAAGGAAATACATAAGAAATGTATTGCCCAGTATGTTAAAAGTGAGCTTGGAGCTATATTTTAATCTTTATCATTTTAGTAAACAATTCAAACAAGACTTAAAACGAAACACAACCCACAGCCTCTAATTATTTTTGAAAAATATTGTTGAATTATCACTGTTGAATTAATAATACATACAAGTATATGACAAAATGCTTTTTGCCAAGGTTTTTTTGTCGCCTTCGATACTTTGATCAGTCGTATTTCAGAACAAGAAGAGTCGGATTTTAGTCAAATAAAAAGTATTTCAAAGCTGTAAGACGTTACCGCATACGGTGGTTACAATATCTCACTTTTTGCAGTGGAAAAACAAATCCATTAGCGAGCGGGATAAACCCCCCCCCCCTAATATTGAACCGGTGTTGTCAACTATGAGCTATTTGCGTTTCGTAAAATGTATTTTTCAAACCATACCTATAGAATCCACCTAATATAAAATCACCTAATAGCCCTTATAATGCAGGCATTTTACAGTAAACCTAGAACACTTTTACTTAATGATCATCTTCGATGCTCTGTAGAATTTTATGGCACATAAAGCAGGAATAAAAACGGTGAGTGTGTAAAAAAACAACTACGTTCCGGCGAATTTGTAATAGCGAAGGAAATAAAAAGGAGCTAAATAAGATACTAAAATCTGAAAGTGACCTTGAAAATAATTGACAATGGTGCGTTTGGCGAACAAACTAAGTTCATTAGAAAGCATTAGTAGTGTACCCCTCCCTTAAACTAGGGCCGAACCTGTGTGCATTTCCTTAATATCGTCGATTACGTATCACATGAAATGAGGTTATGGATACAGCGGCCTGGTGTCACTTTCGGTTGAATCGCGAACGTAGTATTTTGCATAGCCATAATGTGGGCTAAACTAGTCGGGTGTTTTACAAACTAGTCGTATGTTTTACAAACTCGTCGTGGGTTTTACAAACTCGTCGTATGTTTTTGAAACTCGTCACTATAAGGCGTTTAATGTCCGCTCTGGCGTGCCATAGAATTCGTCTGTGTGCTTTTACTTACACCTGCACCATGTAATGAGTAGAAGCACAGAACAAATCACCGAAATGGAATGATGAAATGCTTTATTGGTTACTGCGGCAAATGATTCCAAATATCATTACAAAGTACAACATGTAACCTTGACCCATGGATCACTTTATGCTTTTAGTTTAAGTAATGGATGTTTCAAGCAGTAGCATTTTGGAGTTAATCCAGAATCCTAGGTCTATGTCATGCAAGAGCAACCATGTGAATTTAATTGATTAATGTTTTTTATTTCTGTATTTCTACTTTTTTTGAGATTTAGATATAGTTAGAATGATACGAAGACTAAAAGAGGACGACGCCTCATTTAGAGGGCCACAATGGCCAAAAATATTAAGACATAATGAAATAGACCTTACTGAAATCACTTCCACAAATTTGAAAACAATTTAGGTGTTTACAATCCGTAAAAAAGGTAAAAACAGCAAGAGGTGGTGGCAGTCGTTGGTAATTCCTGCCACGAAAAAATCAATGTGTTGACATCCCTGCCAAAATTTACAGCGTATCTAGCATGTTTTGTGACACAATTCAAAGCATTCATACCGGGATTCAGACATTGTATATACTTCAGGCTTGTATTAAGCTATTGATCTGACAAGTGAAAGGTGAATTAGCTGAGATTAGCACATATACAATAGCAGTTTGGTCTGTAAGCTGATGACTGAATGCTTTTCAAGTTTGAAAAAATGCCGGCAAATGAAAATAATATTAGTTCCTTTTCCCTTACAAAATATGAACACCTAAATTTGTGGAAGTGATTTCAGTAAGGGTCTATTTCATTATGTCTGAATATTTTTTTTGGCCATTGTTGCTCTTTAACGTTATAAACGCAATCACCCCTGTAAATGCGTTCAAAGACATTAACAACCAAACCAAAAGGAAAAGAAAGAAGTCTAATTAAAATATACACACCGCGCGCTCACATACAGACTTTCAGCCAGACAAATTCAACTGAACAAAACCAACCCTGAAATAATGAATGCAATCAACGAGCGTGCATTTAAAAGCAGGACACCACGCGGTAAAGTGATCTGGTTTTCCAATGGTTCTGTTCTGGGTCTTGGGTCTAGTACAAAAAGAGCTTAAGCCGCTTCTAGTAAAAAATAAGCCTCATCCCTTATAAATGCGACACAAAATTGAATCAAAAATGTAACTAGAAACCGCATTTTATTTTGATTGGAGCGAGATCGCCAGGACTTGGTGTATTTAAAGACACTACAGTGATTTGAAAATATTTGAAATTTGCAGGATAGTGTCAAAGTGAAGGATAAGTCTGAACAATTCTCATAAGTTACCTTTTCCAGCTGTAGAATTGACAGAAAAGGAATAAAACGCCAGTCAGTGTTCCAAGATACGATTCTCCATTCAATTACGTGTTGTAGTAAGTGTCCGAACGGACAGTAATGACTAAAATCTCCGATTCTGTCCTTATTATGTTGCTTCTGGTCTTATCATTTGCAGGGTATGTTATGCTACCTGTACTGGTTTTACATACATGCAAAAATCTGATTTTTTATGATTTTTTCGATTTGCTGATTTAGCAAATCACTGATAGTGTCTTAAGACTATTTTAATCTCTATATGCTTCTTCTCAGGCATGGTTATCATTGCAAACTATATAATAAAATAATAATTGTCAAAGATTAATCCTCTAGGCACATGTTGAAATCGTTAAGAAAAAGACACACAAAAACAAAACACACACCCAAAAATTTTTTATTATTTTTATTACTTTGAAAATCAGATTTAAAAACTACTCTCGATTTTGGCATTTAAACAAGGCGAAACAAGTATAATCACGGCCGGGGAGGTTAAAGTCGGAAGACGCTGACGAGACTTGATTTTGTGTATTCTTTATCGGCGATCCGCCAAAATGAGTCCGTTGGCAATAGGGGTTGATTTCAACATGGCTAGGAGGTGCCGATTACATAGAGTGAGTATTTACCATGTAAACAATGAATATCTCAAGTTTTGACGTGATTTAAATGATCTAGTACTCGTCAAAAGAGTGTTTGCCCAGACCATATAATGTCAGAATCGAAGAGTAAGCAGAGACGTATGACCTGAACTAAATTCTCTTATAAAAGCATAACGGTGAAGTAATGGCACTAGTTAGTTATACAGGAGGATATTTTATTTCTTTTATTTTGCTGAAAATCACCAGAGAATTTCATGTCAGGAAAAGTAATTTGAACTACATATCCATTAGGCCTTCCAGATGATGTGATAATCGGAAAGTGTCTTATTATTTAAAACTATTTTAAATATGGATCTTCTACGCCATTACGTTTTACAGCTAAAGTTTTTCATAAAAAGTTAGAGCTTACTGAAAAAGGTCAATAATTTTGTTTTCCAGTAAATCATATCCACTTCTAGACAATTATTAGGGGGGGGGGGTCGGGTTAGCGCAGGGGTCTTCGGGTTCGACCCCGGTCGGGCCTGCGATTTCATGTGCGTTTGGTTTCCAGTCCATACTCGGCCTCGGAAGTTTTTATCCTTGCTGCTTCTAAAACTGGTCGTTCTTTCCTAGCGTGTGTAACGATGTAAACTTGAATTGAAATAAAACAAAGTTACTTCATGACCTTCATCTCATTCATTGACACTATATGACACAATAGTGGTGGTGTGTCGTTAAATACTAATACCTCCTCGTCGTTCAATTATTAACACATGATCCTACCTGAAGTGCCTTCGTCTAAGTCACTTCTGCCCTCAATATCGGGCCGTTGAATTTGAATGCTGTGCACTGTTGTATTTTCCACTTGCACGATTCCACAATATGCAGAAAAAGCTTCGGGCTCATTATTTGATTAATGGAAGCACCATTTCACTTGCTATTACAGTTTGGAAATGACATATTCTCTAACAATGACAAGTTACCCAATGCTTCTTCATGTCGATGTTGCGGGTTCGAGGCTCTCCCTGCTCATTGCAGAGTGTGTTTTTAACACTTAACTGCATAAGGGGTTTGCACTTCCGTTAGTGCATAAAGTGGGGGGGGGGTTCTAGGGACCTCCCTAATATAAGGATTGTTTAGATGAAATCACCACATGTTAGAAGGCTTCAAAGACATCAAACAATAAGAAAATACCACAACTTGAGAAAGAAAGTTGTTCAGTAAGAAAATTAGGGGCAAAACATTGATTTTAATTTTGCGTCAAAATGTGCCGAAAGAACTAATTGTCTGCATTTTCTACGGCATTGCTTCATCTAGACTTGTGCTGTTTGCTTTAATTGGTTAGGAATGAACTATATTTACCGTATTAAACACAAACATAAATGTTTCATGCCATTTCATATTTTTTCGGGTTACTTGTATAATTTACCATAGGTTCCTACATTGAACCGCTACATGATGTATATAAAATATTATGGCCCAATGGCCTACTATACTTTGCAAGATTTTTTAAATTAATTATTTACTTTGTTTATGTCACTAGGTGTATGCATTATGAAAATCAGAATCACAGTAACTCTAATCAGATTTTTCATTGTTGTCATGGGCACTTCCGCATAAGGGGGAGGCTCCTAGGGACCCATGCTAATTAACGCAAAAAAAAACGACGCGATGGATTTGAATTGTTTGCACCAATGCAAGCGCAACTAAAAGTTAGACGAATACAAAAAATATAAACCAAATATATTGCAGCGTTAAAAATCGCCGGCTGAAAAACAAAAAATGGGTACCTAGGAGCCCCACTCCCCTTATGCAGTTAAGTGTTAAAGGGCAATATGAAATTGTTAGAGTAAAGTCCTGATCAGTGTCTTAGACAACAATATACTTTGTAAACACGGGTTTTTTTTTTTTTTGGGGGGGGGGAGGAAACTGGACTCCCACTTGTTGATATCTACAAACTTAAAAATCCGGGGTCAAACACATGCACCCACTAAAAATAAACTATCCACATCTGAGTTAAAACAACTAATTTTAGGCAATACAAACTCTCCACTCTGTAACAGGACAGCGCGACCTCTGGTGTCTGTACAAAGGCTGCAAGTACTGCGCATGCCACGCTAGGTCCACCATATACTGCACGAACAAACTTCTTCGTAACAATTACAAATGAAGAGCGCCGCTCATTACTCTCATTACTGAATGATGATACAGCTTGGGGAGATTTCAGAAATTCTGCAATGTGTGTTCATGACGTTCTAGAGACTTTTAAGACCTCAGGTGGTCAAAATTATATGCGTAATGATAATGGAAAAATCCGGGATGGTCTCTGCTATTGGAAGCTGAAAACAGAATTCAAATCAGACTTTCCGTTGGTGAATGTTGGCGTTGTTTTTGTGGTAGTAAAGTTGCGCCATGAGTCAATCCCAGAAATAGGGGGTTGAAAATCGTATATTATGCGCGATATAATGTGACTTGTGAGATGTACTATTTGTGTCGGTATCACTTGGTCAATTCTGAACACACTGTCTCATCTATGCAAGGTGACATGAACGTTTACTATGCTGACATTGCAAATATTGATGGCTATTTTCCGACAATGGAACCAAGTTTGAATTGGAAAATGCAATGGGGGTATTGATTGCTGTCATAATTATATGCGCGGAACTGTGTTTTGACTCAGAAGGGTCAGTTGCGGCGCAGTCAAGCATGGTTTGCATGACACGTACAATGTACACACAACGATTTACTGCATTGGGTTATGTGTATACTGCAACGCGGTTCATTTAAACTTAGGTCATCAGCCGTGGCTTGATCAAGCGCTATAGATAGCCGAGAGTCTTGTGGTTATTTGCATAAATAGGAATGTACTACACATCCGTGAAGTGACGTCGGTGACTAGCGTCGTTGACTACAATCGATTTACGTGCTTGTCGACGGTGGGGGTGGATTTACAGTGCTTGTCGACGGTGGGGGGTGCCGGGCCGCACTCCGCGGGCGGAGGCCCACTCTCGTGCTGTTGATGCAGAGGTTGGTCGGCTTCTACAGGCCTCTCCGCCGTCGGGCCCCGTGTCCCAGCCATTCACCTGTGATGGGATCGCCGATGCAGTTGGGGTTCTCGGGGATGGTGGGGGGGGGGGGATCCTGGCGGTGACGGCATCCGTGCAGGGTTCTTGAATAATATGGCACCCGGGGCTGTGTGGTGGCTCCGGCTCTTCCTTTCTGCTTGTGTGGGGGCGTCAACTGTTCCCTCCGGATGGAGGGCTTCAGAGGTCATTGCAATCCTGAAGCCCAAGAATCCAGCAAATGAGCCCAAGAGTTACAGACCCATCTCGCTACTATCTCACATCTATAAGCTGCTTGAGCGACTGATACTCGGCAGGATCTATGATACGGTCGAGGCAAATTTACCCCGCACCCAAGCTGGATTTCGAAGAGGTAAATCAACAACTGATCAGATAGCAAGACTAGTTAATGACATCGAGACAGCCTTCCAGAAGAAGCAGAAGTTTGGAGCAGTCTTCATAGACCTAACTGCTGCGTACGATACAGTCTGGCATCGAGGTCTCTACCTCAAGCTACTCAAAATCTTCCCTGATGTCAAGCTTGTCAACTCCATCATGCTGCTCATCCAAGACAGATCCTTCGTCCTGGAGACATCAAGTGGGCAACGCAGTAGAAAGCGCAAGCTTCGGGGTGGTGTCCCACAGGGTTCTGTCCTGGCACCAGTCTCTTCAACATCTGCGTCTCAGATGTGCCAGAGGGAGATTGTTCGCGGTGCTCCTACGCGGACGGCGCGGCACTTGGAGTGGCTGCTGATTCCTTTGGGTCCTTGGGGACAGTGTTGCAGAGGGACCTAATCGCTGTGGGCAGGTTCTTCCACCGGTGGCACTTGGGGCTCAGCGGGCCCGGGACCGTCAGCTCTGTTTTCCACCTTGCGAGTCGGTGCGCAGGGGAGAACTTGGCATCACTCTGGATGGAGAGGGGCTGTCGCATGACCCAACGCCGAGGTGCTTTGGCGTCGCGGTGGGCCGCAGCCTTGCTTTCGGTCGGCATACCGGGGCAGTCGCTGCCGGGACGCAGTCCCGTGTCAACCTCCTCGGGGGGCTCGCGGGGACTGGATGGGGTGCATCTTTTGACGCCTTGCACGCATCGACTGTTGCCTTGGCGTGCTCCGCTGCTGGATACGCTGCACCAGTGTGGAGTCGCGATGTGCATTCGCGCGGGATTGGTCGTTCTGAGTGATGCAATGAGACTAGTTGGTGGTTGCCTTTTGGCGACGCCTGAGGAATGTCTTCCAATTCTGTCTGGCATGGCTCCTGCAGACCTTGGGCGGGGCCTTCGGACGGTCAGGCTCGCCGGGAGGTGTGGTGAACCTGGTGGCCTGGTCCCCCCACCGGCCCCTTTGGGGATCAGGGAGTTCCGCGGGGTCGCTTTGCTACCCAGTCCGTGACACTGCAGTCGCGGTATCCTTATCGATCATCCTGGATCAATGACGGGCCCAGGGGCTGTGACCTTGATAGGAAAGCATGGGTCAACCTCAACATACTCAGAACTAGCGTTGGTCGTACAAGGAGATTCCTTCGCGGGGTCGGAGTAGAACTTTCACCAAACTGCGATTGTGGAGAGTTACAAACCATTAGCCACATCGTGGATGGCTGTGGGGTCTGCGGGTCCCCGGGGGGAATTCCGGGCCTGATCGGCCTGGATGATGAGGCTGTCAGCTGGTTAGGGACGGGTCTTCCACTGTGATTTGGACTTGCACGCACGAACGAACGATCGATTTACGCAAAAATTAAACATTTATACAGGCTTCAATACAGTAGGTTTGTTTATGTACTTTAAATGTTTAATGTTTGATTGATCAAATTGTAACTATTTCAAAACAAATGACGATTTTTTTTTTAGTTGGTCAAATTATGCTTGCATATTGTAAATTTATCATAGGCATATATTTTTCTATCATTCTTAAAGTTTATACCAAGCCTTGTTTTGTAACACGTATTATCGACGGGTGGGGGGGGGGGGGGTGTATACCACCCCTCGAGAAATTGTTATGAAGCACCCGATGCTGATGGTTTTGATACCAGTGGATAGCTATAGTCCTCCTCTATTTATTGATATCGAAATAAGTACCAACGTACATAGTATAGCGTCACAATGACGTCATCGAGTTCGTGAGTCGGCAAAATTTACATTTTTCATAGAAAATAGGCGAAAATCCAATTTTGCGCTAAAAAATAGGGATATTCGATTTTCATGTGGTTTTCAGCTCTAAATGATGGTAGTTGATTTAACTTAGTTTACATAAACTTAGAATTTTAGAGCCATACTGTGCATAATATTTAAAAAAAAAACACCCTAAAATATCCTTGGGTGATAACCACCCCTACTCTTTGAGCTTCTTTGACTTTGACGGTATACCCTGACCACGGTGAAGGTTTTACCTTCACATTTTTTTTTTCTAAAATGACAAAAAAAAAAAGATGAGAGAATGATTACCTAGAAGCTTTTTACCAAAGCTCCGGAGCAAAGTTCACTAGGGTGGGGTGGTAAGCCCATTCCCAGGTAAGACTAGGGTTAATGTCTGCTTTTTCGTAAAAGGTTAATTCCGAAAATTTGAGACCAAATTGAACGTATTAAATTCCAAAATAATTTAAAGATCGTGGCTTCAACGGGACCGCTGTTAACCACTAGGTAGTCTAATTTTTTGGTATTTGCCAGTACAAATTGACATAAGGGATTGAAAACACGTCTGTTGTGCCGTATGAATTTAGCGCATGTGTGACTGCAACAACAAAGCGTATATGAACACGTCAATAGTGTTACAATTACAACTAGGGCCTGCGTCCTATTTTTAAATAAACGGAAAAAAGCGCAACGCTAAATATGATTAATTTGTTCTAAATAAAGGTTTTACAATATCAAAATATAATTCTAGATTGCAAGTTGTCTCTTAAAGACTAATCTTAATGCAGTGAAGTGCTATAGTGATAAATACAAAATATTCACACATACGCTAGATTCACACACACAGTACAATAAACGTCATTACACTTGTTTGCAACTTATTTGGCGCAATTTGTCGGCTCCTTATCATCGAATTGCCTTGGAAATGATATGCACGCGGAAGAGGGATTTCCGAACCTACTTGGAAAAGTGGATTCCATTCAACCACGAGGTGCTGCGAACACGGAGACGATGTTTTTTTTTTAAATAAACATTGAAAAACTCGCCTATGTTTTGACCGGGCCTTACCGATGTACTCAATCTGCTACCAAGTAGATCACACAAAGTGCAGAGAACACTGAATTAAAAAAATGAGCCTAACTCAATGTAGTAAGTGACGATAAATTTTATATATTTTGAGATAAAAAAAAAAATGAATGGTTCTGCGGGTTTAGAGTTTTTAAAAATTAAAATTTGGCGTTAGGGCGAAACTAATATTTTCCCCTAATGTCGTAATGAGTGAATAAAACAAAAAACTAGCGTACATAATCTGATGCTAGTACTTTTAATAATATGTTTTGAACGGGCCTTACCGGTGTGCTTTTAATTGATTTTATTCAGACAATGTCCTGGATAGCCCAAGAAAGCCTCGACAGCAAGCGTATTTCCATTGGGGTCCATTTTACCGGGGACGAAATTGAGACACTGACTGTGATGTGCATGCACAGGTTCCTACATGGGACCGACGGCTTAACGTCCCCTCCGAAGGACGGGGTATTATCATGGTTCATTTGCCCAAGTCCAACTGAACCATGGGGAGAGCGAATTCCAATTTCAATCAATAGCTCTTCTACATATTAAAAAAAGAATTTCGTACACGATTAAATCCTTGCAAGTGGTCCCACCGGGAGTTGAACCGGGGACCTTTAGCACCAAAGGCTAATACCCTAACCAGTGGGCAACACGCTCTCCATTCGTAATGACAACAAAACTGTGACAATTTTTCCCAACTAGTGAACAAGACTGCCCGGAGATTCATATCCAGAGGCTGTAGGACGGAATATATACCAGGCCTTTCCAAGGAATGTGCTGAAGAATATTCAAGAGTGTACTACCATGTTTGAAGCTGTCCTTTCTCAGCTAAAACAACTGCTAAAGGTGAGGAAATATCGGAGAGGATCTCCCAGGAAAAGATCAAAACCTGGCATACTTTAATTGATTCCACCGATATGACCCATAACAGCAAGGGAGCATGGTCTACTATCCGAAAGCTTCAAGGGGATCCAACAGAACCTCCACAGCAGCCAAATGTTACACCCGATCAAGTTGCCCACCAACTGCTTTTAAATGGCAAGTGCAGCAAGAAGCCCACGAAGATCAAACTAGACCGTAAGAGGTTTAGTGGCGACCCTGGTTTCACCCGCCCTTTCAACATGGAGGAATTGGAATCCGGTATTGCTAAACTTCAACCAGGAAAAGCAGTAGGTCTTGATAATATCTCAACTGAGCAGCTGAAAAACTTCGGCCCAGTAGCAAAGCAAATGGCTTCTTGAGCTCTACAATCAGTGCAGACGATAGTACGTACATACGTCACCAAATTATAAAAGAAATACAAACGAATTTAAAAAAAAATCCTCTCGGGATTCTCAGGCTTGAGACGAGAAAGGATACTAATTTCAGAACTAATGCCAACCAACATAATAAACAAATTATATGTGTCAAAATTTGGATTTCATGTGTCAAAATTTAATTATTGAAAAAAATATCACTGATGACGTCATTTCAATTTTCTTAATTAATTAATATCTTTTATTTGAAAAAAAAAAAACAGCACATACATTTTGTTGATAAGCTTTAAAACTCTATGTAGTGAGGATTGCAGCTTTAGAACTGTTAAATAAACTGTCCCGGGGTGAAATGTTAAAACCTTATGTATTTCTTTAAAAAGTTGCATTGCATTGTGGGAAATTATGACGTATGTACGTACTTGTACGTATACGTACTTGTACGCTTGCTTCTGGAATGACAATTGCTGCCTTATTTCCCACAGGTTCCCAAAGATCTGGAGGAAAGCACATGCTATGGCACTCCTAAAGCTTGGGAAAGATCCATCTAAAATCCCACGAGCTATCGACCAATATCACTCTTTCAAGCCATACCTACAAGATCAAACCGTATCACACCTGTGATAGACGAAACACCTCATACAAGAACAAGCAGTTCTCGTCTCCGGCTAGGCAAATCAACAACTAGCGCCAAGTACCACCTAACGTCAAATCACATTGAGGATGGTTTTTGAGAATGGACTGGTAACCGGATTGTGTTTTTTGTTGATCTACTATCAGCGCTTTTACTTCCCTGTCCATAGATAATGACTCCCGGCGTTTAATGATTCATCAATAGCTCATTCTTATGATTTTATTATTCCAACTATTGACGCCCAACTCGAATTAACCATACAGAACTGGACGTACTAGTGTTTCCTCCCTAATATAAATATTTACCAATGATATCGTCTCCCCAATCCTTTTAAACTCCCCATTGTGTTATGATTACCGATCTTTCCGTCCGACCACTTCCCTCTTTTCCTCACTACCCCAAAAATATAGGCCTACTTACTCTACTCCAAACATACCCATGGCAAGGAAATCGGCCAGCTCAAGCCCAATAATAAAAAAGGCCTAAACAATGCTTTTATCCCAGCCTCGTTGATTGGAAACAGTGACGCACCATTGGAAGATCGGCAGACCAAGCGTACAATAAATTCATTCCAAATTGTCGTAACCAATGAACCATGACACCTGTCCAATTAAGATAACACCATCTCTAAACGCAACTCCCCAAAAAACCATGGGTCACAAAGCCTAATGAAATCACTTCAAACTAAATAATATATATAAAACAATCCTTGCCAAACCAATGATGAAAATAATTAAATACACCAAATACCCACCGCATCACTTAATACTTTATTGCGTCCTGAGTAAAATCATACATAACTAGTAAAATTGAAATACTAACGAATACAGAGAATTAGGAAACTTTAAAAAACAATTTAGTGGGCGAAAATAGGAAAGGTCAACTTTCCCGATTTTTCAATTGAATATTGAAGGTGAAAGGATTAGCGATAATGCAGCAATTGCCGAACTTCGATCACTTTTTTGGCTACATCGGAATCGCTCTTGCTAATAAGGTCCCTGCAACAATCTGATTCAAATCACAAAACCTTTCACATCCTACAAACAACTCTGATAGCCTTGTTCCTATACCAACCTCTCGGGGAACTTTCTAAAATTACATCTGAACTTAAAAAAAACAGCATACCAGTGCATCAGATGACATCAGCATCTCTTTTAAAACAAATAATCTCATCCATTGCTAGTGTTCTTGCCCACATTTTTTAATTCTTCCGTGGTATCTGGACAGTTCCAGCTTACTAAAGCAGGTGAATGTAATACCTATCTTTAAAGCAGGCGACACCAAACATGATTTTTCAATTATAGGCTAGAATCCTCCCGTCGATATCTAAACTCCTTGAAAAAGTTGTTTATTCGTATTTTTAATTTCAATTCCTAAACATAATATACTTACCACCACCTTACCCCTCTCCATTTGATTTAGGCTCAAACGGTCTACATACATGGCCATAATGAAACTCTATTGGTAAAATGCTGAAAAATTTGGATGCAAATCACACAATTGGTATATTTTCCTTAGATCTCAGCAAGGCCTTTGACACCATAACTCATGACATACCTTCCTTTATAACTAAATAATATGGTGGTCAGGGGCGTTGCTAATGATTGGATCAGGTATTACCTAACTAATAGAAAACAGCGTGTTTTGATTAATGGTAACTTTTCTGAACCATCTTCCGCTTCCATCACTTGCGGATTTCCTCAAGGCTTTATTTTAGGGCTGACTTTTATTTCTTTTATATCTAAACGCCCTCCCACTGTGCTCTAATATACCCTCCATTTTTTATTTTGGTTCGCTGATGCTACAACTATACTTTTTTCCCACCCTGATCCTATGTACTTGTACAATAATAAGTAAGAACTTAAGTATTTCTAACTGGTTTCAAACTAAACAAATATCATTGAATGTTAAAAAACTTAACTATATGATTTTTAAAAATAACAATTTTTGATATTTTTGGTATTTCGTTAAGTGGACATAAAAATTACACCACCTCTATCCACAAGTTTCAAACTACTAAATGCCTTGGTATTCTTATTGACCATAACCTGTCCTGGAATTCTCTAGCAAACACATTTTTTTCCAAAATTATCTCCAATATACATGGAATTTATTCGTAAGTTTAACCGTATCCCCACAAAATCTCTTTCATCAACATCAAATCTCTTTTCACCTTTATATGTCTTATTACCGTACATTTCATATGGTGGTATGGCTTGGGCTGACGCTTAACAACAATGGCTTAGATTCACTTTTTCTGCTCCAGAAACGAGCTTTCAGAACGTGCACCAACTCCCTGTGTTGGCCTATACTGAATTCCCCTTTTTTCATTCTCTTAAAAAAACCTTGAAAGTCCAAGATAATTTATAGGTTCCAACTTGCTACTTTTATGTACAATTCAACCATAAATTACTTCCAAACGATCTTTGATATTGATGAAGATTTCTTTTAAATTTCACTCTCACCCACACCTTATCAAAACCGGAAATGCTGATATTCGTCCATTAAAAATGTTCAACAAACAAGACTGTCCTGGCAAAATATACACTTAAAATCCAATGTCCCCTTGTTTTTGGTCTAACTTGCTTAGTACTTGTGTCCATCCCACCTAAAAAAAACCTCCCCTTCACTCATCTCGTTCAAAACAAGACATGAAAAAATATCTTTTCAGTTCATACAGTGCTGTAGTCAATTCTTAATTCTTTGGCTTTCCTTTTCTTTTTCTTTCTCTGTTCACTTCTCCTTTAATCTATAGTCGGTCCGTGTTTCGTACTGCTGTTTCGCGTGTATGTGTTTGGGTTCTTGCTTGTTTTTTGTTGCTTAGTACCATAACATGTAAATCTTAAAGGGTTCGTGGCAAACCCCACGCCCTGCGTTAGCAGTGACCATCACTTCACCCCGGGTGCAGCAGTGATGACATTATATATGACATTAGAATTAATGACATTATATATTTCCTATGCCTGTATCACTGTCTTAATTATTTGATTCCATTCATGTGAATTATCATCATGTTTATAAACATTTATCTAAATAATCACATTTACTTCCATTGTAAAATAATTTTTTTAATTATTTAAAATTGGATTTTGCTGTATTCTGTGATGAACAAAATAAATATTGAAGTTGAAGTTTACGACACTGTTAATCACAGATGCCTACTCCATAAGATTTTGGAACTCACCAAGGATATCCGCCTGACTGAGCTAATCAAAGGATTGCTTTCAAACAGGATGTTCTTTGTTCAGCTAGAAGCGAAGAGAGTCGATGGCGTAAGCTCAAGAATGGTCTACCACAAGGAGGCGTGCTTGCACCTCTCTGTTTAACATCTATACCAACGACCAACCTAGAAGTTCAGGGAACTGATCGTTTTTAATCTATGCTGACGACCTTGAAATTAGTGCACAAGATGCAGACTTCATTCACATTGTTGAAGAGACTCTCCAAACTTTGGATGAACTCACTCCTTACTACGATGAAAACCACCTACGTGCAATCCATCAAGACACAGTGTGGTGCTCTCCATTACGCACCTGACTCCAAAAAAAAAACGTCAGCTTAATGTAAACCTAACCTTGTCTGTACAAACCCCTGAGCACTGTGATAACCCTGCCTACTTGAGTTACTTGGACCGCACTCTTCTTATCAACCCACTCAGGAAGACGAAGAGTAAAGTATGTTCACGCAATAATATCTTGAACAAACTCACTGGCACAAGATGGTGTGCTCGCACCCAATACCCTAAGATCGACGGCGCACTTGGGCTTATGCTACTCATGTCAAGAGTATGATTGCCCTGTATTGGAAATATTAACCCATGCCAAGAAGCTTGATTCAGCATTAAATGCCTCCTGGCCGGCTAATCACGGATGTCTTCGTCCAACACCGACGGAGAATTTATACAACCTAGCAGGAATTGCTCCACCAGACATCCGTCGTAGTGTAGCGAGCATGCAAGATCGTAGCTGCAAGCAGTATCTTTATGTGAAGCATCCTATGTCTGGACAGAGACCTGCTGCCAACCGCCTTAAATCCAGAGAGAGTTTCCTTAAACAATCCAACCTCTTGAATCGGCGGGTCTCTAAGGAGTATAAGAGAGTCGCATTGTGGAAAGAAAGACTTGCTGTCAACCAAGAACATCTATTTGCTATTGAACCTGGTGAGATCTTCCACCTGCCAGTGACTCCTCATGGGCTGAATGCGATGCCTCAACAGAATTGAGAACATAACTGGCGCTTATAAAGTTCCTTGCAGAAGTGGTGGCTGGCCTACTGGAAGCAGATCAAGACACTAGCTGTGGTTGTGGAACAGCACCACAGACATGGAACGCTCTTGGTCTGCCAACTGTTGGAGAACAATGCACAAATTAAGAGAATTCATTGAAGCACCCAGACGTTGTACCCATATCTGGCTGGATCATATCGAGGGTTGACTACCAGAAGGCCCGAACTCACTTTTGGTATTTTGAGGTTTTGGTACCAAAAAAATTCACTACAGATTCTGAAAACCATGAAGCCTTAACTCAAGTCGCCTTCCTAGTGCCTATAAAGCCAAAATAACAATTCACCACATCTCAATGGTGCACACTTTGTTTACTAACAGAAAGCCTTAAACTTGAGTTACGGACCTTCTGATGGTAAACTGTATTTGGCTAAACAATGAGTTGAGGCTTCAATAGCTTGCCCACAATTGCCTGAATTGCAACAGTTTTTAGCTCCCTATCCCACGGTATTGATGATTTCTTTTTTAAAACATTCAAAGGGATGACATTCTAAACTCGGATTGACAGAAGTGTCACTCATAGGAGGATTGAAGAGTGTAACTCCATATGACCATTTTCAGTTACCGTCAGAAGGGGACACCCCGCGTCGTAACTCAGCCACTTAAAGAAATATTAAAGTATTTCCTCTTTAATTCTGCTGTCAGAATAAAAATTGTTTTTGTTTACTTAAAAGTTTCTATAATGTTTGCTTACAGTACCATCTATGAGCTTTATGGGATGTTACATTTTGAGTAATGAATAGATTTGATTAGTAGAATCTATTAAACATCACATTTCTCAAAAGCAGTATTTTGAGAGTTAAGGCTTTGTTTGTCAACCCTCGAATTTGAGAATCACTGTGTTTGGTAACGAGTGAAAAAAAAAACATGCGTACGTAATCTAATATTAGTACTCCAATAAATTAATAAAAATACAGAGATAGTAACCATAATCACATTAATAATAATTAATGAATTATTTAGAAAAGAATAATAATTAGCCACATTGCCTTTTCTGAAAATTTACCCTTAACTAAGACCACTATTTGTGAATTCGATTTAAGACAAATGTCACCTTATACCAAGATATTTAGACTTGTGGACAACTCCGAATATTATATTATTTTCTGTATTATATTAATTAAATCATGTTCTAACTTTAAAAATCCCAATTTTATTTTTTTAAAAAAATTATGAGGTGAGGAGAACTGCGAAATATGAAATGCAATGTGTTGTGCAATAACGCATGATATATGATGGACCTAGTTCTAAATGGCTAGTGTATGAGAACATCCTGAAGTAAAAAAATATATCGAAGCGTTCGCAATCGGTGGACAATAAGATCACCGGTCTTATCTTCTTCATTCTAAGAAGTGCATAGCGATTATTTGATTTCCTTAGAGGAAGCAAGATGACACCTGGTTGATGAACAATAGACTTTGTGTAATTGCTATGTCACAACACTCGACGCGCAGGATGTGGAAGATTGTGGACTTCCTTAAACTGTTCAGCGAATGAGAAAGATTGTGAAATTTCGACGTGTCTGCGCTTGTTTTGTGTTGCATACATGGGAAAAATTTGCGATGTGGACAAATTTGTTGAAGTTATTTCTCTTTGCCAGTTGTCAAGAGATTTCATCGACTGTAGACCTCTCAAACAGGAGGTTGAGAACTTTCATAACATTGATTTATAAAAATCAATGTTATTTATCAATTCTAGAAAGTTGCTAGGAATTGTCAAAGCTGCTTCAAAAATTTGGGACTACCTTTGGAAAAACAAGGTTAACATTAAAATTCCAGCAGGACATTCTTCTGTCACAGTGACATTCACCTCTAATGCACTGAGTACCTGTAATGGACAAAGTTATACCATCAAGCTGCAGTTATACTTCCAGTATTTCTTCAAGGTTAGAGTTTTTTACAAATTAATCGCGGTTAGACCAAAAGGATTTTGCGATTCGCGAAACTTAGTTGAACTGTACCAGCAAGAATTGCTATTGTGTCGCCAAGATTTATGTGGATCTGATTCTAAAAGAGATTGGTGCGCACCCAACAGTGAAGGGAACTTTGAATTAGTTTAACCGAGATGGTGTGTGTTTAATTGATTTTTAAATAGTAAGAAGTATATAATTAATTTTGTGCATTGTTGATGTGTATATTGCGTATTTAATTTATGTATTATATTAAAATCATTTACTTTGAAATTTACTCTTGGTCAAGTCTCAATCTTCTTCCAAATCGTCATTGTGAATTTTGTTTATGAACCACGGGAGGTTACTTTTCTGCCTTGAGTACGTCTCGTAAAAAACAAAATGTCGGAGAATTTTTGGTGCATTTCCGCATTGTTCAAAGATAAACTATCCGAAACATATACACCAATAATAACCACATTAGCTTGTATTAATTTCGCAGTGGCACATGTCAAATGGTTAATGGCTTCCATTCAATTAATAGGGCGCTAGAGGAGGTTAAATATGTAAAAGATAATTGCCGTGTTTTGCGACATTCGTGACAAATAAAGTACGGCTGAGGCGAAGCCGAGCCGTGTTTTATTTTCACACGAGAGTCGTGAAAAAACGAGGCCATTATCTTACTAACGCACACCTAGGAGTGCTGACCCATTGTTGTGAATCTTCAAGCTTGTCGAGTAATAAAACTTTTTTTTCTTTGACGATGTAGATGAAATACAATTAAGACCCAAACAAGAAAGAACGAGTTTGAAAGAAATCTTTATGTTAGAATGTAGTAAAAAAAAACAAAGGAGATGAATGCATAAAGAAGGTGTTCAAGGGTCCTTAATACTTCGAGTATTTGTGTATTAATTTCGTTATGCTTTAAACAAACATGTCCTGAAAATTTGCCATGAATAAATGCCATAGTTAGTGAGGATAGTAGTTCAAAACCAGTGTAGCTTCTGTGCTCACTAAGTCATGTCAGTGGTGGAAATAATGGCCTCTGAATTGCACGTACAATGTTATCGTGGGCAACTATATTTTGGTTACAAGTTAAACATCATGCATAAACTTGCCTGGTGTGAAAGAGGACTACAAAAATTTGATACATGTGACCGAAACTGGGATTTATATAATGGAATATTTACTTTACCGGCCTCAACGCCGTTGTGATTTTAAAATAAAGTAATCCCATGAATGCAGTGTGGAAACTCAGAGGTACGATAATGGACATTGATTTGCCCGAACAACTGGGACAAAATTATGAAACATTTCTCCAATCTATTCCGCGTCTACGACATTTCGTTGGATCATGCTAAAGCGTAAAACACTTGTCAGAAATCGCGCAACCAAATCAGGAGAGCCTGGGGTTTATTTAACGTATTGAGTGTTGATGAACAAACGAGTAAGCAAATGGAAGTACGTAAACACAAAAGATAAACATTGAAACTAGTGGGAAAAGTGTAACCTCCCTAATGGATTATAATGATAAACCTGCCTTAAACGGAGATGTTAGAAAGGTAAGTATATTTCATTTCTAACACTTGGTGTGACATTCACTGCGAAGTTCCATCAGTAAATCATTGTCCAAGCGAATACGTCTCTTTACTTATTCACACTTTTGTAATAGTATTTTTTTATTACACTACTTAAACACTTCCAAATGTTTAAACAGTCACACAGTAGGAGTTGGAACATTTAGGCCTATGGTTTAGAACATACACATTCAATTGTTGCATTATAAACATGTGCATATGTCGAATTTCCAAAGAAAACGATTTTTAAAAGGTAAGGGAGATGTCATTTACGCTAGGAGGAATTGAGGAATTAAACGTTTTTTTTTAAAAAAAAAAATTGTAAGCAAAGAGGGATGAGTATGAAATATCATCAAGGAGAGAGGAGGAGCATGGTCTTTTATATGGTAAATCACCTAAAATCAAGGAAAATGTGAATTTTTTAACCGGAAGCGAGGGAAAACGCGAATTTTTGGCCGAAAAAATGAAATAGGAATGCCCCTCCCCCGCATAAATTATGAACGCTCCTAAATACACGGTTTTAGATCTCAACCTTCCTATTAACTACGTTGTGGTGTAAATGATTAACTAAAAACGTGTGCTTAAAACGTTTGTAACGAAATATATAAAAAAGTTTGATTTAAGGTTAGTTTCCCACTGTTTATATCTGAATACTTGGACTGAGCCATGATTCCATTCGTGATGTTAACCTGCGTTTACTTTCAATTAAAAGAGACCGTAGATTGTGTCACGGAAATGGCTATACCGGTACCACTAAACTGAAGATCAACTCAAAAGGTGAACTGGGTGTGAGCAGGCAGGAGGAGCGAGGGAAAATAACGCAAAGAAACAAGGGGAAAACAGGGACCACCCCACCCAAAACAAAGAGAAAGAGAACCAAAGATGAGACGAAATAAAATATTTACGAAGTAAGTATTCGATGTAAAAGTAATAAATACGTATGTACGCAAATCTAAACAGCAAAGTGAAATGAACAATTTAAAACATGCGCGGACATTCAATAATAAATTAGATTACGTAATAAAGACAACAAAAATTAATACAAAAATAAAAGCGAGAAAACACCACTCAAAACAAAGAAAAAATATCCCACTCTGGCTCGTACGCCCAAAGGTCAATTTAACAATTACCGCCTAAGGGGTTTGCACCTTCTGTAGTGCATAAGGGGGGGGGGGGTGGCGCATAGGGGACCCATTCATGATATAAACCAATTTCCCAAAGGAAATTTTTAGATGAAATCCACCACATGTTAGAAGGATTCCAAAGACATCAACAATTAAGAAATAAAACTGAAAAAAATGTTCAGTCAAGAAAATTAGGGGCAAAAACATTGATGTTAATTTGCGTCAAAATGTTGCGAAAAAGACACCAATCGTTTCTGAATTTTCTACGGCTCTGATTCACATAGTCTTTTGCTGATTGATTTAATTGGGTGGAAGAATGACTATATTTAACATATAAGCACAAATAGGAATGTATGTGCCATTTTATATTTTTTAGGTTTACTTGTATAATTTACCATAGGTTCCGACAGTAAACCGCTATACGATGTATATAAAATAGTATGACACCAATGGCCTTCTTTACTTTCCAAGAATTTTTGATTAATTATGACTTTGTGTTAGGTCACTGGTTTATGCATTCTGAAAATCAGAATCACAGAGAGTGATAAGATTTTTAATGGTGGTCATGGCACTTCCGTTAGTGTATAAGGGGGGGCTCCTAGGGACCCATGCTAATGAACGCAACAACGACGCGAGGAATATTGATTTGTTTTGCACCAATGCTCAAGCGCAACGAAAAGTTAATGGACAAATACAAAAAATATAAACCAAATATATTGCAGGCGTTAAAAAACGCCGGTCGAAAAAAAAAAAAAGGGTCCTTAGGACCCCCCCCCCCTTATGCAGTTACGTGTTAAAAGCATAATTGATTCAGCCCTTTTTATGTTTAAATTTGACTAAGATATGTATGGTTAATGGTGTTTTTCTTATGAGTTGTAATTATAGTTAACCAATTAATGTGTTGGCATTAGATTTGTTTCTAAGGAGTGCCGAAAAGCCGAACTTATAATTAAACTCGGAGATGAGCAATTGTGCATTCGTTTGCGTTTTTAGCGTCGCAAAAAATACGGGAAGCGATTTTCCCTCGCGTTTAGCTGAATTTCGTAAAGCGTTGTAAAATCGGTAGAACTCTGGTGTTGCTAGCACTTGTCTAAGAGGCCGTAAGTAACGCGAGGACCGCAGCGTTCTCTAGTGAGACGGAAGTTTCCTTTAAAAATGTCAATTTCCGACCCAAATTTTCAGGAAAAAGAAAACTAATACGGTGAACCATTTTTTCTTTCGGTATTTTCAAGTGTGTAACTTAGACTTAAAACATATGTGAAAATCGGCCCATTTAAATCATGATGCCAACACCTTCTGAACACTTAACTGCATAAGGGTGTGTGCACTTCGTTAGTGCATTAAAGTCGGGGGGTTTCCTCGGGACCCCCCTAATAAAACCAATTTCCTAAAGGATTTTTTGATGAAATCCACCACAGTTTGAAGGTTCAAAAATGACATCAACAATAAGAAAGAAAAACGGAAGAAAAGAAAGAAAGTTTGTTCAGTAAGAAAATTAGGGGCAAAACATTGATTTTAATGTTCCGTCAAAATGTGCGAAAACGCACTAATTTGTTCTTGCATTTTCTACGGCATTGCTTCACCTAGACTAGTGGAGGATTGCTTTAATGGTGAGAATGAACTCTATTACCATATTAAGCCACCAACAAATGTTTTAATCATGCCATTTTCTATTTTTTAAGGTTACTGTATAATGTACCATAGGTTCCTACAGTTAACCGATACATGATGTATATAAAAATCTTATGGCTCCATGGCTACTCACTATCTCCAAGATTTGTTATTATTTATTTACTTTGTTTATGTCATAGGTTAGCATTTATGAAAATCAGAATCACAGTACTCTAATCAGATTTTTTATTTTTGTCGTGGATACTTCGTTCGGCATAAGGGGGGGGGGGGCTCCTAGGGACCCCTGCTAATTTAAGCATAAAAAACGACCGACGTGGTGGATTTGATTTTTTTTGCACCAATGCAAGCGCAACTACAAGTTGGACAAATACAAAACTTAGTAAACCAAATAATGTGCAGCGTTTTAAAATCGCCGGATGGCTTGAAAACAAAAAATGGGTCCTAGGAACCCCCCCCTTATGCTGTTACTGTTAATAATAAGTCATTCTTTTGTAATACTTTATCTAATGTTTTCCCTTAAGCACACCTATAAAGCCATAGAATGTTTTGTGTTCCATTGTTTTGTACGATTGTGCGAGTGTAATAACAATAACACTCCATTAGTTAATGTACGAATGGAGACTTTAACAAAAACCTCTCGCATTCGTACATTTAATGAGTGTTATTTTTCTAACTCTACATTCGTGCAAACTAATGGAGCGACAAAACAATGCCGTGACGTCATAGGTGTGCGTTAAGAGCGCTTAAATTCTAAGGCAGGTATATGTCTTTTCTTGTATCCTATGTATTATGTTCACCCTTCTCAAAACTCAATGCATTGCAAGAAATACAAATACACACGCGCACACACTGTTTTTCTTGGTCCCTTGGGTAAAAACTTGAAAGCACAACGTCAACACAACGTCAAACAGCATATGCTTTCAGAAAAACTCAGTCCACGAAAACTAACATTTGCTTACTTAACACATTTTAGATTAAATACTCGTATTTTATAGTGGTTGCTTGTTGCTTATTTCTACTGGTTCCATTTCTCAAAAAAGTGCTTCCTTCAAAATGACGAAGGCATCTTGAGTACAAGGCAATTGAAACAGTGTTTCTATAATGGAAATTTAAATTTTATGCTGTTCCAAATCTTCCGGTCCCCAAACCTAATTTTTAGGGAAATGTGCCTAATTAGCATAAATTTCAAAATGGCTCCATTTTACGTTTTTTTTGTACAAACTCAAGATTTAAGGCTTGTAATGACTCATATGGTGTCTATATAAACGTTTCAGGGTTAAGGAATACACTTAGATCATTAGTTTATGGCACTTAGGGTCACTTAACAGTTAATTTGCATAACAAATTCAAAATGGGCTGCATTTTGACATTTGTAAAAAAAAAAAAAAAAAAAAAACAAAAACAAAAAAAAAACTTTCCAGAATTTAAGGCTTGTACTTCCTGCTTGTGGTCTATACATATGGTTTTCCAGGGTCAAGGAATTTAATTAGATCATTATTTATGGTCCTGCGCCATGATTGGGGTATAAAAATGAGGGTGGCGTTACCTTTTCACAAATATTTTTTGATTGTATCATAAGAACCAAGTTTAGGTATCAGCTGATTTATATTTCCTTTTAAAAGGGAATTTTTCTAGCTTTGATATGGTAGCAGATTTTCAATTTTGGGCTACCTTTAACTTTTTGAGTTGTCTATTTTTAAGTCAGTCGGGGTCAGAGATGATGGTTGCCTAACGGATGAGGTGCCTACGGTGAGGCATGTGTTAAAGTCTAGGGACTTTTGATATTCGGGGCTTTTGCATTTTTTTGGTTTATAATCTTTGTAACCCTGCCATGTAGTAAGAATAAAATACCATCTCATTTTGTTTGTTATTTATGTGGCATTCATTTTGACCTACCACAGTTTAAGCTATGAATGTTATTGAAGGTAACAAATAGACTGCCAAAAAGTTTGTACTTTTAACATTAAAATTTCACTTTCCACTTTTTCCACCTTATAATGACACTTGTGGCACCCTGTAATGCACATACAAGTGCATAGTTGTCTTCCTTACATTTTTAGCTTTACAATTACAACATATATAGTTTTATAGCCATCTCAAACAAAATGTAGACTTCCTCCTCATTAAGTGTGAAAACGTGTAATATTGGTAGTTTCAAGAGTGTAACACACTTGCCCCACTTATGGTGCATGACCTTATCGCATTAGTCATGCGAAGTTAATTGCATAAATTTAAAATGGCCGCCGATTTAATTTATGCAATTAATGTCATATTGGCATAATACCTTACCTGATGGTCTAGTTGTGTTCCGCTGCCCCTGAAAACGTTGTATAACACAAAATAAGTCTTTACAAGCCTTAAATCTGATTAATGTACAAAAAATGTTAAAATGGCGGGCCATTTTGAATTTATGCAATTTAGGCACAACACTTCCCCTAAAAATTGCTTTGGATGACCGGAAGATTTTGGGATCAGCATAAAAATTTCCGTTAGAAACATTGTTTCCAATTGCGTTTACTCCTCAAAAAAGCCTTCGACTAGTTGCTTTGTGAAAAAATGGAACCAGTCCATTGTTTAATTGTCAAGTACATTAGTATAACACTGAAGCATAGAGAAAGAGCTAAATAACGATAGTTTCACTCACAAACGAACGTGCATTTAAGAAGTAATTTAGTGTTCATGGTTTTACTAGTCAGTACTTCATTTGGCGTTCATTTTGTTTTGGCGCCTCATTTTTATAACTACTCTTTCCTTTCCGATTAATGATTTTGAACGTAACTGTACTTTTAATTTCCACTGCTTTCAAGAGAAATATAATTCATTGTTTCGTTTGTTTATTAGTGTGTTTACCAAACAAAATGCACTTTGGAGACTCACAATTTCTTTCTTGATATGGACATTTTGTTTGACTTAGGTACTAAAACGCCATTTGAAACCACTATTGCCTACATAGCTGCCTAAAAGCTCGTTAAACATGTTTGCAAATGACTTTAAAATAAAAAAAAAAGGAATTAATCCAAAATTGCATTTCCTTTTCTAATTATATTTTGTTTTGAATAAATTTTTTTTTTTTTTTTTTTTTTATTTTATTTTTTATCTTCCATCCACAGAGACTCTCAACATCAACACAGGCAATGTACCAATACAAATAGCAATGAATACATGTACAGATGTACTACATTATAGAAATGAGTGCTGTTTTACCAGCATAGCATTGTCAACACCTCACTTTACACCTTACCATAAAATGGTAATTTTCTCTAGGTTTTGAGCTTTCACGGGGATTGACCATTCTTTCAATCTTTGCTGACATTTCGTGATATTTTATCTTCTTCAGAATTAACATAAATCTCCCAAAAACATAACTGGAATAAAAAATGATGGGACGATTACTAAAACAATGGCGAAATTGGTCATGAAATGAGAAGAACTATATGCTGTGTGTGATTCTCTACTTTCGATGGACATTTCTCTGGAACTATCATTGTTTTTCTATCGCTCGGGAAATGGCTATACTTAAAGTCACCATCATTTAGTTTTATTTCAGGCGTACTGAGCCTGATTAATTTTTTTTAATCATTCAAATCTTTTCCCCCTCATTTCGGGGGCATTTAATTCGGATTTTCGGATATTTTCTAAAATCTCTGAAACCTATCTCGGTATTCTAGAACATATCTTTATTAACAACAGTATTCCGCGTATGGGAACACGGCCGTGCTAATTTGTGTTTCATTTGTTCAAAATTCGAAAACTCTGTTTTGCCCCTAATTTCTAGGTTACTTTGTAGAATTCTAATTTTATTGCTTAATTGTCATTGTTTCATGACCCCAAATGAGTGGCACTAATTTCATTGAAAACAAAAATTCTATGCGAACATGGTTTTGAAAGTGCGGGTCCCATGGACCCCCACCCCCTTCACAAACTGTAGTAGGGAGGCCTTGTCCACTTTAGTGTTAAAACGTAGCGGTAGTTGCGGTTTCATAGGAGATATTGAGTCGGCGTTTAAGTGATCCTGATTTGTTGACAGATAATTACTGTGACCGTCCTTTTCAAAGCAACGAAGGTGTACAATGGGTCCATCCGTTAGGAAAATCCTTTTTTAATATTTGTTGAAATAACCTTTTCTCGAGGATATCTCATAGTCATAAACAATTGAAAGTGCTTGAAGTCAATAAATGTACCTTTATGCGTGACGTACACAACAAGTTTCTTTTTGGGTGGGGGCCACAAAGTATTTGGAGGACATCACACATTTTTTTACGAAACCATTTTGCAAAGCTGAATAGGTTTGAGTGCCTCCCGCTGGTTACCTGTGGGTGGATCATCCCAATAATCCTAACTAATAATGAATAAATAAATTCAACCCCATTAACCTTAAGGAACGGTCCAATTATCCGTAATGTTTTGTTACGCATCAAAAATTACCATAGATTACTCCAAAACGCAATTCCCTACTATATATGACCGTCATAATAACTGCTCCATGGTAACTGTTAACAGCCATACACTTCTCGTGCTAGCGTCTTTTGTTGTTATCTATTGTTTTCCCGGGCGTTTCTCTACTACGAATCGGGTTCGAGAAGGCTACCGGGCGTTCTTTTGAATAACAGCTCTAGAGCTTGTAGTTTTTAATCACATCACACCCGGAAGTCGGGGTCACAACTAAACACGTGGGTCACGGTAATGGTTTCTAGAAAATACAATGTCCTGACAATTATATACAACGGCGCGATCTGTATATATACTGATGGCAACTTAAGATACAAATTCTATGGTGTCAACTAATGGCCCCTATTGATGTAGACACATTGGCGGTATGCTTACTGTAGCAAAAAAAAATAAACTTTAAAAATTGATTGCTCTTTACATCAAACAGTTTTCTCATAAATGGACTGACACAATTTATTATTTTTACACCAAATATATGATTATATTCAGATATTAATGTTTGCATCCTGTCATTTTAAAATGTGTAGCGAACGGTTAATTCTCTTAGGTAATTGCCAAAAGACAAAATTAAAACAACTAACAAAAACCTACTCCATGAACATTAAGATTTAACCAACCCTGGGTTAATATAGAGGGGTAACCCCCCCCCCCAAAAAACAAACCGTACTAAGTCAGCTTCAACCTCTTGGGATCAATCTGGTCAGCTCCTCCGACGCCGTCATTTCCATTTGAAATCAAATGCTGCTTCCACAAATGTCTACATCACACAATACCCATAAAGATACGTACAAAATTTAGAACTATACTATAACAGGACGGTCACAAGATCAAGATTGGTTTATTTGTTTTCTCATACTTCAACCCTATGTCAATTGCACTCAAATGCTACATAAAGTGGTAAACACTGTACTCTTTGTATTTCTGCCACGAAATAATCAATAGTCAGATGGATAGGGTTAATAGTCTTTATGCCGATGCTGGTTGCTTTTTTTTCATTCAATTTTACTCCATGAAAACTTAAATACCTGATATATTTGCTTCGTATTTAGGCAAAGCCTTATCAATTAACCGCTTGGCAGTTATAGCCTTAATACTTAATAGCTTTAGTCACTCGAGGGTTAATGGCCGAGCAATCAAACAACCCATATTGGAATTTTGGGGTAACGCTCGTCAATGACGGTGACAAGGCAGTGTTTTTTAATATGTTAAATTTAAATTGCGACAAATTAATTTCGTTATCATCTAATTTTATATGTGTAACCAAACATATTGTTTTAAAAATGTTTTATTTTAATTATACTCTAAGTGTATTCTATATAAATCATGTGCTATGATGGCGTCGTAAAAATACCAAGCTTTCGCGCTTGACTTCGTTAACCACAGTCTCGCGGCCTGCGTCCCTCGACCGATGTTAACCATGTCAAGCGCTCAAGCTGGTTATTTTCACGAAGCCATCTAGCTCATTGTTAATCTATATCATAGTTATTTGTGTAATTGCCTGTACGAGGACACTTTTACTTACAGACAAATTACTTCTAGCAAGATGTCTGCTCTGCAATTGAAACCGCCGATACTGTATGCGTAATTGCCAGTGCAGAAAAGAACATCGCTAATGAGTGTCCGTAAAACACTTTGGGCTAATTAGGTCCAGTCCATGTAATAGCCCGTTAACGCACCTGTATATTAAAAATGGTCATAGAACGCCCGGTACGCCGTTTATGACAGTACAGGGATATGTTTCTCAGTTTGCCGAAGATGACGAGTTCATATCACACAGAGGTGGTTTAATTCCTTTCTTACATTCCCAATGTCACTACCCTGTTTCTTTCAAATTGTAACAATACTGTTTACTTTTATTGTGCACCGAAATTGAATGTAGATTACGCGTTTCAATACTAGGCAATCCTACAGGCACAGTATCATTGGAAAAAATATTGGTGCAAATGATCCGTTTACTTAAAATGACAATTGGAAAGATTTAAAGATGACTAAGTCCAGCAACGATAAACTTCATTGAGAACACGTATTTCTATCAAAACCCCGGTCTAACTCCACTAAACTGATTAATAGCTGTCAGTCACTACGAGTTCAATGTACGGTAGGTTAACTCTATTTTCTTAAACCACGTTTTTAAAATTGTCAATTACTTGAATAAATACGTGGTTAATTGTCTCCTTCTGCTCACCAATGAGCAACTACGTTTGATCAAGTGTCTTTTGGGAGTATATATCTCTTATGAAAGTTAAGTTAAAGAGGTTTTAGCATGGAACATATATCCTCTTAATTGCATATATTTAAGTTTATATGAATCTATTTAGAACGTGATTCCAAAAAAAAATAATAAAATAAAACAATGCCCAGAAAGACTCCAAATTAAGCTTTTTAACAATGTAATATTCATCACTACTGACACAAAAATACTCGCTTGCTAAAAATTGTTCAGGTGAACCAGGTGCACGTATAATGTTCCTCGAATACTTAGATGAGCTTCGAATACCTGATCCACTATTTAAATGGTGTGGGCCATGTGGCTCATTGTTCCTTCTAATTGCCCTAGCGCGTAAGCCAGTACTTAACCCAAACCACACATCTATTCCTGGGTGGCAGACCAGTACTGATGGAGCAATGTCAGATACTTCTTCAGTATGATATTTGTGACTTTTGGAGTGTGGCTGCAACCTGCAGCATATTCTAGTTCTTTGCTTTGTGTTTTTTTTTTTTTTTTTGTTAATTAATTTAAATACAACAATATTGCCTGGTTACGTATTTCAAGCACAGCCGCCCCAACGACTTGGTAAACTCTACTGCTGGACATTCTTACTAGCCAATGTGACCTAGCAAACAGTATCTATAAGAAATGGTTGAACATGAGAGGGAGGAGGTTAGATGTTAGCGCTAGATTTGTAAACCGGTCCCCTAAAACATGGGACAATTGCTGATTTTATTGTATTCCCAAATGATATGAATTCAGTCGAATGTTATAGTTGTGTTCTAAAATACGATCATAGAATTAGGATCCAGTTCTATTCCCAAGTACGGAGTGCCCATCGCTCTTTCGAGCGATTGCTCCAGACTCCGTTGTTGTTTGGGGTCGCTACAGCTCCTCTACAGCTTCCAACACTGAATAACGCCACACCCATTTATCCAACCTTGCGGTTAGAAGTAAGACATTTTCAATGGGGTTTTCTCCATCTAAAAGAGAGAATATCTCCCTTTGGTTACAATTGTCTTGATATTGACTATGATATTTTCTTATATTATACTGTAGGATAATTGAATAAGAAATCGCATTTTAAAATGATTGGAAATAGGATAATATAAGGTTAGATGTTAGACTCTTGTGAAGTTGTTAGATTTGTAACCGCCTCCCAAAACATCGGCCTAATTGTTCATTTTAGCTGTATTTCAAACAGTAGATTTCAGTCAAATGTAAAAGTAATAATAATAATAATAATAATAACGGTGCTTACATTGCGCAATTCCAACCAATATGATCATTGCGCATTACATACATAAAGAAACATCAGAAACAAACTGTAGAAGCAACTAAAAAATATGAGTTTTCAAGCTTTGTTTGGAGACTGCAACTTATGGTGATGATCAAATAAAGGCAGGTATCTGGTTCCAAAGAGATGGCCCATACACTCCAAAAGATCTGTCACCAATTCTTTTATTACACCTAGGGACACCAAGCCGAGTGGCATCCAGAGACGAGCGCAGGCCTTCCCTTTGTTGTGCATAGCTGGTAAAACACTCTGTTAAGTATGTTGGTGACAGATCATTTTGGGATTTGTATATATACAGAATAATTTTAAACTTAATACGTTTATCAATGGGCAACAAGTGCAAAGATGTTAACAGAGGTGAAGATAAATGACGGCGGGGCACCTGAAAAAACTATGCGGGCAGCCCGATTTTGGATCCAGTACTATTCCCATCGTGTAACAAAACTCAATTTCTCACCAGAACTGTCTGCGTCAAAAAATCATGATGCATAGTAGATATTCATGATGTTTGGCCACAGCAAAATATCTTCTAAAATTAGTTGCCTTAGTGTTATCAATTTGGATTCAGAATGAACATAGAAAATTCTGAAAGCGGAATCCACTTTGCACATGAGCTTTTAATTTTAAAGGTCAAATGCACATAGGTGTTTCCGTGCCCACTAAGAGATTTGTGCTCCGCGTCAGAAGTCATGGCAGGACATTGTCAGGTTTCTCTAAAATATAAATCAAACACAGGGCGGCTAGATGGCGCTAACAGACGCTACGTTCAATTGTACCAATACAAATTGCAATCCAACAGAGGTAACTGTAACATGGGTGAATATGCCAAGGTTCAATAGAAAGGACGGTTTAAACATTCAAAGACGTATTACTTTAAGGGTTTTAATAGATATTTGCCAATGTTTGCAATACAAAAAAATCACGCAATAATGTGATCAGATTTGAGGTTTTTGCTCATTTCGTTATGGTTTTAGAGATATGATGCTTTGCAGAACTGTCATTTCTGAACAACAATTTGATTTTTTTCATTTAATTGTCGTTGTTACGATCGCCCGACTCCCTTAATTTACCCGGAAGTAGTATTTTATTTAATATCAATGAAAAGCCTGAAATTTCAGCTTTAATATCCATTTTGTTCCCAAGATTGAAACAAAAACCTTGCATTTTTAATGGTTAGCCATCAATATTAGGACAGCACTAAGTAGTTCGCTGCGATATGCATTATCGCTTCTACCATCAAAACCGCAAATGTGTTTCCCCAATAACCGTGTCGATGAGTGCTAGGCTCTCATATTAAGTACAAAACACCATGCAATGAAAACGGAACAAACACCTTTAAATATAGTCCATCAGATTGTAGAACTCACAAATGATATTGAGGAAAGCTTTGAAAAGCGCCGTAAGGCAGGCGTCATCTTGGTGGACCTTACTGCAGCATATGACACCGTGTGGCACCAGGGCCTAACACCAGAGCTTCTCAGGACCATCCTGGATCGTCACCTTGTACAATTCATATGTAACATGCTTGCAAACCATAACTTTTTTATTCTCAAAACCAGTGATGGGCAGAGTTGTCGTCTGCGTCGTCTGAGGAACGAAGTACCACAAAAATCTGTACTGGCTCCTATGCTGTTCAACTTGTATATCAGGGATTTACTTCAAACAACATCTAGACAATATGGCTACGCCGACGATCTTGCCCTCCTCCACTCGGACAGCAACTGGACAGAAGTAGAAAGCACACTTACTACAGACATGGCCCTACTTGCAGCATATCTCAAGACTTGGATACTGAAGCTGAGCGAAGCCAATACCACCTCTACTGCCTTCCACCTCAACACCAAAGAGGCTTATCGCCAGCTTCAAATCAGCCTTAATGGAGCGCCTCTGCCATACAATCCTACACCAACCTACTTGGGAGTGAAGCTTGACCGGCAGCTTACTTACCGGCAGCACCTCGAGTCCGTATGCGCCAAGGTATCTTCGAGGAATGACCTCCTGTGCCGACTTGCTGGATCTTCGTGGGGTGCCAGCCCAACGACCCTACGCACCACTAACTTGGCTCTGGTCTACAGCAATGCGTAATATGCTGCCCCAGCATGGTGAAACAGCTCACACACAAAGAAGCTGGACACAGTACTCAACGAGACCTTGAGAACCATCACTGGCTGCCTCCGTCCTACTCCATCTGAATTCCTACCAGTGCTTTCAGGCATTGCACCTGCAGTACTTCGGAGAGAACACCACACGCATATAAACTAGTGAATAAGGCCCTGCTGGACAACAAGCACCTGCTGCATAACACTGTCAAAGAATCACACCAACTCGGTAGACAGAGACTGCGCTCTCGCCGACCTTTCTGGCGACACGCTGCTTACCTATCCAGTTCCCCTTTCAACATCTTACAGACATGGAATACTGCCTGGCTAGATACCCCAAGACCAGATCAACTATTATACCTAAGACAGAACTACCACCTGGCAGCAATCTCCCATGCAAGGAATGGGTCACCTTAAACCGGATTCGCACAGGAGTTGGTCGCTTCAATAGAAATATGCACCGATGGGGGCTGCGGCCATCGCCAGCCTGCCAATGTGGTTCTCCATCACAGACTGCGGATCACATTCTCAATGAGTGCTCTACCTTTCGTCCACCGGTGGACACATATTTCTCGCTCGAACCCCAACCAATCAACAGTGAGTTGGCTCCAACGCTTACAAAATGTTTAGCTGCTGCCTCATACGCAAGAAGAAAATAGTTTCGATAACTCTCCTCTTCTGTACAAAATAACCTCAGGACATCTCCCTGTACACGAACATTCTTTAGTATGTTATTTTAAAGAGCTTATCAATATCACCAATGTGGCCAGTAATTAAGCCTTAATTACTGTGAATGTGTATGCCATATTTGAGAAAATAACCAATCATTCATCCCAATTCGTTTTTCCCAACAACTAATTTAACATGTCATTTAAAGGGGCGTGTTCCGATCGTCTTTGGGACCCCCTGGTTTACCCGGAAGTAGTATCGATTTTGATATCAGATGAAAGGCCGTATTTTTCTCATTGTCGTCCTGAAATTTGAGCCCTCGAATCGATTTCATTCCAAGATATAAACAAAAAAACCGCCGTTTTAGTGGTTAACCACTTTATTAGCACAGTATTGAATAGGGCTTTGCAACATGCTTTATTGCGTCTACCATCAAAACCGCAAGTTTGTTTCCCACGGTACTTGATGGGGTGTATGTGCAAGTGCCAGGCTCTAGAGAACACAATACACATAAATCGGAACAACCACCTTTAAGAACGGTTACTCATCCACTCGGCTCATCCACTCTCAATACCCAATAATCGAAATGCTGCAAACAAAGAGTAGGGGTTTCCCCCTATTTTAAAAAAATAAAGTGTCATAACATAGCATGGCACCACCTTATAAGGTCATCAGTTAAAACCCAATATAGCGCCATGCAATGTTTAAAATGACCGTTAAAAATCGTCGTTTTTACTGGCAGCTGGGAAAAGAAAACGCTTCGAGTCCCATCAGTTGCCAATTAAAACGACGCTTTTTTAGTGTGTGAATGTAAAAAGCAGTATCTGCAATGTTGTGTCTGGTTTTGTTTATTTGTGGTTGGTTTTATTTATTATTTTTACAGGAAACGATTTTTGTGTTTGATTAAGTTGTAAACGCCTAATTAAATAAAAACGATCTCTGTTTTTTTTTTATACAGCATGATAATGTAGCTTATATAAAATGAAGCTATCAATTCCCAGGGAGTCTTGACGTTCCCTCATGCTGTCTCGATTGTGATTTGATGCCATCTCAACGCCGAATCTTCGGGTATAAAGGTCTAGAACGTAATAAACTTAGCCTTATTTAAATTGGCACCTGGTGATTAAGTGGTCATATCTGTCTTATTTTCGTTCATTGTCTATTTGACAGAAAACAAAGTCCGCGAGTCGGCAAAATTCATGTGGTTTGCGGCTCTAAATGTTGGCAATGACTATTTCTTATATACACATAATAAATCCATATTTTGCAGACAATTTTCAGGCACAAAATTATCCTAGGGTGGCAACTACACCTACGCATTTCACGGCATATCTTAACCTCTAGGAAGGCGGTGCCATAAAGCCACTATCAGTCATTTTGTTTTTCAAATTAAAAATGCCGATTTTGTGTCTAAATTGCCAGCGTTAGGTCATATCAACATATTAAACATTTTAGCATTTTAAATATTTAAGCATTTTAAATATTGCTGAATATTTGAGAATATTGCTGTTGAAATCCTTGACCTAAAACATACACTTTGTCACCAAAATCGTCATTCATGGTGCTGCATAGCATGAGGTATAAATGATTTTGCCTTTAAATGTTGACCATCTTGGAAAATAGCGACGTATGAAACTTCCATTACTTTTATATTCACCTGACAGTTTGGTAAATAGTTTTATTGAACTCCTTGACCCAGAAAATCTTTAATTTGACACCACAATCATTTCATAGGCTAAAAATAAGAAATATAAGATTTGTGTCAATCTTGGAAAATGTCGGCACATGCAACATATTATAGTTTTGGGAATAGTTTTAATGAACTCCTCCCGAGAAAAAAAAAAACACCAAAATTGTATTTTTATGTGTTTTTGGCTTTAAGATGGCTTCCACTTGGAAATGGCGTCGTATGCAAATTGCCACCACTTTTAATTTTGTCATCACCAGTTTTCGTGAACTTCACATGCCTACGGTCACTTTTAGCTATACCGCTCTTCCATAATTCTAATTCTAGGGTAAAATTGTTAATTGTTGTTTCAGGACCCCACATGAGTTGTACCAATTTCATTGAAAAATTCCTACGGGAATATGGTAACAAAACTCCGAAGGAGGGGGGGGGGGTAGCCCCCCCTGTATTTCGTTCGCACCGATTTCTTGTAATTTGGGTACCAAAGAATAGCTCGAGTTTCCTTCTTCTTTTTTCAATTGGTACAACATAAGTAACAACATCCCCATTATGACGTCATATTTTGAGGAACGAACGAAAATACTTAATATAGGGTGGAAAACTAATATTTCGCAATTTTAGCGACTCAAATTACTTATCATAGCACTAAAATGCTCTCATTATATAAAACTAGACATTTTCAATCAAGAGAGGCAAAAACCGCATAGAAATCTGATATTCCAGACCTTATTGGCGATAAATTGGAAATTGACAGTTTTGCTGACATGCGAACTTTATGACGTTATTGTGACGTAATGCTAGGCATGTTGGTACTCATTTTGGAATCAATGGAAAGAGGAGGACCATAGCTATCTATTCCTGTGTTGTGATAGGCATGTTGGTACTTCTCTCTCGAAGAGGGGGTGCCTGAAATCGCTGATAGTACCTTTAATTTTTTTTCACTTAAATAACCCGAAAGGATGTGAAACAATTAGCTGAAACTTTTGGTAATTGACGAAAGCTTTTATTTGCGCACCAGGGGAAAGTTCATTAGGGTGGGAATTGTAGCGACCCTCCTACCCCTTTGTAGGACGAAGGTTAACTATTCACTATTTGAATAGCATGTAGTACAAACACAATAAGGGTGTATCAACATATTGTTTGTTTGTGTGTTCTTGTAACAGACATGGTAGAGATATGCGTCAAGTGGCGGTTTAAAAACTAAAATAACGGTTGCTTGCCGATTTTCCGGGTTCTTTCTAATTAAAATTGTTTTCTATTTTTCTTAACCCCTTGGCACTACCTGGCTATCTGTCGGCATCTAGACACTATTTTGATTGGTCACTTAGAAGGTAATATTATATATTAAGCAAATCAGAGATATTGTAATGACGGTGGTGTGGTTTTACACAGAGAGAGATAGAAGCACTTTTTGTATTAGTTACTCAGAGGGATATCTCATGTTGTGTCACGTAATGAGCCAATCAGACGAATTGTAACATAGAAGTAGTCCCAAGGGGCTAAAAGGATACATGATTCAACCGACATGAACCGGCAGCCAACCACTGGTTGAGTTTTGATGCCTACGTTCTACAATGGATTTACAGCTGTAATATTTGTACTATTTTGTGTAGTCTTACGTAATGAAACTTTTGTTCCATAAGGTGACCCACTTATATTAATAATAATAATAATAATAATAATCATAACAATTATACTAAAAGTGGAATAAGGCGAAAAATTAATGATTCATGAGTTTATAATGAGCTCTCTTTATTATTTAAATTACTAGCCTTTGTTATTCCACCTAATTTGCATAAATTAATATTCATATCCTTTGACGGAATAAAGCGCAAACAAAGGAGGACGCTAAGGCGAACCGAAAATTCCCCCTAACGTCAACTTTCGTGCATAACAAAAGAGAAAGTCGCCTTAAACCACTATTAGTATAATAATGATAATAATAATAATAATAATAATAGAATGCATTTATATGGCGCTACAGAGATCACAGCGCATTACAGCAATACTTAAAATACGAAATTAATATACAACATGGCATACTGGGTAATAAGGAAAACTAACAAAAATAAGGTTAACAAAGTTTAAACATCAAGAAATAATTATGTTTTCAGGAGCCGTTTAAAGACACTGGTGGAGGATGCCTCTCTAATATTAACAGGAAGCTTGTTCCACAGCCTAGGATCAAATACGTTAAATGATCTGTCACCAAATCTACGCTTGGTACGAGGAATAACAAGCCGTGTAACGTCAGACCGTAGCCTTCGTCTTGTACCATCAGAATTACTGTCCAACACATACAAATTAAGACCATCAGTAAGGTACGTATGATGGAGCCTGTCCGTGAAAAGACTTATACACATAATGAAGGATTTTGTATCTGATACGTTCCTTAAGAGGCAACCAATGAAGAGTGGTCAAAAGCTGTGATGAACTCTGCAGGCACTTCTTTCTGACACACTTATGAATTCGGAACCTTAACGGAATAAATCACCTTACAGAAAACATCCTTGATTGTGGCATTGTGTGCATGGGCTTCATTCCGTAAGACGGGTCACGCGTCCGTATCATGGATACACGCGGCCCTGGATCAGCTTACGCAATTGAATAAATCCTGACATCACTACAAGACATTACCATTGACTTGTGGATACGCTAAGAAGAAGATTCCATAAGACTACCTGAAGCTGTAAAAATATCACAGTGGTATAATAAAATCTAGAACACCGCCCTAACAGTGCGTTACATAATGTGTCCATAATAAAAAAAATACCAATAAGTGTAAATGGCCGAGTTACCGTGTTTAAGAATTGTAAATTTCAGAGCCATCCATCATGTCAAGAAATCTTGATTGATTAGATTTATCTGTGCAGGTTGTCTTCTACTAGAACTATGCATGTTGTTCATAAAACATTACTGAGTATAATAAAATTAAAAGCAATTTTGAAAATTTCATATCAAATCAAAATCAGTGACCTGTAAAGTAAAACAATCAACTCTTGTTTCAATATTATTTCAGTAGAAATTTAAAAAAACAATTGTCAGTTTAATTCTTACTATTGTTTTATTGCATGACAATTTCATCAATATTAATGCATTTAGTCATGAAATGCTGTCAGAGCCAAACGGATGGCTATCAACCATTCATCTGCCAACATGTAGGGTGTGGTAACCACCCCACCCCTTGGTTAAACGAGGGTAATATATATTTTTTTTTTTAAATTTTATATATTAATAGGCGATATTTTTATCCTTTTTCACGATGTACATAAATGACAGGAATAATTTGTAAACAGGTGACACTGATGTTTGAATTCGATTTAGGCTAGGGTTACGTAGGCCAAAGTATTTTATTAACGTCTGTCTCATATTGCGATATCCGCACCGGTGATCCGTGTCCACTGTGCAAATAAAGTTTTCAGGCTCACAAACCGTTTCCATATCGCAGATTGATTTGTCGAGATACTGTAGCCGGCTCAAATCTGTCTTTTCTCTAATTGCATGACGTACACCAAGATTGCTAGGTTGTTTTTGCTCCTACGCATTTCCTTAAAGGACACGGATTAATAATAATGGTTTTTTTGTTCACACTTTGAAAGGAACCTTGTTTACCTTGACCTATTAATTTGCGCCCCTTGGAGAATTTCTCATTTCAATTGGCCTGACTTGTTGACAGGCGCTACAATATATTGTTACCATGTTAACACTTGTACGCAGAACGCAATGAAACTGCAAAAAGTATACTTTTTTTCTAGATTCATTGCAAAAACGCAGTAGGCGCGGTGCATGAACACGCGGTAATGTTAAAGCGGCACTGGCACATTTTCACAAAATATGAAAATTTCTTCAATTTGCTCTCAAATGATAGTCAAGGCCATTGGAAGAATAGAGATACATTTTACACATAAAAATAACATACTCAAAAACAGATAGGGACGTTAATAAGAGGCTAAAGACATCCAGGTAATTTGTGGGCTAACTTTTAAGTTTAATCAACAAATGTGTATATTACATGAATATCATAGACTCGTACTCATTTATATTAAAACCACAACCGACCGGTCAAAACAGGGCGCATGCCCTGGGAAACATGCATATGGCGTGTCCTTTCTTGTGTTAACGCCATTTCCGTCGTCTGCTGAATTATAAAATCGTTGTGTTTACTCATAAGGACGCTAATTTGGTATTAGTAATTTCAGGTGAGGGCTAATGTATATAAAAGCTTTACAACCATGCAAAAATATTGATTTTGAAAAATCTTGAGGGCGCACTATTTTTCAAATGTGCCAGTGTCTGTTTAAAACGAATGATATTATGAACTACACAGTTCATAATGATACACGAATGATATTATGAACAACACGGACGCCTGGGGGTGGAGGTGGGTTCTTAATGGAAAATGGGTACGGGAATATGCGGCCGAGAAGGGTTGCATTTTCATCGATTTGGGCATATTGATCTGTCCCTTTTACTTGCAAATTAGTATATGAAAGAGTTGCATTTCAGCTGCACGTGATTTTCCAATGGTCAATCATGTATGAAGAATGTTTACAAACCACAAATGTGAAAAATTGTGCTGCCAGAATGGCTCAAAATAGATTTTGACAGTTAGTTTTCTCTCAGGTTCTGGGGCTTCGCCCCCAAAACACCCGACCGCACATCCCTACCCAAACCAAAAGTGAGACCCCCCGGGCACAGACGATGGCGGCCAAGCCAAGCCTTTTTGCGATGTTAGGGTAGCGGCGGCAGAATACAGACTTTGTTTGAAATCCTACATTTACTCGTCTAGCATTACAATGCTCATATAAACAGGACCTAAGACATTAATATCATGAATTTCCTATTCCTTGCACTTCACATTATCCAAAGTATTTATGGCTCCTTTAAATAAAAGTTCTTTTCGGAAAACAACATTACAATAGAAAAAAATATGATGTTGAGAATTCGGACATTTTTATTAGAACGGCCAAAATCCTGAGAAGAGATTTTATGACCGTGTTTATTTTATTATCAACTGGCGATTTCCAATTATATGATTTTCATCGATTCTGGTGAGAAAGTTTTAAAAATTCTCCTGGTGTTAGCAAAGCCATCGTTCGATCAGTATTCTAAGTACCTCAATGGCATGACCTAAGCTATCGAGGAACAAGCAAAAACAACATGGAATTGACTCTCTACAGTTTTAGACTATGGACACCATAGGCCACAAACAGCTTCTAACCCGCCCAACTGTTGAGATAACTGGAAGAGTATTAGGTTGGTTCTCTCCATACCTAGATGGCCGAACTCAATCTATATCAGTCAGAGATGCTTCGTCAGATCACGTGGCGGTATAGATTGTGGAGTCCCACAGGGCTATGTTACTGGACCTATTGACTTCATCTTGTTCAGTGTCCCACTATAGGTAATCGTAACTGTCCATGTATTCAGTCTGTTGTTTATACTGATGACACCCAGCTCTGCCTGACTTTCCACCATCGGGGTCGTGGAGCCATGACAAAGATTGAAATATGCATTGCAGACAACAGATCCTGGGGTAAATCCAACAAGCTGATATTAAATGACAAGAAGACAGAGATGTTGTACAGATCGACTACCAGCTCTCAGCCAACCATATGCATGATAACTGGCATTTCTGTTATTCATCCGTCAGTTGAAGCACGGCACCTTGGTGTCATCCTACACTCATCACTAGGAAAGAACAATCATTGTAACAGCTTATTCAAAGCTGCTTTGCTCTCAATAAGGAAATGGGGCATTTTCGATAGTAGTTTGGTGAAAAATCCATCATCAGATTGAACCACGCCTTTGTTACATCCAGGCTGGATTCCTGCAACTCCTAATTATATGGCCTCCTAGAAAGAGAATTGACCGGGTTCAGCGAGTTCAAAATGCAGCTGGCCCGCTTGTCCTTAAAATCTGTCGACGAGAAAATACCACACAATCTCTTTACCAACTGCATTGGCTTCCAATTAAACATAGTCAGTTTCAAACCTATAAAGCCATCCACGGCATGTCATCTGCCTATATCTCTGAGCTCATCCAGCTGCAATCGCCATCTTGAGATCATCGTCTTGTTTCCAGCTGAGTAAATCATTCAACTAATCAACAAAGTTCTATGGTGATAGATCGTCTGCTTACGCAGCAGCACATTTGTGGAATAAACATAAATATATATAAATATAATTCATGAAGGTGAGTGATTTTTGTTATAGAAAAATGTATAGGCGAAATAAGTTGATAACGACGCCCGTGATATGGCCAAGACTCAATGCCAAGAAACAGGAATCAAAAGGATTTTACAAGATAACTAATTTTAAGAATCGTGAAGGTTAAACATATGTAAGCTGACAGGATTGTTGAATTGTTTTATTGCAGATCTGCCGGCTATTCGACAGGTAAAGGATAACCTTTAATCATGGTGGCGAGTATCTGTTTCAAGAAGTATTAGGGCAGGAGAAAAAGTAAAGTTGCAAAGCGCTGATTGGATCAGTCATCGTCAGCCCAATCCAAGTCTGCTATAAAAATATAACATTTGATATTCTATTGTACGCAGACCGGAATAAATTTCTAAGAAGCATTTACAAGCCTACCATCAGTAGTCAGAGAGGTACTTTATCTTCTACTTCTATTTATTTAAAAATGTGTATTGTGATTAGTTTAAATAGGATGGAATAATTGGAATTTGGAATGGTGTCCATGAGGCATTTCCGCCCACAGAGCAGTACGGTCTTTGCGTTAAACTACATGGATGTAATAGTTTCCTTTTCGACCTATATTTTGATTATTTACGTCGTAAAGGAAAAGACTAAAACATTATTGAAGTTTCGACTAGATATCTAATGTGCAAGACACAGGCGGGTATAATTTCAGTTGGCCTCCTTGACCATCTCTTTCGACCTACATCCAAGCAAAACCATATAATTCACTTCTTTGAAGTAGCGCCATTTATTGCCATTATTAAAACTGTCCTTCCGTATTTCATGTAACTAAGGAGGACTGGACACATATTGAACATACCCCCAGGGTATATTGTTATAAAATCCTTTGAGTTAGTTTCAAGTAGGGGGGGGTAAAGGACTCATTAGTGAATGACGGTGTGATCCGGACTGTGTAAATTTGTATCTTTGCTTTTTCTCGATAGACTGTGAAAATACATTGAATTATTTAGAATACTGATCGAAAGGTGGCTTTGCTAACAACCCTGGAAAAACATGCTGTTGAAAAATTTGGTCAGTTTGATGAGAATGTTAATTAATAAAACTAACATAGTCATAAAATATGAAAATTTATCATCAATATATATGGCGTTTCTCATCAAAATGTCCGAATACTTAATATCAGTAATTATTGTGTATATCGTCGCTGGGCGGTCAATACTCATATGTAACTGCAGGGCGTTCAAATGCCCCAGTACTTAAACCTCATATGTGATGTTGGTCACATCGGGTCTTATTTGAGGTGACAAGCAAAATGATAGTAAAAACCATATGGCATTTTATTTCCGAATTGGATAGAAATATATATCAAATTATTTCTAAAGGAACAGGCGGTGTCGGCCAAGCCTCTTCATTATAGCAACTCACAAAAATGTCAAAAAATCACAGCATACGGACGCAAACCACAAACCCTTCCAGTGGAGTTGATTCTTCATCTCCAACGGTTTGGAATAAGAAAATATTCCCTTGCAAAACATTTAAACAAAAAAAAAGAATTTTTCGTTCAATTATTTCGCTTTTACGGGGTTAAAACCAATGCGACGTCTGAAATTGGGATTTCTTGGAAAGGGAAATTTCTTGTGCAAGGCATTCAAGAAATATAAGTTTTGGGTCTACCGAAAATTTTACATATAAGGTTTGTCATGTTGCATTTTTACTACAGATGCGGTTGTGCTTTAAAAAGCCAATGCACATATGAGGTTGTTCACGCCCAGCGACGATATTGTAATCAGGGGAGGGCGGCCAGAAATCCCAATTTCAGACGTCGCCATTGGTTAACACGTAAACGCGAAATCTGACGGAAAAATTCTGAATTTTTTTTTATATGGTGTCAAGAAATATTTTCTTATTCAAACCTTGAGTTGAAGAATCAACTCACTGGAAGGGTTATTTCCGAATTGTTTTGTATTAATAACGGAACGAGGACGAGGTAGTATTAGGTCATGGGGAAACACCCATGACCGACCCAACATTCAACCACCCAAATTGGTTTTTTGGTTGCACTCAGCGGGCTGTATTTTATTTGACATTTTTGGTGAATTGCCTTAATAAATGAGGACTTGGCCGCCCACGCCTGATTATAATGTCTTTCCAAAAAGAACTCTGGTTAAAAATGAGCCATAATAGATGGATAGCGTATCAATGTGAAGTAAAAAGGAAGATGAATTCATGATCTTAATGTCTTAAGTCCTGATTAGACTTAAAAAAATGATACAATCGCCTGATGTATTACATACCTGAGTGCTCGTATTAAATAGTAACGATGGCGTAATTATAACGCATTTAGGCACAAGATATGCACTCCAAGCAGTGTAATGGTAGACGAGTAAATTTAGGATAACCATACCCTTTCCACATGTGCAGTTACCCACAACACTATTTGAAATTCCAAATATAGGCATGCAGAATTAAAAAAATGATAACTAATCGCCTGAATGTATTACATCCTGAGTTCTCGTATTAAATAGTAACGATGGCGTAATTATAACGCATTTAGGCACAAGATATGCACTCCAAGCAGTGTAATGGTAGACGAGTAAATTTAGGATAACCATACCCTTTCCACATGTGCAGTTACCCACAACACTATTTGAAATTCCAAATATAGGCATGCAGAATTAAAAAAAAAATGTATTCTGCCACCGCTTCCTACGGAAGAACACAACATTTTGAAATTGGGGATGGAAGCAGTGATTTACTATCTCACACAGCAGTTTGTTACGGAATAAACCTCGTTTGCATCAATGGGACTTCTAAACAAAACCTTTACCAAATGGCTGGCTTGAAATTCGTGTATTAGAAATAAAACAATGCATTTTATCCGATTCCGCAAAAAAAGGGGGTAGCTTTATTTTTCTTGTTAGATCTAGTGGCAATTTCCCCCTAAAACAAGACAGTGGTTCGTTTCGTGATTTTTCAAAGTGCATTTAAATGCATTTAAAGGACGTTAGGGTCATCGAAGAACGCAGTAGCTAAAACACGTTAACTGCACAGTGTTACGTCTTGCCGGCCGGCATCCCTTGCTTATCACCTCAAAGTTTATTGATTATTGTTTAGAGCGCCATCACGCTTGGTTATTTTTGAATAAAGCGCGCGTACGCTCAGTTGATGTCTAGGCTTCAGAGGGAGCAAGACAAGACTCAACTCTATCCAATGTGCATGGGTGCTACTTTATTTAAGTATTAGAATACCATACATGATTTAGTGTATAAGTTACACATCGACACGCGGTTAAACATCAGGCTTGTAAAGTGTGCGGTATACTCTCTCTCTCCCAGTCTTTATCTTGTGGATATGTTCAACGCTTTTTAATTGTTCATTGATCAACCCCTCATGTTTCATTTCCCTTGGATATACGAACAGTTAACTGTTTTAAAGCGGCACTGGTACATTTTCAGAAAATATGAAATTTCTTCAATTTGCTCGCAAATGATAGTCTAGGCCATTGGAAGAATAGAGATATAGATTACACGTAAAAAACATACCCAAAAGCAGATAGGAACATTAATAAGAGGCTAAAGACATCCAGGTAATTTGTAGGCTTACTTTTAAGTTTGCCTTAACTTTATCGGAAAATGTGTCTATAACATGAATATTATGTACTCGTACTCATTGATATTAAAACCACAAAGGTCACAGACCGGTCAAACAATGTGCATGCCGCGATAATCAACTCTGGCGTTTGCTTTCTTGTGTTACACGTCATTTCCGCGTCTCCTGCTGAATTAATGTCGCCGGCGACATTTATAGAATCGTTCTGTTTACCGATAAGCGCGCTGATTTGGGTTAATAATTTCAGGTGAGGGCTAATGTATATAAAAGCTTTATGACATGCAAAAATATCAATTTTGAAAAATCTAGAGGGCGCACTATTTTTCAAATGTGCCAGTGTCTCTTTAATGGGCTAATGTTTTCAGTCAAGAGTTATTTTTGTATTTGCCTGTACAGAAATTCATCCGTGATTGTCTTAAAATTGCACCATACAATGTTGCTGTTTGTTTAATTGTCAGTGCAGAGAGAGAATATATCGCTAATAACCTATACTAGGTCCATAAAACATGTTCGCTAACGGACCATTAGTATAACACATCGGAATATATTAAGGAGTTGTGACGTTACATTTACTCAATGACGACGATAATCGTTCCGTAATCGTTCTACGACATTACGGTGAGGTTTCCAAGTGTTCCTGAAACTACGATGGAAGTTGATCATATCAACAGTAGAGGTGATTTACTTTTTTCTCACATTCAAAGCGTCACTTTATTGTTCCTTAAAGGTTTCAGAATGATGAGATGATGCGTGTGCTATTGAGTTACGAGATTGATGGAGATAAAGTTTTCAATACTAGACCAATCTGTAGGCAACAGGGTATCATTGGACCCGGCGCGTAACAAGACATGAGCCTCGGAGGGGCAAGACTCAGAAGTTTCCCCATTTTTTTGTGGGGCTCGCTTCGATAGCAGGGTTCGGTTATTTTAGGTATAGACCCATATTTTTTATAGACGGTTCGAAATTCTGAAGAGCGGGGGGGGGGGGGGGGGAGCGAAGTCACCTGAGCACCAAAACCAAACACTATTTTATCCAGTCCCCTTTCATTATCTATTCTCCTTCCCCTTTTATATCTCTTTTACCCCTTCTATTTCCCCTATGTTGTAGATTGGTAAGGTCGACGTCAACCGGGATTCGCTACTTCATCGTCTCCTTCAGTTGACTTCGAGTTCTCCCTATCTTCTTCCCATTCTTCTCCCCTTCTTTTCGTCCCCATTTTTAGCTTCTCCGTCCACTTTAGTGTCCGGGGGGGGCAGCTGCCCCCCGCCCCCCCTGTTACGCCAACGGATTGGAACATACTGTGTACTAAAAATTCATTTACTTGAAAAATGACAATCGACAAAGGATTCCAGATGACATAAGGTGAGCCATGGATAGGATTTAATTGTGAAACATATTTTTATCACCCCCAACTTATTAAACAGCTGCCAGACACTAAACAGTTCAATATTCGGTCGTTTAACAAAAATGGATATGAATAACGATAAAAAATGTTTCAACGGACTTCATTATTTGAAGGCTTTGGCATTGTCCTAGTAAATTCGTGGGTAATATAATTGCCACTTCTGCTCACTAATGGGCAATGACAAGTTCATTAAGTGGCTTCGAGGGAAATACAGATCTGGTTAAAATAACCATATTGTGACATGGGTTGATTTCAAGTGGGAAGTACTGATTACACGGAGTCTGTATAAATTGAATAGCCTTCCTATTACAATGTGTTTGGTCAGTACCTTCATCAGAACTTAATTCACATTTACTAAAGCCCTAAAGACAAGGACAACCGATACGTGGGTCGTTTTGGACAGGGAAATGGCTCTAAGGCTAAACTGGGTTCAATTTTATATAATAATTAGTTTTATCTGACGTCAGATTTGGCTTGCCTCGGGTCTAAATTCTACAGAATTCTCTTTCAGAGGTTTAATCATTTATTTTCAGATCATGATCACATTTACCAACGTCAGAGATACCAGGAAAATGTTGTTATGAGTCGCTGTTTAAATTGGTCGGTCCCACTTTGTGTCACTGTAATGGCTGAGTTTAAACTGGGACTCGTTTGTTTATTATGTAGTTTGATACTTTACTTGAGTTAACTGTCTTGCGTCTCAATTCACACATTAATTATAGTTGTGTTTTCCCAATAGCTAAAATTGTATCGGACGCAATTATATCTAAGTCTAGCTTATAATCATTAAATAAGCTCCTTAAAATATAGTGTTCACATATATTTGCTTATTTGAGTTCAAGGTTTCAATGAAATCATACGGCCTATTAGTTAATATGTTAAACAGGGGAATCTCTCTCTCTCTCCTTTATATAAAACATAACAGCTTGGGTGTAGTTATATACCTTCATACTTAATAGTGCAATACCTTTTATTATTTGACCCAGAACAAATTGCGAAAGAAACAATTTCGGGGTCAATTGTCTAAAAACAATATAAAAGTTTGCAAAAATTAACCTAGTTGAATATGTAGAAATAAGGAAGAAACATTCGTACAGGGGTAAAAAGTTAAAAAAAATGACTTGTTCGATTTAAAAGATGTACCATTTTATTAGGCTAATCCTAACATAACACAACAGTTCAAGATCATCCTGGGGTAAAATTAACAAAATGGTCCGATTTTTTTCGAGCTGGTTGTAAATTGTTTATTTGGTTACACTAGATTAGTAATTATATTCTTTTACTACGTCTCGTGGACGTCAAAGTTCAGATATACTCTTTAAACACAAACAAATGAGCCTTTTGCAAAATGATCTGAATTTTATATAATAACACTGATTTAATGTTTTTGATCAGATTGGTTCAAGAATTCGGTATGTCCAAAAACACAATTACAAATCTATAATATTACACTCAATGTCAAGAATATATTTTAAGTCTTACAATTCACTTGTGTTTACAATTAAAAGAAGTGTTGCAGTTTAATGATGCTATTTCCTCAAAGCGAAAACTCCAAAATGACACCATGCATTTTTTTTATAAAATCCACGGTATATATTTTTAATGGGAATCTTCTTAGTTCTGACGATAAACTTTGTTAGCAGTTCAAGACGACGGTTTTTCCCTCGACGACGTTACTATTCTGCAGTACCATCCAGGTATCCAAGTATCACCACCTAATGCCCGTCTGTTCTAAAATGTCCACTCTTAGGAAAATAAACTGGTATCCCTTTTGATTGCAAACACTGAAGATGACAGCGGACAAATAGCTTGCTCATGCAGCTTCTGTAGTATATATCAATTAATCCTCATACTATACTGCCCCATAGCGATCCACAAGTAAACAACTAGCTGGCAAATTTAACACAATATTTCACAACTAGTATTTCCCAAATCTTAAAATAGATATTACAACATCATCTTGCGTAGACATACACTAACACTAGCTGATCTATAAAGGTCTCACATAATGCATCATCTCACATAAATGACATCATATGAAACCACCTAATTTTGCAATTTGTTTTGATCTCAATGCATACAAAATTTGACTCATCTTCTAAATTTGGCCTTTTGGGGGAATTCCCTTCATCTCTTGCACAATCATTATGTAGTAAATAACACCTGCATGAGAAATAAAATAATATTTTTAAATCACAAAATGGAGGCTAATAAAACAATTCTTTGTTCGACAGTTATGAATAGTGACCTCCAAGAGACCCTGTACCATTAGACTAACAATTTGACACCATTTTTTTTTATAACGAACGGATATATCTGAATTATTGTACACCCATTGTGAACTTGAACAGGTTTTGACTCATAATATTTGAACTACAACTTGCAGATAGGACAAATTCAATCCTTTAAAAATGTGATGAGCATGTTGATACGCATTTCGACCTTTTTATAGTATGGGCCTATAAACCTTACCCCCTTAAAAATACATATTCCACTCCTTTGATTTTGATAAACTTTAGATATGTTGTTCTAAAGGCTTTTTTTCAATAAAATTCTGGATAGAATGATTTTGTTCAATTAGTTTTGGGTTAAGGCATCATTTGTCCTTATTTGTCCTTTGGAAAGTGGCATAAATGTCATTTCAACATTGCAAGAAAAAATTGTTTTTCACCAGGATGGTATGAGACTTAAAGGTGCAACGATAAATTACAAATAACAGGTGTCCCTTAATCTTATTTTGACACTGGTGTAAAATTTTCTATTAAAAATATCCCCATCTGAAAGGATTAAGCTGAGAAATGTTTCTTCGGTGCCAAAACAAATAGGAAATTCAGCATATGCTTTCTATAATATAAAGATATAATCACCCTTTGCTTTCATTTTAAGTTATTTCTGTAACAAAATAAAAGGCAGGGAATCTATTGGGTGTCTATCTATATGAAATCACTACATATCACAGAAAATATGGATTGGCTCTCAATGCACCTTTAAAGGATACTGCGCCTATGTTTCTCCATACACATCCTTTATATTAAAAAAAATCCAACAATTGTATGTGTTGGACCTGTTTATATGAATAATTACACATTTTAGACCAAATCAATATGTTAGTCGATTCTTGATTCAATATTTTTCAGTAGAAACTTGAAATCACTTCTGTTAGATTGTATGAAAATTGCATCGATATTAACCCTCTTCCGACCAAGGGTACACACCCTAACGAATGATCCCCTGTCGCACAAACACGCAATATAATCTAAGGTTTTTTGTAATTGTACGTTCATCATTTGCGGTCATTTTAGCGGAAAAAAATTGGAGGTACCACCTTTAGGGAGGTCAGGGTGTCCCATCAAAATCGGAAGGTAGGAGGATGGTTGCCACCTTCCTATACTTTACTGTGTAAAAGGCCAAAAATTGTACTTTATGTTACGTATGATGCTACTATATAAGCAAATACTGACAATATTTGTATTAATTTTAATTCTTTTTTTAGTGTAATAACATGTGTATGCTTAATTTGGCACCCATCATTTCCAAATAAATACCAATTTGGCTTGCATGAATGGCAAAAACGGTCGAAAAACCATTGATTTTGGCGATTTGCAAATTTGTTCAAGTTTAAAATAAGCTCTTTAATTATGACGTCACTTTGACGTCATATTGTTAAAACTTGGTATGTTTGTACTTGATTTGAAGAAAGAACATATGTAGCTACACACTGATACCAAACAAGACGATGTTTGTGTCTTAATTACGCAAAATCAGGAGGGTTGTAACCTCCCTTCCTTGGTCGTGAACGTATTAGAAAAACCCTTGGTAATTTTGTCTAGAAAATCTGACACAGCTTAACCGATGTCGATCACAACTTGCCTGTCGATGTGTTCAGAACTGATCTAGTGTAAACTCGAAAATTATTTAGGTGTCGTTTATGTCTGTTTCATTACAATGATTGTTTGGATAATTGCCACTTATGATGTTTAGAGTAGGTCATACATGACTGAGAGATGGTGTAAAAACGTGAGCACTGACGTTGATTTGAAAAATACAGATGTTAATAAATATATGATGAACACAATACATGTGTTGGTGCTCACCATCAACGTGCTTTGACATGTTCCAATTAATAGGCGTAAATATCCCGGGGAAGGGGGATATCCCCCCCCCCCCAATATTTGATGAGGGGGGATGTCAATACGATCATTCCCCCAATTTGATGCCTGTTCATGTATTTTTGACCAAATAAACCTCATATTTACCATAATAGTTTAAAAATGGTAAATTTCTGCGCGCTTCGCGCGCATTTTCTTCTAATTACAATTACATTTAATGATATTAGCTTCGCAATGGCAACATTTTTAGCGCGCTTCGCGTGCACATCTGCTAGTAATGGAATCTTTTCGCCAAACCCGTTGCATTCTTAATTTTCACATCACCCCTCCCCCCATTGTCAAAAAGAAATTAACGCCACTGGTTCCAATAACAAATACTTTAAATGATGCGTTATAGTGTTAGCGTTATAGTTATAGTGTTAATAATTATGTATTAACACGTGTATTGCAGTGCAAAACAGTTCAGTTTCTGGAAAAGCGGAAGTATGCACACACTTCAGCCAATTCCTAGAAGTATTCAACATGCTTTCTCTTGGACATTAGGCAGGATTTTTTTTTTAATGAGTATGGTAGATGAAATAGCGTATGTTGACAAAAGCTGGTAACGGTTTGTTAGCTCCGCTTGCGTCCCAGATTACACGGATCAATTTTGAAGTAAATAAACATAATATCAAGTTCATGCAATCTGTTCGCGTTTTGCCAAAATAATAATAGGAGGCTAGCCCATCTGAATCTCTTTGTTATACGAGAAGAACCACATACAGTGACCGATGTTTGTCATTGAAAACGGACTTAATTGAAAATCGTTGCACGCGGTGAACGAGCATCGATGCTGGGTACGCGGAAGTGTTAAATTTGATAAAACACATGCTAAATATTCCAGCAGATAGGTGACTTTAATCAGAATTTTTGGTGGCCAAAGATTTTCAAGCTTATCATATGTAAAAAAATCCGCTGATTGCTTATTGAGCCAACTCAAAATATTTTGGCCATTTTGATATTTAATATTTATTTTTGTTAATTAACACTCGTCTTACCAAGGGGGTGGGGGGGGGGTGGGGGAGGGGTTACCACCCCCTACTGAACTTTGCTCCGGTGCTACAATGCCAAAAGCTTGCGTAAAAGCTTCCAGGTAGGGGTAATTGTTCTCATCCTTTCCTGTCATTTTAGCGACAAAAATGTAACGGTAGGCACCTTCACCTCGTGGTTAGGGTATGCCGTCAAAGTCGAAGGGTAGGGGGGGGGGGGGGTTGCCACCAAAGAATATTTTATAGTACATTTTTTGAAATTATTATGAATAGTATTGCTCTAAAACATTTATGTAAAACTAGTCAGTTGCCATCATTTAGAGCTGTATACCGCAGGCAATCCGATATTCCAACTTTTTTAGCGCAAAATCGGATTTTCGCCTATTTTATGTGGAAATGCCAATTTGGCCGACTCGCGGACTTGTATGACGTCATTGTGACGCATACTAGGTATGTTAGTACTTATTTTGGTATCAATGGAAAGAGGAGGCATAACCTATCCATCGGAATCAAAATCATAAGCATCGCTTTACAACGAATTCTCGAGGGGGGAGTGGTAACCACCCCCCTTGGTAAACCGTGTTACAAAAAAACGCTTGGTAAGACGAGGGTTAATCAGAATTTCTGGGTGACTATGTTTTGACCATCCTATCCCATTTAAAAATAGTGCTAAATACAATAAAAACCTTCCTATTCACCCCACTTATGACATATTGGCCATTTTGGTCAATTTGGGCCAAAAAGAACATATTGACCAAATATATCAGCATTATCGGTTACCAAAAAAAAAGAGTGGTGAATAATTAAAAAAAAATCAGTCTTATTAACCTTATTCATGACATTGTGGTTATTTTGGCTAATTTTGGCCAAAATGACATGGTTGGTGACCATGTTTCGCCCATCCTATGCTATGTAAAAAAATGATGCTTTTTCTTAAACAATCAAGTCTGTTGGCATAACATTTGGGCCACTTTGACCATATCGAGGGCTTAGTGCAAGAAGGCTTCATCTGCAATAGCTGTCATTTGTCACTTGGGTCCTTATTAAGTGTTATACCTGCCTAAATCCAACATGTGGCGACTATTGCAGATTGGGCCTTTTTGCCATAACCCTCGATATGTTGATAATCAGAATCGTAGGTGATTTTTTATTTAAAAAGTTACACTATGCCCCTGCCTTGTGTTTACGGGGAAAGTGCTCATAAATCTAACAACCCGCATCTGCATTCGTAATGGTTCAATATGACGATAACCGAGAGAAGAAACGGGAATCAAATGGATTTCGCAAGATACCTAATTTTAAGAATCGTGAAGGTTGAACATCAACAAGTTGACAAGAGTGATGAATTGTTTATCTCGAAGATCTGCCGGCTATTCGTCAGGTAAAGGATTACCTTTAATCATGGTGACGAGTATCGGTTACAAGCAGTATTTACAGGAAACAAATAGAGGTTGCAAACCGCTGATTGGATCAGTCACCGTCAATCCAATCCGAGTCTGCTAAATATTACGTTCGAGATCTTCTAATCTAACGCAGACCAATAAAAATAAAATCTCTAAGCGTTTACACGGACTGCCATCAGTCATGTTAGCTACCGGGTTAGATACACTATCTGGCTTGCAAGTAAGTGTTACTTTATCTACTTCTATTTATTTAAAAACTATGTATTGTGATTAGTTTAAATAGGTTGGAATAATTAGAAATTGGAATGGTGTCCATGAGGCATTTCTTCCGCCCACAGAGCAGTACGTCTTTGCGTTAAATTACATGAATCTAATAGTTGGATTCATTGATATGACCGGTTCTTTTCGACCTACATTTTGATTATTTACGTCGTAAAGGAAAAGACAGACTAAATAATTCATTGCAGTTTCAACATGATATCTAATGTTCTAAGGTACATGAAGACATAATTTCATTTGACCGTCTCTTTCGACCTACATCCAAGCAGAATTCAAAATATATCAATCATTCTCTTTTTTCTGCTCTTTTTTCTGCACTATGCTACATCGCGAAGCTAAACTTTCCATTCCAAGAGGCAGAAGGAATCCCTACACCCCTGATGAGACAAGGAATGAGACGAGTTGTACAAATTGTACTGTGAGGCCAACTACGATAATGAGAGAATAGAAAAAGCAACCAGCTACTGGAACTTCTTGGCTAAAAGAGACGTACCATATGCGAGGATGGGAAATCCTATATTAATTGAACCACTAAAGCCGTAAAGCCTGGAACACCATCAGCAAGCTCATCGGACGTAGTCCAGTTAAGCAGTGTCTTCTCTCTGCAAATTCCGTCGCTTCAGTGCCTGTCAACAATTGAGAGGGGCTAGACAATTACATTTCCATCAAAATAAAAAAAACCACCAAAAGGAACAACAGAAAAAAACTTATATTAAAACATATTAAGATGGAGTAGGAGGAGGAACTGAAAGCCAAATTGCCTGAAAATGTTGATCCCCTTAAATTAAGTTATACAAGAACTAAACAAGATATATCCAAATAACAACTTACTAAATTGACATTAAATGCTCATAATACACATACACTCATACACTTATACACTCACTCACTCACTCATCCACGCACCACACAACAAGTGGTTTTATAGTTTGATATTTTTGTGCATGAATCTATCTATCTATCTATCTATCTATCTATCTATCTATCTATCTATCTATCTATCTATCTATCTATCTATCTATCTATCTATCTATCTATCTATCTATCTATCTATCTATGCACCATGTCCCATAGGACGTTGGCTCCTCGAACAATTTAGACCATCTATTCCTATCTTGCGCTTCCAAATATGCCTTGTGGAAGGTGGTGCCCACAATGATGTCATCTTCCCATCTCTTCCTTGGTCTTCCCAGTCTGTTTGTGCCTGCGACAGTTTCCATAAAAATGCGTTTGGGTAGGCGGATGTTGTTCATGAATATATCTGTATTATTCAAAGGTCCTACACTATCATTTCAGATCAATTCAATACTTTGTTGAAACTATTGTTTATCACCAAGTGTAAACCATAAATCAGATATGTCAAAACAGTACGTTGATTCTTCAACAAGCAGTCTTATTGACCATATTATGTCAAATTATGACAGTCTTTGGTAACCGTGTTTGAATAAACCTCATGTAAAAAGGTGCTGATTCTAGTGAAGTTATTGATTCCTCTCCAGGCATTGTGGCTATTTTGGTCCATTCAGGGACCTACAGCCCGTGGGTCATATGCGGCCCGCAAAGAGCTTTTGTGGCCCGCGAAGAGCTTGATCTTGGTTAATTACAGTACACACAAAGTGATTTCTTTATTAATAAGTTACACTATGCCCCTGCCGTGTGTTTACGGGGAAAATGCTCCTAAATCTAACAACCCGCATCTGCATTCGTAATGGTTCAATATGGTGATAACCAAGAGAAGAAACGGGAATCAAATGGATTTCGCAAGATACCTAATTTAAGAATCGTGATGGTTGAACATCAACAAGTTGACAAGATTGATGAATTGTTTATCTCGAAGATCTGCCGGCTATTCGCCAGGTAAAGGATTACCTTTAATCATGGTGGCGAGTATCGGTTACAAGCAGTATTTACAGGAAACAAATAGAGGTTGCAAACCGCTGATTGGATCAGTCAGCGTCAATCCAATCCGAGTCTGCTAAATATTACGTTTGATATCTTCTATCTAACGCAGACCATTAAAAAATTCTAAGCGTTTTCACGGACTGCCATTCAGGTCATGTTAGCTACCGGGTTAGATACACTATCTGGCTGCAAGTGTTAACTTTTTCTATCTACTTCTATTTATTTTAAAACACTATGTATTGTGATGGTTAAATAGGTTGGATAATTAGAAGTTGAATGGTGTAACCATGAGGAATTCTTCCGCCCACAGAGCAGTAAGTCTTTGCGTTAAATTACATGAATCTAATAGTTGGATTCATTGATATGACCGCTCTTTTTCGAACCTCACATTTTGATATTTACGTCGTAAAGGAAAAAAGACAGACTAAATAATTACTGCAGTTTCGACCTGATATCTAATGTTCTAAGGTAATGAAGACCCATAAATTTCATTGACCGTCTCTTTCGACCTACATCAAGCAGAATTCAAAATATATCATTTCTTTTTCTGCTCTTTTTCTGCACTATGCTACAGCGCCGAAGATAAACTTTCCATTCCAGAGGCAGGGAAGGAATCCCTGCATCCACTGTTGAGACAAGGAATGAGACGAGTTGTACAAATGGTGCAGTGAGGCCAACTACGATATTGAGAGAATAGAAAAAGCAACCGCTACTGGACTTCTGGCTAAAATGAGACGTACATATGCGAGGGGATGGGAATCTATATCAAGTGAACCACTAAGCCGTTAAAGTATGGAAACAAAAATCAGCAAGCTCACCGGACGTAGTCAGTTAGGCAGTGTTTCCTGTCTCTGCAAATTCCATCGCGTCAGTACTTGTCAACAATTGAGATGGCTAGGACAATACATTTCCATCAAATAAAAAAAAACCACAAAAGGAACAACAGAAAAAAACTTATATTAAAACATAATTTAGATGGAGTAGGAGGAGGAACTTAAAAAGCCAAATTGCCTGACTGAAAAATGTTGATTCCCCTTTTTTAAATTAATTTTATACCACGAAACTACCTAAACAAGATTACTCCAAATAACAACTTACTTAAATTGACATTAAATGCTCATAATACACATACCTAATTAGCTTATACACCACTCACTCACCACGCCACCACACAACAAGTGGTTTTATAAGTTTGATATTTTTGGGCATGAATTAGTATATCTATCTATTATCTATCTATCATCTATCTATCTATCTATTCTATCTATCTATCTACTATTCTATCTATCTATGCACCATGTCCCATAGGGCGTTGGCTCCTCGAACAATTTAGACCATTCTATTCCTATCTGGCGCTTCCAAATATGCCTCGTGGAAGGTGGATGCACACAATGAGTAATCTTCCATCTCTTCATGGTCTCCCTGTATGTTTGTGCCTGCGACAGTTGCCATAAATAAAAATGCGTTTGGGTAGGCGGATGTTTTGTTCATGAATATATCTGTATTATTCAAAGGCCTCCTACACTATCATTTCAGATCAATTCAATACTTTGTGTATGAAAATATTGGTTTATCACCAAGGGTAAACAATAAATAAGATATGTCAAAACAGTACGTTGATTCTTCAACAAGCGTCTTATTGACATATATCGTAAATTATGACAGGTCTTTGGTAACCGTGTTTGAATAAACCTCATGTAAAAAGGTTGCTTTGCTGATTCTAGTGAAGTTATTGATTCCTCTCCAGGCATTGTGGCTATTTTGGTCCATTCAGATGGGACCTACAGCCCGGGGTTCATATGCGGCCAAAGAGCTTTTGTGGCCCGCGAAGAGGCTTGATATGTGTTAATTACAGTACACACAAAGTGATTTCTTTAGTAATAAGTTACACTATGCCGCCGTGTGTTACGGGGAAAATGCTCCTAAATCTAACACCCGCATCGCACATGGAATGTTCCATATGGGCTAACCAAGAGAAGAAAAGCAGAAAGGTGAATCAAAGGGATTTCGCAAGATACCTATTTTAAGAATCGTGATGGTTTGTGAACATCAGCAGTTGACAAGAGTGATGAATTTGTTATCTCGAAGATCTGCCGGCTATTCGCCAGGTAAAAGGATTACCTTTAATCATGGTGGCGAGTATCGGTTACAAGCAGTATTTACAGGAAACAAATAGAGGTTGCAAACCGCTGATTGGATCCGTCACCGTCAATCCAATCCGAGTCTGCTAAATATTACGTTTGATATCTTCTAATCTAACGCAGACCATTAAACAATCTCTAAGCGTTTTCACGGACTGCATTCAGTCATGTTATATACCGGGTTAGATACACTATCTGGCTTGCAATTGTTACTTTATCTACTTCTATTTATTTAAAAACTATGTATTGTGATTGGTTAAATAGGTTGGAATAATTAGAAAGTGGAATGGTGTCCATGAGGCATTTCTTCCGCCCACAGAGCAGTAAGTCTTTGCGTTAAATTACATGAATCTAATAGTTGGATTCATTGATATGACCGCTTCTTTTCGACCTACATTTTGATTATTTACGTCGTAAAGGAAAAGACAGACTAAATAATTCATTGCAGTTTCGACCTGATATCTAATGTTCTAAGGTACATGAAGACATAATTTCATTTGACCGTCTCTTTCGACCTACATCCAGCAGAACTTCAAAATATATCATTTTCTTTTTTCTGCTCTTTTTTCTGCACTATGCTACATCGCGAAGCTAAACTTTCCATTCCAAGAGGCAGAAGGAACCCCTACACCCCTGATGAGACAAGGAATGAGACGAGTTGTACAAATTGTGCAGTGAGGCCAACTACGATATTGAGAGAATAGAAAGCAACCATCTTTACTGGAACTTCTTGGCTAAAAGAGACGTACCTTATGCGAGGATGGGATATCCTATATCAATTGACCCACTCAAGCCGTAAAGCCTGGAACACCATCAACAAGCTCACCGGACGTAGTCCAGTTAAGCAGTGCCCTGTCTCTGCGTATTCCATCGCTTCAGTGCCTGTCAACAATGGAGAGGGGCTAGACAATTACGTTTCCATCAAGATAAAAAAAAACACCAAAAGGAACAACAGAAAAAAAAAACTTATATTAAAACATATTAAGATGGAGTAGGAGGAGGAACTGAAAGCCAAATTGCCTGAAAATTTTGATCCCCTTAAATTAAGTTATACAAGAACTAAACAAGATATATCCAAATAACAACTTACTAAATGACATTAAATGCTCATAATACACATACACTCACTCACTCACTCACTCATTCCAAGGTCCTACACTATCATTTGAGATCAATTCAATACTTTGTTGAAACTATTTGTTTATCACCAAATGTAAATCGTAAATCAGACCTCACTTGAGTTGAAATTGCATCATACGTTCATCTAAACTAAATGTTCTTTGTATCATACTGTGCAAAACAGCCTCAAGGCACATCCACTATATTAAGGACATGGACATTCTATGACATGGCATTTTAACGAGGTAATTAGTGTTATTAATGTGGATGTAACTTTAAGCGAATACATGTGTCCGGCATGTTTGAGAAAATAACCAATCATCCTGATTCCAAGTCTTTTTTCTCTAAATGTCACTTGTTAATATGTTAATCATCATCAATAATCGATATGCTGTGCACAGAAATAAAGGTATGGCATTCGAACTTTCGAACTTACATGCCATTCCTGCGCTGAAATTTGATAAACTATACTGTATCCATATGTTTATTTTCTCTCAATTTCGCGTCTAAGATGCGACCGTACGCAAGCCATTCACGCCTCATCATAGCAACAAGTTGAACAACAACTAATTTTAAATCAATTACGGGCGCATAACTTCATAACTCAACCACTGGTTGTTTGCCGGTTCCGCCCGGTTCTTCCAGGTTCGATCAGGTTTCCATTGTTCTAAACAATTAAACACGGTTACACCGCCATGAACAGCAAGGCAACCGATGATATTAAAAGTCTCACCAAAATGTCATGCCGCACCTAATAACGTCAGTAGTTTAAAATACAGCACATGCAACCTAAGTGTTTCAGCAGTTTTTTGGCCATGATTTATATTATTAACATAAGCTTTCAAGCAGAATAAAGTAAAAGACATAAGAGGTGACGCCTAATAACTAACGATCTCACCCTATGTCATACGCGTCTTCACGCTAGACCTGACATCTTTATGGATATGTAAACAAATATGTGAGTCTTTTAAGGGAGAAGATATTATATCATTAGAGACACCCAAGCTAGCTTAGCTTGAAGAAACATAATTGCCTCACAAGCTAAATAACTTAATATTTTCCTATCTAACTTCTTATTACCGTCTGGAAAGTGGCTTTGCAAGAATAGAGTTCGTTCTTTCATCGCTGAGATGCTATTAGACTTAAACGATATTGGACTTATATTCTCCATACATAGAGTTATCTTAAAATTGTGTTAAATAACGTCTCCATAAAACATCATAAGCGTAATGTGTATGACGTGTTTGAAAAGTGTGTCAATAATTGCAAATTTCAGACCACATCAATATATCAGTCGATTCTTGTTTCAATATTATTTCAGTTGAGATTCGAAAAGTTCTTACTGTTGTGCGATTGTATGAAATTTTAATCGATAGTAATGCATTTTGTCACGAAAAGCTAACAGAACTTAACCGGTGTCGCTCGCCTGTCAATATGTTGCTACTTCAGAAATGATCTTTCAATATTCGATATAATTGATCTATGTTGACAAGGTTTCAAGTAATCCCAATATCCTAAACCCTGAGCTTATGCAACTTGTTTTCAGAAAACGAATACGACTAGTACACGAATGGAGTCAGGATAGATCAACGCCTCACTCTAAAATTGTTGATTACAAAGAAAACAACCCTTCTGCTGATCAAAATCTTAGTCAAAGTTGATTAAGTCTAAGTCTGAGTATTTTTAGAGTGTGGATTACCTTGAACTTGCAACCACTGACAGCTAATCCACACATGTGATTATATGAATACTGAAGTGGATTTGTATACCATTTTAACCCTCGTCAACCAGAGTAATTTTTTGTAAAAAAAATAATAACGGGGGGGGGGGGGGGAGGGGGTAGGGGTTTTTTTTTAATTTTTTAGCTTTTTTCACTTTTTTCCCCTAAAATTTTGGTACCCACCATATAGCTTAGAGGTTTCTCTTTCATTGGATCAAAACAGAGTTCCAACATCCCCATTATAATGTCATTATGACGTCATAAGTTTGATGAAAGTATGCCAAACGGGATATAGGGTTGGTATTTGCCATTTTACTGACTCAACACATTATTATAGTACCAAAGGAACTACTATAAATACTTCCAAGAATTTCTTGATTATTTACTTTGTTTATGTCACTAGGTGTATGCATTATGAAGAAATCAGATCCAGTACTCTAAGACGAAAAAACGTGAAAAATACGATCCATACAAGCAATTTCTTACCTTTTCAGCTGGCTCAATTCTCGATTGCTGCTATCAAGTCATACCACACGCCAGGCTTAAAAAAACTAGTGAGCTAATTGGTCTTTTTGTCAGGAACGCATTTCTAACATCAGATCGACCACCTGATTCGTTGATTTCGCGATATCCAAGGTACCGCGAAACCGTTTTTTCATTCCTTGTTCAAGCTTATCGCAGAGCCTTTAACACAGCGCTTTGCTGCTAGGGAGTCAAATGACGTAGTGCATGTCTAAGAATAGCCGGCCAATTAGCAATGCGGAAACGGAATAGGTGGCATTGTGTGCCAGCAGTACAGATTCTATGGGAGTGTAAATGGTGCGTGGTACCAAAACCCAGTGTCTGTGATATTCCCTGATATTCCCGTGTCGTACTAGGCATGTTGGTACTTCACTCCCGAAAAAAGGGGGGAGGTGGGGTGGTGGTTGTCACCCCCATCCATTACTTTGGGATCACCCTGTATCTTACCTATACCTCAGTGAAGGGGTGGTAACCCCTCCCCTTTCGGTAGACGAGTTTTTTTAAATGTGTGTACTGATTGGTGCTCACTAATTACCGTGTTTTTTTTGTGTTCAAATAGTGACTACTTGCTAAATGCAATATAACACTAATATGTTAAAATTTTACGGTGCATAACAGTCCAGTTTCTTAGGAAATGTGGCCTCAGCGAATTCCTTGAAGTATTCAACATGTTTTGTCTTGGACAGAAAAGAAGGAAGAACTTCCTCTCAAACTGAATATGCTAGATGAAATAGCGTATGTTGACAAAGGCTGGTGCGGTTTGTTAGCTCCGCTTGCGTCCCAGATTACACGGATCACTCTTGAAGTAAATAAACATAATATCAAGTTCATGCAATCTGTTCCGCGTTTTGCCAAACAATAAGCTAGGAAGCTAGCCTATCTAAACCTCTTTGTAATACGAGAGGAATTACATATAGCGACCGATATTGGTTATTGAAAACGGAGGAAAGTGCGAGACTTAATTGAAAATCGTTGTGTGCGGTGAACGAGCATCGATTACTGCGGAGTACACTGAAGTGTTAAAGTTGATAAAGCACATGATAAACAATTTTAAAGCTTTATATAAGACTAAAATACAACCATTGATATGATCTTGGATATAGGGATTTTAATTAGGTTTGAAGATTTTTTTTTATTCTCACGACGATAGTTATTTAATTATTTAAATGAGGGAAAAAGGATCAATCATCAATAAAAGAAATTCAGATTTTGAAAATGTTATTGCAGCTTGTTTTTATTTTTATTGGCAGGGAAGCTGAAGTGAAAAAATAATCTACTCTCCTGAACTTGTTTTTTAAAGTCAGAACATCTCTTAAGATGGTTATTTCAAGCAATTTACAGTTTTCATAAAACCGCCGATATAATGTGTTCATGCATTTCACACACCTACCCACGTATTATAGATTTCTACCGATTACGATTTCGTAATCAACTCTGTGAAAAACAACATTAGCAAAATGATTGCTTGAAGAACACTCCTGGATTTTCATTATATTTTGTCATGGAAAGTTTACGAGAGAAAAACAAAAATCAAAATCCAGTATTACTTTGGTGCATGAGTAATATTAAGAAGTGCTTGAATTCTACACTAATATCATAACCAGAAGGAAACCGAAGGTAAATGATAAATTAAGGAAAGCTATAGATTTTATAGTCAAGCATTGTATGCCAAAAAATATCCTCTTTCCAATAACACACTGATCATGTGCACAAGGCAACATGGTGACTGAATAATAAAGTATTGTTGTCCAGCAAGTGAAATTTGCTCTGGAATAAGTTAGCATGATTTATCCACCAATTATGCTTCTGGTGTATAAGTTCCAGACAATCGTTCCAGAGCGGAGGTATTCACTATATTTAAGGTGCGTGTTCCGATCGTCTTTGGGACCCCCTTGATTTACCCCGGAAGTAGTATCAATTTTTATATCGGATGAAAGGCCATATTTTTCTCATTGTCGTCCTGAAATTTCAGTAGACGTCAACTACGATTACGTTTGGACCCACTCTCACAACTTATGTTCCACGAGCATAATTTCCAGGGGACCTAAAATAAACCATAGGCTAGCGGCAGATCTTCGTATCATTTACAAAGTGACGCACCCCTGGGATTACATATTTTCCCAAAATAAATTAAAATGATAATTCAGTTCTACGCGTGGTTCTCACGTATAGTATGTGCAAATTTCTTGAAAAGAATTATCGGGTTTTCCAGGTTCAAATGCCCATAGTATGAGAGCAATTGTAATTTTTGGTAATTCAAATGTCAATAGGGAATCCAAATGCCAAAAGAATAGAAAAGGACAGAACAAATGTCCATTTGAAAAGATCAAAATCCAATAGGTAAATCAAATGTAATCCTGTGCTCATCAGTGCATGTCCTTTCACCCAGGTAATTTCAAATGTTACATAGAGACAACTCAAATGTCATTTGGCAGTGACATAGTGTCCGGAAAAATGTAACACTTAACTGCAATTAAGGGGGTTTGCCTTAAGGGGGGGGGGGCTCCTAGGGGCCATTCATTATATAACCACTTTCCTAAAGGAATTTTTAAATGAAATCCACCAATGTTAGAGGGATTAACGACACCAACAATTAAAGAAATAAAAATTTAAATTTAAAAAAAAATGTCAGTAAGAAAAAGACTCTAATTCGTGTCTGCATTTTCTACGGCACTGTGTTCACCTAGACTTTTGCTGATTGCTTTAATTGGTGAATAATGAAACTATATTTACCATATAGCTCAAACAGAAATGTCTCATGCCATTTATATTTTTAGGTTTACCTGTATAATTTAACATAGTCCTACAGTAAACTGTATATGATTGTATATAAAATAGATACACCAATGCTTCCTACGATACTTTGCCAAGAAGTTCTGGATTAATTATTTCTGTTGATGTCACTTGGTATGCATTATGATGAAACTACAGAATCACCGTAACTCTATAAGATTTTAATTTTTGTCATGGGCACTTCCCTTAATGCATTAGGGGGGCTCCTAGTGACCCATGCTAATTAACGCAAAAAAAAAACGACGCGATGGAATTTGAATTTTGTGTTGTTTTTTTGTTTTTACCAAGCAAGCGTAACAAAAAGTTAGACAAATACAAAAAAGATAAACCAAATAAATTGCAGCGTAAAAAACGCCGGCCGAAAAACAAAAAATGGGCCCCTAGGAGCCCCCCCCCCCCCACCTTATGCAGTTAAGTGTCAAAGAAAATAATGGTTTGACCTCAAAATAATTGCAACAGAAACAATTTTGGTGTTGTTATACTTACAAATATTGAGAGAATAATATTATAATCAAAAGTCTAGAAGTTTAAAGGTGCTTGTTCCGATTTATGCATATTGTGTTCTCTACTTGATGTGAACACCTGGCACTTACACATACACCCCATCAAGTACAGCGGGAAACAATCTTGCGGATTTGATGTACAAGCAATAACGCATATTGCAAAGCCCTATTCAAGACTTGCTAATATTGATGGTTTACCATTAAAACGGCGGTTATTTGTTTATATCTTGAGGATGAAATGGATTTGAGTGCTCAAATTCCAGGACGACAATGAGAAAAATACGGCCTTTCATCTGATATCAAAATCGATACTACTTCCGGTTAAATCAGGGGGTCCCAAAGACGATCGGAACATGCAACTTTAAGTAGTGGGGAACATGTATTTACAGGGAGGCAAGGTTTGCACAGGGAGAACTATAAAGTAGCTGTAATTGTTCTTAAATCTATACCAACATTTTGGCCATATCCTAAGGATTTAAAAAGTATAGTTTCCCCTATCTGCCTGTTATAGTTTAATAGTTATAGGATAATAAAGGTTCAAGGTCATCCTGGGGTAACATTTTCAGAATGCTCCGATTCCTTTCAAAATGGTCCCACATTCTTCATAGTCCCGAAGGAACAGAAATATAGTACATATTTCACCATTGGTCACGTAATTATAGAGTCACGTAACCATTGGTCAAAATATAGCAATTGTTTACATATCATATGGGTTCATTAATACTTACCAACTAATTTACATACTAAATATAGAGTAAATATGCATTTTCTGTTATAGAATATGACCAGACAAACAATTTGAAGACTAGTTTTGTCAAAATCGGATCACTCTGGAAGAATTATCCCAGGATGACCTTGAACCGTTATGAGAATAGGTTCCTGATATCCAATAACCACTAATAACCGTAGATGTGGCAAACTAGACCCTTTTTAATCCTCATGACCAAATGAATAAGTTGGTGTAAGTTTTTAAAAACAATTAGACTTGTTTTACTTTTGACCCTGTAGAAGAAAATTAACCCCCTATTTTTTGCATGTTACCCATTGTTGATGTTTCTAGACTTTTGACACATTATTCTGTGACAATTTAAAGGTATAACACAAAAAAATTACTGTTGCATTTCTGTTAGGTCAACAAACCTTTCTTGCACAAACAAACATCAAACATGTCTTACCAGAGAATATTAGACGGTGACATACGGCGTCTCTATGGCGCATGTAACAAGGGGGAGACTTCTGAGTATAAACAACTGAAACAAATGAAAAAAACAAACACGAAAATAATGTTATTCAATGCTTTTTCAGAAACTTGCACCATATAACTTGTGCAATAATTTGTTGCATAATGAAAACGTTCTCACCATCTTTATGAAACTGTAATGGCAACCAACCGCTTGTTCCTGACAATCATAAAGTTTATTAAAATATTGGTTTGGGTGGTGCAAGTAGGAACTGTTTTTAACTCTGATACTTGAAATCACTAATAAACATTTGATTTCACTAATGGGAAATTATGCGAGCTAATTGGATATTGTGTTAGTAACAATGGACATTTGAACTGCCTTATGTTGACAATTGGTAAGTGCTAATAAAACATATATTTGACAATAGGACATTTTAACTGCCTTTGAAGACAATTGGTTGAAAGCATTTGACATTTGACTTGGAAAACCTATAAATGTCATGTCCTTTTCCCCCTGAATATAAGTGACCAACGGATGTACACCACGTTCCATTGACTCCGGCAAATAACGGCGCTGTTGATAAGTAAATCCGTCCGTTATGCATAGGACAATGGACTTTAGATTCTCTGCAACTGCAGAGCCATTGTTATTGTCTACGACTTTGATGTTATCACCACCCGATTTAGATTGAGCTATATCAGGGCCTGACACTCAAGCTTCTCAGGACCATCCCGGATCGTCACCTTGTACAATTCATATGTAACATGCTTGCAAACCGTAGCTTTATTCTCAAGACCAGTGATGGACAGAGTAGTCGCCTGCGTCGTCTGAGGAACGGAGTACCACAAGGATCTGTACTGGCTCATATGCTGTTCAACTTGTATATCAGCGACTTACCTCAAACAACATCTAGACAATATGGCTACGCCGACGATCTTGCCCTCCTCCACTCGGATAGCAACTGGACAGAAGTAGAAAGCACACTTACTACAGACATGGGCCTACTTGCAGCATATCTGAAGACCTGGAGACTGAAGCTGAGTGAAGCCAAGACCACCGCTACTGCCTTCCACCTCAACAACAAAGAGGCTCATCGTCAGCTCAAATCAACCTCAATGGAGCGCCTCTGGCATACAATCCTACACCAACCTACCTGGGAGTCAAGCTTGACCGGCAGCTTACATACCGGCAGCACCTCGAGTCCGTATGCGCCAAGGTATCTTCGAGGAATAACCTCCTGTGCCGACTTGCTGGATCTTCATGGGGTGCCATCCCAACGACCCTGATGCAACCACTGCCTGGCTCTGGTCTAAAGCACTGCTGAATATGCCGCCCCAGCATGGTGCAACAGCTCTCACACAAAGAAGCTGGATACCGTACTCAACGAGACCTTGAGAACCATCACTGGCTGCCTCCGTCCTACTCCATCTGAATTCCTACCAGTGCTTTCAGGCATTGCACCTGCAGCACTTCGGAGAGAACACCACATGCACAAACTAGTGAATAAGGCCCTGCTGGACAACAAGCACCTGCTGCATAACACCGTCAAAGAATCACACCAACTCGGTAGACAGAGACTGCGCTCTCGCCGACCTTTCTGCCGACACGTCGCTAAACTCTCCTCAGTTCCCCATTCAACAGCTTACAGACATGGAATACTGCCTGGCTTGATACTCCAAGACCAGACCAATTCTCTATTACACCTAATACAGAACTAACACCTGGCAGCAATCTCCCACGAAAGGAATGGGTCACCTTAAACCGGATTCGCACAGGAGTCGGTCGCTTCAACAGCAATATGCACCGATGGGGGCTGCGGCCATCGCCAGCCTGCCAATGTGGCTCTCCATCACAGACTGCGGATCACATTCTCAATGAGTGCCCTACATTTCGTCCGCCGGTGGACATAGATTTCTCTAACCCCAACCAACCAACAGTGAGTTGGCTCCAACGCTTACAACATGTTTAGTTGCTGCCTCATACGCAAGAAGAAGAAGATTGAGCTATAGATGAGGTGACATCTATGTTTATAACACAAGTTAGCACCTGATCTACTGACATGTTAGAGGTGCGAAGAATATGCCCATACAGTCACGTCACAGCACACAGCAGCCAGCAAAATCTTCCCAAAGTCCCGCTGTGCATGGATTACACCAACATCAGGTCACGAACTGCTGCCATTTCAAAACACAGACATTTGCTTCGCATTTCCCAAGAAAAATCGATGACCGTGTAGGAATTTTTTTGTCTAAAATGGTTCCTTTTATACCACCCGAAACCGTTCAACAGAAAAACTTCTAACCGGTCACATATTTTTGTTTTAAAACCTTATAATTAAACCCGAATATCAAATTTCCACAGACGCCTACTAAAGTCTGTTGTAGAGACTCTTATTTGAACAATGACACTCATAACAATAGCTCAGCGGGATGTTGTCGGCTGCTGTGGTCACAGCATTCAATAGACGGCATTCAATATGACGTCAGCCACCACCCTTTTTGGGTGACAAGATTCATACATTCCAGGACTACAATACATTAAGCTGTCAATCGATCCATGTTTAGCGATTGCACAGGGATCATTGAGGTGAATGTATTGTAGTACTGGAATGCGTCTATCTTGTCCACCAACATGGCTGGCTATTTGGAATAGGTCTATAGTCTTATCACGCATGATTGATCGGGAATTTTAAAAGCTCAAGCCCTACAGGTGCTCACGCATACTGCCGGGCAGTGCGTTGTTCGTTGCCCGGCGTTGACGTCACACGTCACCTCATCTATAGCCTCGCTCACAAATAAAATAAAACTCGAACTTTTTCTGTGAGTTCAATACATTTGACCGCATATTTCATCATTTATTCAAAAAGGAAACGAAGATGAACAAAAAAATCATGAAAGAATCGTTGCTTGGCAAGCTGTGACCTACCACCTTGGTGCAGAACCCGTAACTTAATCATGTTTATGTAGGACATCTTTTCTATTACATTTAACAGTTTGTTCGGCGCCGGTTACCTGCATTTCATATAGGTGAATGATTTTCGAATTAATCAAAAACGCGGTAAATTGAATACAAATGGCTGTACGCGAAAAGTTACGGGTTTGGTTTTGTACAAAGATGTTGGGTGACCATTTTGGCCATTTTTACCCTATAACTCCCAAACCAATGGTATCCGGTACAATGGTAAAAAATATACATTTTTGGAATCCTTATGACTAGACGGACAATGTGGCATGCATTTCAACATGATCGGAGCATTTTAAAAATTTTGACCCCTGTGTAAACTTAAATTGGCCCCTATTGTAAAAGTGATACCACAACCTAGCATTGGTGTAGAGGGTCCATACTAAGTACCAAAGGTGTCAAACCTTTTCTGTAGTGAGAGGTAAACGATGATATTTGATCTGGGTCCGAGGCTCCTCCTCTATGAAATTATTTCAGCTGCATAGATAATAATAATGGTTCTGCAGTTCCAGATGAAAAAGGAATCTGAAGTGTTTGGTCCTCTGCATACCAAGCGGATTTATTTATCAGCAGCCCCGTTATTTTCTGGAGTCAATGAATCATGATGTACATCCGTTAGTCACTGATATTCAGGGGTGTTTCCATAAGGTGACACCCTTCTTTCTGACACCCTTATGAATTCGGAAACCTTAACGGAATAAACCACACGGTTTAAGTGGTTTATTCCTTTAAGGTTTCCTAATTCATAAGGGTGTCAGAAAGAAGGGTGTCACCTTATGGAAACACCCGATATTCAGGATAAAAATTTAAATGACATTTAATTCATTTTCTAGAAAATGTGCACTAGGCCATGAGGCCAAAGCCAAAAAGATGCTCGGATAAGGACCAAGGTGGCGCATCCCTGGGAAGTACATAATTCTTCCGAAATAATTTTCCCAAAATTATAGAAATCAGTTCTACGTGTATTCTCACGTCTAGTATGTGCACATTCTCGAGAAAATGAATTAAATGTCATCTCAATTGATGCCCTGAATATCAGTGACTACGGGATGTACACCATGATTCATTGACTCCAGCAAATAATGGAGTTATTGATAAGTAAATCCACTCGGTATGTAGAAGACTAAACACTTCACAGATTCCTTTTTCATCTGGAACTGCAGAGCCATTGTTATTATCCAAGCAACTGAAAAAAAAATTGAATGTGTTATACCATCACCCCGATTTAGATTAAGCTATTTTTCGTGACGTGGAACACAAATTACTTGTCCTCTTTCACGAATAAATACAGTTAGAGGTTCTACTGTGTGTTCACTTTTCTTTGACCCTATATTTCATCCTTTATTCGAAAGGGTAACGAAGGTGAACAAAGCTCATGAGGGAAAATTGTTTGGCAAACTGTGACCTAACATCTTTGTGCAGAACCAAACCCGTAACTTGCCGCGTAACCCCATGTCTATGCAATTTATTGCGTTCATCGCAGAAATCGAAAATATTAACCTATATGAAAATCAGGTGAACCGGTGCCGAACAAACTTTTAATTGAACAGAAAAGAGGCCCATATTAATATAATTAAGTTATGGGCCTTGGTCTGACCAAGACTTTCGGTATAGCTTGCCAAGCAAATTCTTATACGATCAAAGTATTGAACTCCCAGCAGAAGTATGAGTTTTATTTTCTTCGTGATGAGGCTGTAGCTCAATCGAGATCGGTGCGTGAAACAATCAAAAAGCGTTTAACGTCATGAGACAATAACAATGGCTTGCAGTCCAGAGATATGAAGTCCGTTGTCCTATCCTATATGGTTATTTAGAATCAGAAACCGAATCGAGGGTATCACAGTAAGTTATAATGGTGATCAGGTCGATGGTTACAATACTGTAGAGTAATTACAGAATTAATGTATTCCCCCTGTTCCGTCACACTCTGTGGAGATATTTTGTCAACACCTAACAAGTCATCATCTTTAGACACCAATTCCATTCTAGCTGTGTAAAGATAACATCGATATGTCATCGAAACCACTACTGCTATATTAAATCCGTATTTCAGAAGCGGTGTTTTTCCGTCGAGGCTTCGAGAGGCGGTTGTAAGCCTTCTCAAAGAAGCCCACCCTGATAAAAAATATCCTCAAAAAGTACCGTCCGGTTTTATCAAATCAGTTACCTCTCCAAAATATTATGGAGAATGTGAAGATTGTCTGCGCCCAAAATAATAAACGAGATTTGAAACCAAAATTCTCTTCAAAAATTCAAATCGGCGTACGAACGCAGCATAGTACCGAGACAGCTTTACTCCGTGTCAAAACAGATTATTTTGAAAGCTTTAGACAACAAAACCAAGCTGTGGCCGTCGTGTTAGTAGATCTATCTGCTGCTTTCGATACAGTTGATCATCAAATATTCCTAAATCGGTTCTGCCAATACATTCAAAATATCGGGCGTTGTGTTGAATTGGATTAAGTCATATCTGCCCATGATCGCTCTTTTTGCGTTTCCATCGGCGATATTCTTCTGACAATGCCAAATTGATTGTGGCTACCCCAAAGGCTCTGTTGTTGGGCCGTGTTTTTTAATATTACCAATACTACATTGGGGTTATCATTCGAAAGCACAATCTTTGTTATCATATGTATGCGGATGATACCCAGCCTTACCTACGTTCAATCCTAAGGAAGCCAATGCAGGTGAACAAGCAGCGGATAAGCTTTCTTCATGTATCGATGAAATCAGTTGCGTGGGACCAAACTGAAAACTTAATCACGGAAGATACGAATTTTTATTGTTGGCTACATCGGCCTATAATCGGGAGAAAGTCCAGTAAGATCTGCCTGAGGATTGGTGATCATGTTATTCGCAGTCAGCAGATTAAGAAAACTTGCGTTGTTTTTGATCAATCGTTTATCCATGGCTGAATCTGTGAAATATCTGTTGGGCAAGTAGGCCAATTTCCATCTCAGATGTATTTACAGGATCGCCGTTATATAACGGTTTGATAGTTGCCATCCCATCTCGTCCGGCATGATTTTGTTGCGTTTTGATTACGCTAATGCACTCTTACTCGGAAGTTCGGTCGACGACCGGAAGCGATTGCAAAAGTCCAAAAATAGAGCGGCGAGAATTGTGTTCAAGGATGGAAGGCTCCATCCGTCAGCGCCTTTGCTTAAACATCTCCATTGGCGGACATTGGCAACAGGAATTAGTTTAAAAATTCTTCTTTATGTTTTAAAAGCTGTGGAATGCCTAGTTCCGTCTTATCTAAGAGTATATGAGCATCGGAGCTCGCATAGATACAACTTGGCATTTTGGACGATGATACAACTATCTTTGCATATTCCCAGGACCATCAGGGGTTATGGTGTGATAAATCGTTCTATGCCGCTGCTCCTAGAATTTGGAATACGGTCCCTCATTTATCCGGTTTTCCCCTTCAGGTTATGTTTTTAAAAAGCGTACTAAACTTCTATTTTACTTGTGACTGTTGCTCCGCCTCCGGGGTTTTGACCTTTTTAACAAAATTAAGCGGCACTGGTGTTATTTATTTTCGTTATTATATATGTGGACAGTCTGCATATGAAAAGACACGTTTTATTGCATGATGTGGTATGGGTGGGTTTGGGGTTGGTGGGTTGTGTAGGTGTAGGGTGTGGATTATGTGTGTGTGTGTGGTTATGGTGCGTGTTGAAGCGTTTATTTATGTGGTGTGTGACGTGTATTTTTAGGTGTCGGTTGTGTTTTATATTTATATATTTTATAGGCCTATGTGAGGTGTGTGTTGTGGGTTGGGTTGGTTGGGTGCGTGCGGGGTGTTGTGGCTTGTGGGATGTGAAAGATTAATTTAATTCTAAGGTTTAGCCATTTAGGTGTGATTTTAACTTTGTACTGGTAACTTATAGTAATTTTATAATATGTAATTAGAGGAGCTGTCTCTTAGGTTAATTTTTATATGTCCAGCGCTTTGATCTCTTGAAATAGCGCTGTTATTATGATATAAAGCTTATCATTAAATGGGCGGATGGATTTACTTATCAATAGCACCATTATTGCCTTGGTCAATGGAACGTGGTGTACATCCCTTGGTTACTGATATTCGGGAAAAAAGAGAGATGACCATTTAATTCATTTTCCAAGCAAATGTGCAATACTGAAGTGAGGACCCGCGTAGCGTAGAACTGATTTTAATAATGTGACTCAATTTCTGTTAGCAAAAATTACGTACTGTTAGGGGTGACGTTACCTTTGTACGTTAGTAGTATAACAGGCTAGCCTACCACATATACGTGCGACCAACACGTAGAACCGATTTCTATAATTTCGAAAAATGATTTCGGAACAATTAATGTACTTCCCAGGGGTGCGCCACCTTGGTCGTCACCCGAGCGTCTTTTTCTCTATGGCCTTATAGCCTACTATGCATGGGATTCTAAACGTTTCTTATCCACTTTGTCTACTTATGGCTTTTGCCAACACGTCTACGGACCCACACATAAACATGGTCACACCCTTGATTAAATAACTCTAGTGGGGGACTGTAGTGCACAAATCTTGATAAAATTGTGAATTTTGGTACACAGGTACTTTATGCATTGATAATCAAACAAATTGATGGAAGCACTTGCCACGCCCCTTTCATGGCCCCAGCTTGGATTTCAAGATTACACAGGGGTAACATTTTTAAAATGTTCCGATTGTGTTGAAACGTACACCATGATGTTTGTCTGATAACAAGGATTCTAAAAAGTATAGTTTATACTAGATGTGACTTTTTGGAATTATGGGATAAAAACTGTAAAAATGGTAAAACAGTCAATTTTGGTTTGTACAGGGGTCAAAAAATAAAGATGCTCCAATTTTTGTAAAATGTGGTTCAAATTGTTGGTTTAGCTCATAGAATGAAATATACGTGTTTGGTTATTTACCAAAATGGCGAAAAAGGTCAACAGCTATTGGCAGCTATTGGATTCTATTAACCTGTGACCTATTTTGTTGGATAACGTGAAAACTAAGTATATCAGATAAGGCAAACTATTCCTTATTTCACCACATATTAACTGAATCAAAGCAACTTTTAACTTTTGACCCATGTACACACCAAAATTGACCTTTTCACCATTTTTACAGTTTTTACCCCGTAACTCCGGAACTATAAGCCATAGATAATGTAAACTATACCTTTTTGGCATCCTTGTAACTAGACAAACACCATGGTGTTCTTTTCAACACATTCGGATCATTTTAAAATTTTGACCCCTGTATAACCTTGAAACCCGAGCTGGGGTCCATTAAGGGGGGTTGGCAAGTGCTTCCATCAATTTTATGAATTAGCTCTGGGCCGTGGCTTTATCGAGATATTCAAGATGGCACCCAAAGTGAAGGCCATATCTGATAATAATAGAATTACCGACAATTCAATTTCTGACACTTTTAAAGTTGTCACATACATCAAGTTCAAAATGGCTGCCAAAACAGATAATTGTTATAAAATCCCGATCTCAGCAAATAAAGGTTGAAAATATATACGAAAAACATATGTGTATGTTATTGGACATGATTAACACTTTTCCGATACTTTTACACTGCTTCGACGGTGACAGCCAATATGGCAGCCAAATTTTTTTTAAAAATCTTCAAAAATGCCATGATATAAATTTACAATTAATAGCCACAGATCAAAATTAATGTGTCAATGGAATAATTAGATATGTACCATGGATAATAACCAACTCACAACAGATATTCTGTGTTTTTTTTTTAATTAGTCAAAATCCATATAGAAACTAATATGGCCAAAAAGTGAGAAAAAAAAAAAAAAAAAAAACACACACACACACACACGCCTGTTTAGAAGTTTTTCTTGGAAGGATTCTTTGAAGGATTTCTTGGAATTGAAAGATTTTGACTTTCATGTTGCCTGACATCATCTGTGCAGTTATAAAGTATCATAATATGTTTATTGTATTCAATAGAGATTTACCAGAATAATTTGTAAATACCTTTAAAAAGTTAGGATTGCTACGAGGACGTGCATCCGAAAATCAACAGTGTACGAATCAGGGCTAACACATAAATAAAAGTAACTTAATTAAGGAGCGTACAAATCAGTTAACAATCTTAACCAAATGAAGTACGCTTTGCTACCTGGAAAGACAGGTCTATAAGGCAAAAAACAAATTCCACTGCATTGTGTGACTTCGTAATCCGCCAATCAGGTGGATATCTTGCCTTTTTTTTTTTTTTTCCAGCACCTGAATCTTGGCTGACGGAGATGACAGAGAAGATGATGTAGCCATGCCGATATCCAGAATTACTTGACCTAATTATAAGCTTATCATTCTCACCGCAATCATAGAAGAGGCGAGGGTACAGCTATTCGCTCGTTAGGATGGTCTTAATGTAAGGATTAAACGAGCTGCGAGTTTAATTCCATGTGTAATATATGAATGTCACAAATCATCACCTTCTCCCTCCTTTCAACTGATTCTAATCTACAAACTCAAGTCTGACAAAAAAATAAATTCACCTCATCAATGTTTCTAGATGAATTCTCTCTCTTCTTGGGATACTTTGACAGTTGTTAATGGAACATTTGCTCCTAACTGCGAGACTTAATGACATGTTGACGTTGCTGTGATGACGTGAGGCTCAATCCTTCCTCAATATTCTAGACCTGCATGACTTGAAAACAAAGAGTTGTGGCACAACTCAAATCGGAACCACATCTGGATCTACTAATTAAACTTGGAAGCAAGACAATTTGGTGAAGCCATAGTTTCAACTCATAGTCACTGCCGTCTGACCACTACGCTGTCAAGTGCTTCATCAAAATCCCGGACCTGACCCGTGCATAAAACCATGCGACTCAGGAAAATTCGCAACATCAAAAAGAGAAATATTTCGCCTGATATGCGATCTGCATGTGATGTTTGCCTTCAAACGCAGAGGGTGGATATCTCTAGTTAATGAATATAATAAAACATATCTAAGGGACACTTGGTGAACATGCTCCACTCGTAAATCGATCTGTAGTTCTGCGTCCTCATGCACCTTGTACACAGATGTTCTTCGTGCTGAGAAGAAGGAACGGCGTAGGCTGGAGCGCAGAGTTTCACAGACTGGGCTCACAGTATCCAAAGAGGCTTACAAAGACCAGTGCTCTAAATTTACAAATCTATTCTTTCTAATTTCTAAAGCCAAGACTGAATATCATAACATACCAGATTATTATTATACATGTGATCAAAGGGATTTTCAGTGTGTAGTCAGTAAGTTAACTGATCCCCGAGTGGAAACAACCGATACCTGACTCAGAATGTCCAAAAGACATTGCTGATAGTTGCAGAAGAATTTTTCTCCAAAAAGATCAAGAAGCTGCGTCGTAACAGTTCACATGATACTACTACTGCTCTATGTCCGTGGAAACTAACCGGAGCCATGCCAAAGCACCTTCAGCCACTTTCTACAAGTGTCTGAAGAGGAGTCTTGAATGAAATCCATCAAATCAGCAACGATAAGTCCTGCACTTAGACCCTTTACCAGATGAGTCTCTAAAGCTATTGTCTAGATGTTCTGGTACCAGTCATAACAAGGATTGCCAACTCTTCCTTGTCTTCGGGGCGTAGTATTTCCCAAGCTCTCAAGCTATGCATGTCATCCCGCCCGTGAAGAAATCGGGCTTGGACACCAGCATCCTCTCAAATTATCGCCCTAATCTAATCTGCATTCTAGGAAGGTAATTGAAGGTAGCAGTGAATCAGTTGCGATTTACCTCGTCGATAATGACCTCCATGCCTCCGATGCAGTCGGCATACCGGCACTATCACAGTGACTGAGATTGCTCTGTTACGGGTGCCGAATGACATCTTGACTGCTATTGACAAACAAAAGGAGGCTGTAATAGTTGTACTGGACTTTCAGTGCGCCTTCGACACCATAGACCACAAAAAGCTCCAGCCCGTCTAAATGAACGGTATGGGATTACGGGAAAAGCATTAATGTGGTGCTCGTCATACCTAGATGGCCGACCGAAAACTCAATCTATATCAGGCAGAGGTGCTTCGTCATCTCTGTGCGGTAGATTGTGGAGTCCACAGGGCTCGGTTACTGGACCGATGGGACTTCATCTGTTAGTGCCCCAATTCAGGATATCATCACTGCCCTCGGTATTCAATCTGTTGTATGATGACACCCAGCTCTACCTGACTTTCCACCCTCGGATCGTGAAGCAGCCATAAAAAAGATTGAAACATGAATGGAGACATCAGATTCCTGGTGTAAATAAATCCAACAAGCTGATATTAAATGACAAGAAGACGGAGATGTTGTACTTCGCTCTCAGTTTAGCAGATTGGCTAGCAACTCTCAGCCATCTATGATCTTGGCAATTTTGTTATACATCCGTCAGCTGATGCACGGAACCTTGGTGTCATCGTAGACTCTATCACTAAGAATGATCAAACATGTTAACAGCTTATGCAAAGCTGCGTGGCTCTCAATAAGGAAAATTGGGCAGTTCGACAGTTACCCTTGATGAAAAATCTACCATCAGATTGGTCCACGCCTTGGTTACATCTAGGTGGATTCCGGCAATTCCTTGCTTTATGGCCTTCCAGAAAGAGAATTGACCATGGTTCAGCGAGTTCAAAATGCAGCTGCACGTCTTGTCCTTAAAACCGTCGACGAGGACCATTTCACACCCAGCTCTCTACCAAACTACATTGGCTTCCAATGAAACAGAGGGCAGTTTTTAAGATGTCTACTTCTAACTAAATTCCATCCACAACATGTCACCTGCCTATACATCTGAACTCATCCAGCTGTATTCACCACCGAGAACTGAGGCATCGTCTTGCTCCAGCTGAATAATCTGCCAACTAATCAAAAAAGTTCTATGGTGATAGATCCTTTTACTTACGCACAGCACATTTGTGGAATAAAAACTCCCTAACAGTATCCGATTAGCTCACCTTTTTTCGGTCCAGCAAACCTTTTTGCAAGTCACATCTGAAGGACATTCCTATTTACACAAAATTTTGGCTACTTTTTTTCTGAATACGTATCTGTTTCTGATGCAGTCCAATCACTAATTATAATTTCTGGGATTTTGTTCCCTTTCTTTTTCTTATTCTCTACACTTCATCCAATTTTTTTCCCCAAGTTTGGGCCTAGGATAGTTGGTTTCATCAGTTTAGGTAGGGCTAGAGGCATCTGAATCAAGGAAAGATCAAGACCCGATGTCGCTGTGGGGACATACAAACAGATCCTCACAGCTGACGATTGCAGGGTATCCCCATATGTCTTAGTATGGGAGGCAACTGCGCGTGTCTTTCTCTTCTATTTGCTTTGTTTTGGTCACCAATATTATGTTGGAATTTCTTAAATTTAGAGTGTTTTGATGAAATTGTGTATACGTAATTGATGATATCATTTTTGTGTTTTAACATTAGAATTTTATCTATTTTGTATTCGTCGTATTGATATTTTGCATAGTGCTCCTTTCTATGTGAAGCGCCTAGAGGCACCTGCATTTGGCTCTATATCCAAGATGTTATTATATTATTATTAATTCTTAAAGTTTTCCGTTATCAGGCTAATTCTAGAATTATATATCTGTGTTGAACAAGCCATTTTGAAATAGAAAGTGTAAAACATTGAAAGCGACAGACATTGATTTATTGGTTCAGGACACATTTCTTACCCAGAAAAAAATAAACTGATATACTGCTGATTCGACTATTATCACTTAAGCGTTCACTGTGGAGGTCATCTGGGGTATCTTCGGGAAAGCCACTGGGGGGGCGCAAACCGGCAGCAATGTATCCTTATGATGTGTGTTGAACACCCTTTCAGCCCATGCTTCCATGCAGCCTTTGGCGCTTTTCGTATAAATAAAACCTCTAGGCTGCCGGGCTATTATTATGGGACCATTACATCTTCTTGTTCTGGATGAAATTGCCCTATTGTCACATAAGAGCTTCTCAGGATCGCCTTCCTTGGTTAATAGTACGATTCCACAGAGATACTGGTTCGAGCCTGACCTCTACACATGATAGCTGAGTGGCGTACCCAGCGGGGGGGGGGGGGGGCAGGGGGGGGGGCCTTGCCCCCCCCTTCCGCCCCCCACATGACTGACCTTTTGTACGTGTCTAGGGAGAAGGCCCAATTTGCCCCCTCAAAAAAGTCTTGGCACCCCTTCATCCCCCCCCCCCCCATTTGTCAAGGTCGGTGTTACGCCTACTGATAGCGGGCTGCCGCTGGTGGCACATATTCCCACACATTTTAATTCTCTCAAATGCCTTGCCCCTGCGCCAAATCTGACGGTAACCTTGCCAATGATTTTCGCTGTATTTTCCCTTTGTTTATAAGGTGAAAACATTATGTACAGTATGACTGTCGGTGCTTATTTTGCCAACTTGTTGATCATTTAGGTTCAATGAATCATTTGACCAAAGCCGAATTAAATGCAATGTCCATAATCACGAACTATTGTTGTACATTATACAACGCGATCTATTTTATATCACTGTGTAATTATGTTTTTTTCTCTATGAAGGATTATTTTATGATCACCTCAGGCCATCTCATCGTTGACATTTCTGATCAGGACTTAATAGTGAGAGGCAAACAAGTACTAAATATCTAATGACCAACATTTAAAACGATCTGCTTATGGGGGTGTGTGAGATTGACATTGTTCCGCGATTTTCCGTACTATATACTCATGTACCCAAAAAAATTAGATATGGAATTTATGATAACTTCTCTGTCAAATTCACGCAACTTTATTTAGCCGGCTTTGTCAAAACTCTCATTTTTCTGGGAAGTTACTACGGACAGAAATGTTTGTGTTAAAAGTAAGTTCAGGAAGTAGACTTTTTGTTTTAATCTCATCTACACTTGACAAAGCGACATCAAATAGATCCATAATCTTTAAAAAAATCCTAATTTCTTTTATTTTTGTTTCTCAAATCGCTTTTCATGTTGAGATTAGGGTTTTCATGAAAAAAGGTCTATTTTCAATACCAAGCCGTGAACATTTTGTTCTTGACTCTTTCTTTGAAATAACTTGAAACGTTACGTAGACCTCAGAAATCTAATTTTCACAATAGTTATGGATCACTTGTGCGAACGTCGCAATTTGAGACGAACGTTTATAAATACTAAGGCTTAGGTAACACCAACCCTACGTCTTATTCTAACCTCACTGCCCCACTATAGATCTTAGGTAATCATCACATAAGGTGCATTCATTCATGAAAATTCATGAAAACTGAAAGAGGAGAAGTATTTAAAAGGTGTGAACAGAAACAGATGGCTGATAAACGATGCAGCACCATCACCTCACACAAACTCTTACAGAGTTACATTTTCTTTAATATTTTAGTTTCACTTCATGTTATATCTGAAGTAATTACATTAGACCTATAGAAATTATCACTTGTATGTGACAGAGAGCTTTGAATTTGATGTAGGGCTAGGGTTACCTACGCCTTAGTGTTTTTAAACGTTCGTCTCATATTGCGATGTCCGCACAATTGATCCATATCCAATGTGCAAATGAGGTTTCTCAGGCCTACGGAAAGTTTCAATTCCAGGAGAGATTCGTCGAGATATTATAGTCGACTCAGATATCTCATTTTCCTTATAATTGCATGAAATTACACCGAGGTTGCTAAGATGAATTTCCTCCCACGCATTTACCTAAGGGACACGGATTAATAATAATGATGTTTTTTTTTTCACACTTTGCAAAATGTTTTACCTTGACCTATTAATTGCGGTCGGTCGAGATTTTCTCATTTCAATCGCCTTAACTTGTTGACAGGTGCTAGTATCTCTTGTTAACACTGAGATAACAATGTTAACAGCAACCTGTTAAGATTAGACAAAATGGTTTATTGGGATTACACAGCAGGTTGATATGCTGTAAACCTTCGTCCTTCAAGGTGAGGGGTGCCACCAGTTATTATTTATATTATTACGCTTTAATGTACATTAGGGCTAAATTCGCCTTGTCGGTTTTTTTTTTAATCTTAAAATTTGACATTAGGACGAATTTCTGGTTCAGCCGAACGTCAACCTATGTTACACAGCAGTATGGGAATGATGCGCTTTATTCCGATAATACTTATTTTATTCAAATGTATGTAAAATGTCGAGATGTTGTACGACAGACTGCTTCTAAGAGGACTTGGCTGCAGACGACCCGTCGTACAACTCATTATAACCTCATGAATCTGTAATATTTCGCCCTAACGTTGATGTTAACAACATTTGGTAAGAAGGGTTCACATTAGCAAGCTCTAGAGGGAGGTGTTCATTCAGTATCAAGCTGATAGCGCCTGTAAATCACTAAATTGCTTCACTTGTGGTTCAATGGAGAAAAATCACTTAAATTGATCTAAAACTTTAAACTAATCTAGAACTTCTAAGACAAGGGGTGTTAGTTTGATTCATGAACAATCCTATAGATGAACCCCAGGTTTTACGGGGTCGCAGCACCGTAAAAGCACAAAGAACATTTTGTGGAGAAGTTACAACCTTCCCATACAGTAAAGAATAGTAGGTCAATGAGTTCAACTACTAAAGTGTACATTGTACATGTTGCTGCTTTCCCACTGCACACACAGAGCACACATATTTTTTGTGTATCATTTTTTTTTGGCATGAAGTATTTTGTCTGTAACTCGGCTAATACTTGGGCTATGTATTTGCTTGACCCCTCAATTTTAAAGGAAAAGTAATTTACTTTTTTTTAGTAAAACACATTTCAGATTAAAATAATGACCATATACAAGTTTTTGTGAACTTCTTAATTATGGTATATTTTATTATTATTCTGATATTAGTTTACAGTGTGAAATGCAAATAGAATTGAAGTGGTTTGTGTCAAGTCTACAAGGAGGGGCCAGAAAGCATTCGATATTTGGGTTGGTGATGACATCATTAGTGAAACTATTGATTTTTCAGAGAGTAATAGAAAATTCCAGGTGCCTGGTGTGAATCTATTCCTGCACTGACTGAAAATCAATAGTTTCACTAATGATGTCACTGGTAGTGTATTCTTTTTTCTGACCCTGTTTATTGGAATGGAATGTTCCATAAAGATTGGGGACCTTTAAGCCGAACTTCTGCCAACCTTTTTTTAGACAGTTTAATGGTAATGATGCGCTCTATTCCGTTAATTAATGACAAATGATATTAATATTAATTTATGCAAATGATTTATCATGCTGTTTTATGAAACTTTTGAGGTTTTAATATTTTTGAGGTAATTAAACCCACAATCAGTAACTGATTTCTAATAAAAATCACATTTGTTGTCATTGTTGTTGGCATTAATCTCTTCTTAGAAACCATATCAAGCAAATATGTTTATATATAATTAAAAAGACCATTTATTAACCTTCATTTTGATACCATCAATCCATTATTTGAATGTAGTTTAAGGAAAATAAAAGAAAGATAGGTTGCTATACGATACCATACGTGCCAAACTGAACAAGAAGAAGAAGAAGAAGATAATATGGTCCGCCGGTCTCACAGTCCAGGAACAATGCTGAACAATAGGGCAATCAATTAAGTTGACTCTTCACGTAACATTGGTTTCACGCTTGATTCCGTTTCGTCTATGGAGCCCGGACTGTGGTTCCTGCCGGTACAATATCTCCTTTCACACCGGTCAAGCTTAGCAAAAAGTGCTCATATAGTTTGAACGGCGTAATTTGTTACAAACTTCCAACCATCCATCCAGCAATTATGGGTTAAAATGAAAAAAAAAAAATGGGTAAACCAGTCATATGCCTTCGTTCTCATAACTATTCAAGGGATTTCACAGGACAACTAATTTTTAAGAATCGTGAAGGTTGAACATCAACAAGCTGACAAGATTGATGAATTGTTTTTATCGGAGATCTGCCGGCTATCCGCCAGGTAAAGTAGTACCTTTAATCATGCTGACGAGTATCGGTTACAAACAGTATTTACAGGAAACAAGGGTAGTTGAGTTACAACCGCTGGTTGGATCAGTCACCGTTAGCCCAATCCGAGGTCTGCTAAATATGACGTGTGATATTTTCTAATCTAATACAGACCGAAAACAAAGTCTCAGAAGCATTCACAGCGACTACCATCAATCATATAAGATACATTTTCTGACTTGCTAGTGTTCCTTTATGTATTTTTATTTATTTAAGACAGTGTATTTTAATTAAATATATAGGATTAATTAGAAATTAGACTGGTGCCCATTGGGCATTTCTTTTGCCCACAAACAAGTAAGTCTTCACGTTAAATGCACGTATCTTAACTATGGATTTATTGATATGACCACTTCTTTTTGACCTACATTTTGATTATTTACGCCCAGAGAAAGGACATATTAAATAACTCATTGAAGTTTCTAATATCTAACAGACATGATGTTATAATTCCATTTGCTCTCCTTGACCATTTCTTTCGACCTACATCCAAAATTAAATATACCATTCTCTGTAGCGTCATTTATTTCTGTTAAATAGGAGTATTTCCAAGAGAATATTTCAAAATAAAACCATTTCTTTTTGACGAATTTATTGATATGACCACTTCTTTTTGACCTACATTTTGATTATTTACGCCCAGAGAAAGGACATATTAAATAACTCATTGAAGTTTCTAATATCTAACAGACATGATGTTATAATTCCATTTGCTCTCCTTGACCATTTCTTTCGACCTACATCCAAAATTAAATATACCATTCTCTGTAGCGTCATTTATTTCTGTTAAATAGGAGTATTTCCAAGAGAATATTTCAAAATAAAACCATTTCTTTTTGACGAATAAATGATTTAAACTAGTTAAGACTAGATTTATCTTATAATTAAGAACATAACAACTCTTATTTTAATAAGACTATCTGGATTAAGGATTTACTAACATAGAGATAATATATTAGTCCAGGATGAGGTCTAAACTTAACAAACAATGTGTGGCTTTAGGGTTTATCAATAAAGACAAATCCTACATTATAAAAGATATATGTAACGGCTGCAATTTTGATATTACTTTAGGCTTTACTAATATTTAAGGGACATAACGCGCTATTTTTTAGTTTACATATGTGATAAATCGTGTTGAAACGATTCTCAACATCGATGATATTACAATACATTAATTAGCTAATTAGAAGACAAAACTGTAATCGGTTACAGATGGGCACATCCATGTTACTAATAATCTCACGGCCATAGTGAAGTTTCGGCCATCTCGCGGCCATCGCGGTCATGTCTATAGTTTGTATCATGATGATGATTGTCAAAACAATTTACTTTGAGTATCTAACAAGTCTAATAGGTTTGTATGCCTTTTAATCGACGCACATCTGCAGTGATTATATTCCAATAAAGAAATAACTAATTCACAGATTAACCTCAATACAAATAACCATCAACCCAGCGAGAAAAATTATAAGCAAAGCGCAGCGTGATGATCTCCTTTAAGATAATAAATTATGTTGGTAATATATCTAAAAATAAGCAGGCCTAAACCAAACAAGGGTTTACTAATAAAGTTAATTAAATATTTCAGAATTAGGCAAAAAGGATTATAAGAGTTTGAAATTACGAAAACTGGAATTCATAACATAGCTGCACAATAGGGAACATGTTTGATCAGAGATTATAAAAGAAAACATATTCAATCTTGTGCAACAATGGTGATAATTTCCGTTTTCTGCGGCCGGTCGAGCAGAGTTAAGAAAGCTTACTAAAAAAGCTAAGTTAACCAAGAAAACTAAGTTAACAAGAAAGCGCGTTTACCAAGTCACTCGCGAAACCTGTTATTTTAACTAACGGCATGATAACGATTTGATTATCTTGCATATACTTAGAGTATGTCATAAGCGAGAAATTATATGCCACGTTTACCCAATTAAACACTGTGCTTGAGGATTTGAAAACCTTCGAAAGATTAATTACTGGCCCATTTCGAGACAAGAGTTCCATATGTACCCCCTTCAAATTCTACAGGTAACAAATTCTTTTTTTATTTTTGGCCTTAGGGTTAGGGTATTTGTTAGTGTAAGGCCATAAATAAAAAAGAATTTGTTTCCTGTAGAATTTTAAAGGGGGTACATATGGAACTCTTTCCCATTTCGATATGCAAATCGGTAGAACGGTATTTGAATAGCATATGTTGAGGTTATATAACAAGCGGCTAGGGGCCGACCAGGTAACTCTATACTTACCGTACAAATCGCAGTCCAGTCGACTCTGAAGTTTCCATTGTGATCTCTAAGTTTAAAATAATAGATTACGATTTTGCGTCATAAGTGGGAATCGAACCACGACATTTAGATTACAAGACGAACGCCTATACACGAACACCACGCAACTCGAGCCGAAAAAAAATGTTTTTCGTAACACTTAAATAAATACAGTAACGGAATAAAGCGCACACATAATACCATAATCTTCTTGGTGTACAGGTTTACGAGGTTACCTGGTCGGCTCTTAGCCGCTTCTGAGGTTCTAGGGTTCACAAAATTCAGGGAAATCCGAGTCTGAATTTCTTCCAAGTTGATTAGATATTGAGTATGTACTGATTAGTTAGGATTATTCAATTATAGGAATGAACCCCAATTGGACTGAACTTTTTGACTGTTAGGCAGCTATTGCAATTTTTATCTGTTTTCACGCAAGCTGTATACTTACTTAAAGGTGCAACGAGAGATTTCAAATAACAGGTGTCCCTAAAAATGTGAAAATTCTGATTTTGCACTGTTGTAAAGCTTTCTATCAAAAATATCGCCAACTGAAAGGATTCAGCTGAGATTTGATTCTTTGGTACAAAAAATGTGAAATTTCTGATTTCCTATAGGAGCAAATAGGAAATTCAGCCTATGTTTTCTATTGAATTATAAGCATATACAAATCACCTTTCGTTTTCATTTTAAGTTATTTCTGTAGCCAAATAAACGGTGAGGAATCTATTGAGTGTCTAATCTGTATAAATTCACTACATATCACAGAAAATATGGATGACTCGAAATCTCTCGTTGCACCTTTAATACATTTTAGCATTGCAGTTATTAATTTTCTTTCGTCAATTTGTGTTGTGCTTTCTGATTCACTCTGTGTAATACTTAAAGAAGTCAAAGTCTAAACCTATAGCAATAAATATTATGTTAGTTGAAGTTTGTTAAACAAACAAACAACAAGCAAATAAAAGTGCCTCATAATTCTAGTATATAACTCGACAATCACATTATACCCTTCGTACCTACCCTTATCACGTGAACGTTAACGGGGTAAATCACATAGTAGAGACCCTTAGTTTTCCAAAACTTGGATGGAACGTAAACGTTCACGTAAAGCATGATCTATCCTCTATGATTGGTCCAAAACTGGTCACATGACGTCTTACGGGAATGTTTACATGCCATGTTTCGGAAAACTAAGGGTCTCTAGTATAGCACATGTGCTAAGCTTTACAGATTTTTTTAAAAATAAACACGCACCTTACCATATTTGAAAATTATCCGTTAAAACCGAATAGTTGCCAATGTAATGTTGTCAATGTATATCCAAATATGGGCGAGCACTTAACCAAAGTGATGCCCAAAATCTTAAAAATAAAGGGTAAACAAGCAAATACAAGTTATTAACCACTTCAAGCATTAACACTAAATCAACATCATTGTGCACACTTCAACCTGTTCGTCTGGCTTCACCTGGAGCGTTGAAACAGTATTGCTAATATCGATACAGATACACAGAATGAACAAGCAATTACACGTAACAAAGACGGTAATTTCCAGACTGCGACTGCCTAGAACCAGATCCAGTTTGTTCAAGAGTTTGCTGTCACTTGATGGTCATTGGATTTTTGTAACACAATGGTCTAGACTAGATGTCTAATGGCATTTTACTTTGACAGGAGAATAGAACAAAATTCAGCAGAATTTAAGGGCCCCGAGGATTTACATTGACGATTCCCGCGGGACAAAACTTTTCAAAGTGTAGGAGAAGACTATTAAGCTAACGGAAGATGTTTGAAAGCACACAAATTGAGGTTACGGAGATAAGAAAACACGATTTAAAAGCTTTTCAAACTTATGGAGACTCTGATGAGCTCCAAAAGTAATTTAATCTAGTAGATGCAATGGTTTTTATTCCAGACGTTTCACAAGTGACATTTTAGAAAGAGTCCATCGTTACATGATCGTACCATTATCGTGAACTTAAAATTTAAAAAAAATATAAAAACAACAACAACAACAAACAAACAAAACACATTCCGTTCTTCTCTTTTATAGATTTGACATGAGACATGTGTATTGTATTATTGGATTAAAAATCATTAACAGGATTTTATAATCAAAAATGGACTTTAAAAAACTTGCGTTTTTCAAGTAGATCTTATTCCCAGAATCCAAGAGTGCGAAAAACGTCTGATTGCCATGCTCCCTAAACATGCCGAAATAAAAAGCGCTGTCAAATGATAACTTGCGGATTGTTCCCCGGAACGAATACCTAAATCATCGATAAGTGAATTGTACGGAAATGTTAGGTTTTATTATAAATGCTTACGGCAGAACATTGTAGAGGATTGTAGGCGTTTTTCAAGTGTCTCAGATAATTGACCTTAATTCTTGAACCAGACCCCCAAATTACACCAACTAAAATTTTCAAGAAAGCTGGAATATCTCTAAAAAGAATAAGTTAACTTCCAGTTGAGATGAACTTAAGATTTTGGCAAAAAAACAAATCTTTGATTGTATAGTTTATTTTTAAACAGTCTGTAATATTGAGCGACAAAATCGCCCAATGACTTTAAGAAGAAATGTGTACGATCAGTGCATATTACTCCCATTGATCTATGGTGCAGAAACATGGAATACCAAGAAAGCTATCGACCATAAACCTAGGACAGTGCATAAAGATCTATGGAAAGACAGATGCTACATATTTCAATCCAGGACAGAATCAGGTGTGAAGAGCTGGAGTCAATGATGTCATTGAGAAGATAAAACAGGCAAAGTGGGGATAGGCAGGGTATGTTGCAAGGGCAAGCGATAACAGATGAACTAAAAGACTGATGGATTGGCAACCAAACACATGTAAAAGGAGAAGAACAAAAAGACGGAGGGATGACATAACTTCATGCCTAGGAGCAACCTAGATAAGAAGAGCAAGAAATAGAGAGGACTGGAAAATACTTGAGGACTACATCCAACAATTCATGAACTATAGCTACCTAACTTTAAGATAGATATAACATTAACATTCGTTTGTTTTTTAAATCAACGTAAGAAAAACAAGGCATTTTTAAGTGGCCATGCCGGTGTAGAAGTAATTAGTGCGCCGTACTCACAGTTCTGGAACAATGGTGAACAATAGGGCCATGATTTCAGTTGACTTTACGCAACATTGTTTCACGCTTATCCCGTTATCGTCTAGGGAGCCTGGACTGTGGATCCCGCCGGACTATATCTGCTTTTCACAGAAACCGGTGTAAAAGATTGAGTGGCCCCCATGATAGAGTGTCCTAGCTACATAGCAACATGACGAAATAACCCGTGACCTTGTATACGAGGCATTTTGGGTATACCTGTGTAAACAAACGATGCATACAGCCCTCAATGGCCGAACACAATAGACAAGTGGGTGGTAGGACACTCATCACGCGGACACGGTAGTTATGACACCGGCTTTACACATGATATAAGCTTTGGTCTTTCAAATACCAATGCAACTTCAAGCTTTCCTTGCAGTTTAGCGACAATCTAACAGTACAAGGAGATTATTTAACAGGTTGATATATAATGTATTTTGTTTTCCTGGGGAAGGGGGCTTTGACGCTTAGTAAAGAAAAACAAACATTAATCCTGATTTTCAATCATTTCAATGATCGTATCTCATAGAATGGTGAAAATATAACTTTTCCTTATCCAAAAGTATACAGTTTCTGCTTCAGATGCTATCCAATTCAAACTAGGTATTTTTCCGAGATGCTTGAGTGAATGTGTGTCGTCAAATCGTATCAGGAAATAAACCATATTAGCTTCGCTGTACCGTCTACAGGTGAAAATGCCTTCATCAATTGCCGCACTGGTAACTTAATCTGATTGGTTTACCCGCGAGACACAGATACTACGGATTTCAGTCGTGAAATTCTGAGGGAATTGAGTGAAAAACTGTTGAAAGCATTTGTGTCACGGAAATCACGACGTTATCGTTTCCTGTGTATCATTTGGTCTCTGCAAAATAACAGTTCTCGTTTTCTGACGGAAAAGTAATAAAAATGGGGAAATGCACTTAACGTGCCATACGCTTTTAGACATAACCAGAAACACCTACAGACGAAATGATTCCGCAGATAGGTTTTGCTAAATGTGGTCGTAGTCGTAGATATCAGAAAGATTTGGCCAACAACTAGGACGGTTCACATCTGGACATAGGTGTGAGGGGAAACCTGACCTATAACTAGGTCATAGAATTATAGTTCTCAAAGAATCCTTGAAGATTATCTGGAGTTGAACTATCTTTTAAAGCTCAGGGGACCAGCTTCTTCGGCACTAATAGCATTTTCATAACATTCATCGAAATATTGTCCCTGAAGGACTCACTTGTTGTTATTTGCTTGAACGCAACTTCATGTTGATTTAATGGAAATACGGCTAATGTTGAAGCATGTATTAAAAACGCCGCTTGGAGCCCTTAAGCCGTCGAGGTCTGTCCATAATGAAATCACGGGCTTTCTGGTTAGATAATGCCTATAATCCTTGGAGACTTCAACCTGCAGAGGATTTTATGCTCGGTCTAACCTTTATTACTTTGGCCTGGCAAGCTTCCGCCATTAAGAACGCCAGGAGACACAATGAATTTACCAAAAACACATTTGGGGATTTATGGACAGTTTCCTGTTATTGACGGATTCGTCGCGTTGAATTAAAATTGAAGCTAAAATGCCGGCATTGTAACGACCTTGGGTTCAATTATTGTTCAATTGTCTCCTTTGAATTCCAATAATACCCCTGAGGAAGTGTTTAGCGCATCTACTCATTGTTTTATAATTTAGGAAGTTGCAATTTCGTGCAGCAAACAAACACGCAAACGTGGAACGATATTTCTTTTGCAAATTAGTTGTACTATCTGTCTATCCATCTATCAAAGATAGTCATATTGTCGCCAATATAATTTGTTTTACAATCGCAAAGTGTTTCAAAAACAGATTGAAAAAAAATAAATAAATAAATGCAACACATACGACACACAAGTTCATGATTCCAATGATAAATGGCCATACGAGCGTTTGAAACTATTTAATGATCATCGTAAGGTATGCAACTCATGACATAATATTACCTCGAAAAAGGTTGTTTCGATGTTATGCGTTGAACAAAGATCAGTATCTTTTTGGTGCTTTGTTTGTTTTTGATTTGTTTGTTTTTAATTCAAAGTTAAGGAAATTCAACAATTTTTTCGCCATTTGTGGTCAGTTAATAACCATTGCCAGACGAATTTCCAGAACTTGAATATTGACTTTTACAAATCGAGGGTTGAAAAAGTACTCATAATATAAAGCTAATAAAAAAAAGGAAATATTAAAGAATTTCTTTAATTCTACTGTAATACTGCTTTTGAGAAATATGATGTTTAATATTTTCTACTAAGCAAATCTATTCATTACTCAAAATGTAACATCTCATAAAGCTCGTATATGGTACTGTAAGCAAACAATATTATATAAACTTTAGTAATGAGCTGTTATGAACAGCAGAATTAAAGAAATTCTTTAATATTTCTTTTAGTGCTGAGTTACGTCCTTCTAGTTGTCAACCCTCGAAATGCAGTTCCAATTATTGTTTAACTAGTTTCACTGCAGAAATACGAAGCTATATGATGTACAAAATAGCGCCATCCCTGATTTGCATAGTGCACGTATGCACCAAAGAACGCCATATCTCTGGCAAATTATCCACTTTCGTTCTTGATGAATTCTACCTATTTCATTTACTTTTTAATTTTATTTCTCGCTTTATTCCGTTTAAAGGTTTTATTTTTTGCATACAGGTGGTGTAGAGTGTACCTCAAATCGACTAGACCCTAAGGCAATTTTGCTGTTGCAGTGTACATCCACATGGTTTCTATTCTTCATGATCTTCTGCTGTCCTCAGTGACTGTTCCATTGACATTATCCACGTTAGTCTAAGGTCGTCTGTCCATTTTACGCGTTTAATCTGTTCTCCGTTGGAAGATATATATTTAATTTTGGTAAACGTTTAATTTATTATATGGACAATTTCAGAGTATATTAACACTGAAATTGTTTCTTTTGTTGTGGATCAAATCATAAAATCATTGGACTCTAGTGTCCTTGTGAGTCTATATTCGATAGGAGTAGGCAGAGGGTCACTGCAACTAAAATTGCATCTTCAAAAGATCTTGTCTACAAATACTTCTATACGAACGGGGATACATCCGTACGACTTGTGTTATCAATACATCTCTAAGCTTCTACCTTGAAAGTTACTTCACATTCGTAGCTTACTTATATATCCGGTGATAGAGAGATAAATACTGTGTGTGTGAATTCCTCACTCATTACTAAACAGAAACATGACAAGCCAATACTTGCCAATAATTTAACACTTAAATGCCCAAGCTAAAAAAAAAACTTCCGTTAGTGCCCAAGGGGGAGGGGGGTTCCTAGGGACCCAACCCAGATAACCACTTTCCCGTGGGAGTTTGATCATGACACTAACGCAAATAAATGGGGGTCACGTAAGAACCACATACCCACAATAAAAATGAAAATCCGACCTTTGACCTATGACCTATGGCCAATTGAAAATGTCACTCTTCGAAAAGGAGTGATTCGCACATTTCCATCCTCAGCAACTCCAATATAAGGTTTTGAACCAAAATAATTCATTATATCTACTCTTGAATAAATAATTAAAATAGCCATTGCAAAATATAGCCAAATTTATACCATCTTGTATTTTTCTCAGAAACTTCAAAATCGCCTTATTTTTCCCATAGACTTACACAGTTAAGAGCACGGCATGACAAAATTAAAATTGATGCTATCAGCATATAAAAGGTTACTTGATTTAAGTATAATTAATTATTAATTAATTACCTCCTAAGGTATAGATCTTGATTTTTTCACTTCCGTTAGTGCCCAAGGGGGGGGGGTTCCTAGGGACCCAACCTAATTATTCTAATGAAGCCGTGGGCGGATTTATTTTTTTTTTTTGTATCAGGAGAAGCGTATTCATAAATCAGACAATTAGCAAAAAAACTCCTTGAAAAATTTGATTGCGTAACCGAGAAATCGCAAAAAAAATCAAATGTTGGGTACTATGGAACCCCCCCCCCCCCCCTTGGGCACTTAAGTGTTAATATGTCATTATTTCAAAAGTATATACATCATACATTTTGTTAAAGGTTAAAAGAACTTTCCAATAAGTTTGAATACAAACATCGGAATTGCGGATGTGAAAAAATAAAATAAATTTCAACTGATTATGTTAATAAATTTGGTTAGAACAAATACGAATCGATGTTTAATGACTTGTGTGGAAACCTTGCTTCTATTTCGAAGGATTTTGTCAAGCAGATTAGGACGACACGAATATCAACGATGTAAATATGCACTTGGCGAAATTACACCCTAATAGAAAGCATGTCGCTATGTCGCACTTGATTAAGTATATTTATACAATTTTATACGCTAGAATGGATTAATTGAGGGATAATGCGGCAGTGCTTTATCATATATCTGGCATCAAATTTTGCAGCTTATGATGCAGAGTACAGGAAACATATGAATGCTATTACCAACAAGGCGGCAACTCTGCGCAGAAAAGAAGAAGAAATCTTGTAGCAAACATCATGGAACATTTGTGATTCCGGTCAGCGACATATGGTTCCTCCCGAATTATTTGTCTCATAACGGCTATATTGGCTTATTTTACTGTCATGAAATTAGGTAATCTTCCTAGATTTGGTCAATTTTTAAATCAATATATATCTTTTCTTCATATATTATAAGTTTTGAAGTAAATCATGTAAAATTATTTTTATATGAGACATATTAACACTTAAGTGTATAAAGTCTTGTGCACTCCCTCCCCGTCTGAAAACCACTTTGCCGGTTGATTTTTCACTAAAAATCTGGTAATTGAATGGGGTATATCAACACGACCACATAACAGGGGAAACAAATGAAAATCGGTTGTACCTATTCAAAATGCAACGCGCACCCAATTCTCCCGCCTAAAAAAAATAATAATTAAAAAAAAAAAATCCCGAAGAACTTTTTCCATAAAATTTGGCCTATAATAGCAGAACATAAACACATTTACATTGCTAAAAAAATTAAAAAAATACTCGAGAACGATTTAAGGGGAAAACAAAAACATATGTCCTTTACTCAAATGAAGTACAAACATACCAAGTTTTAACAATATGACGTCATAACTGAGAGTGTATATAATAGTTGTCGCATCTGAAAAATATTCAAAATCAAGGGGTTTTCGTCATTCATGCAAGCAAAATCGGTATTTATTTCGCAATGATGGGTGCCAAAGTAAGCATAGACAGGTTATTACTCTAAAAAAATAAGAAAATACAATTATTGCCAGTGTTTTTAAGGAACATAAGTACCATTTTTGGCATTTACAAAGTAAAGTATAGGCAAGTGGCATCCACCCCGTGGCTTCAGATTTGGCGGACACCCTGACCACCCCCACACCCCGAAGGTGGTATCTCCATTTTTTTCCGGTAAAATTACCACAATTACATAAAAGCCTTAGGTCATATTCGTTTGCGTTTTGTACGACAGGGAATCATCCGTTAGACTTTATGTATGATGGTAGCATAGGCATACTAATACCAACTGAAGGTCAAAGGTCACATTTAGGTGGAAAATAATGTGACGTCAGAATATTTGAGAAACAGCCAGGTTGTTGAATCGTTAGAAATTTGTATTTACATGTGTAGAAGCTGCAAAATTTCCCCACATGCGCAGTCGTAAGGATAGGTGTAGCAAATAAACCATTCTATCATTGATGGCTACTTTCCCCGTCAAAATCGTAATTATGAGTGAAGCTTCAGAGGATTTACTGTATCGTTCCATATCCAGTTTTTCTCACTTTGACCTTCGATCGCTACAGTTTGGAGAGTAATATTTCGAACTTATTTCCTTCTAATCATCTTTCAAACATTTTATCATAAGCGGACATTTTTTATATGGCAAATCCTGAAGGTTTAACCTCTATACTCGTACCATATTTGACTTTGGCGTTTCCATTATGCATAGATTTAACCCTTAGCAATTTTGACTGTTTCTGTATGCCGCCCTGGTTGAAGAAGCCCCGATCGGGAGATGTCTTGCACACGGCATGCTATATAACGCTCATTAATTATGATTGATATTCTTTGTAGCCTGAGTCCCCGGCCCTCATTCATAACTAACAAACATGCGGATAAGTGCATACGTTTTCAAGGACTGAAGGATTTACGGATCAGTGAACGAAATTTCATATGGCTTCAACGGCGAAGTTGTCATCGTGCCCATTGGTGCTCAAGTGGGGTGCCCGTTTTTGAGACATGCCATCCCCATACGTACAATTTCAAATACTGCTAGCAAGGATCCTATGGACCCCAACGCAATACTCCGCAAGTATATCAAGACAACGGTATTATCATAGACTTATGTTAACGATTTCCTTGATTTTTTTACGAAGGCCTTTTAGCGCATCGCAGAAAGTTCAGTGAAGGCGAGGTGGTAACCACCCCAACTCCTTGGTAAGACGAGGGTTAAGGGTATTCCCTTTGTTTTTGTTAATGTCGTGGAGAAGATGAAAATATTGTGGCTCGAGTTTAATATCAATATTTTGTAAGGGCAAGATGACCAATATTCATTCTCTCTCTCTCTCTCTTGAAAACTAGTCTGGATTCTGCTGTTTTTAGAATGGGACATTGTTACGAGTCTTTGCAAATGTTATTGGTCAAGACAATCCGAAGTTTTCCAATAGACCTGGTAGAGACAACGCGATCTTCGATTATGTTTCTATACAATGTTTCCCATCCCATGTTGTGCTTCTAACATAGTTTTGCCAATACAAAAAATAACTAAATGTTGCGTTTCCGTTTAAAAGTAATAACAGCAGACGGCCTGAGTCTGATAATATACAAAGCTCGTTTACGACGTTGGCCCACGTTTGTGAGATATAAAGAAGCTTCAAGAGTAAATTCGCGATTCTATTTTCTTCTTCGTCGTCGTCTTCTTCTCCTCCTTTTTGTTCTTCTTTTCCTTTCATCTCCTTTCATCTTCTTTTTCTTGTTCTTCTTCCCCTTCTGTTCAATGTCCATTGGATCGATATCGGTCACATTCTTCACTAAAAGCTGGATGTGGGCGCTCTCACTGCATCACCGCATCTTCATCTGCATACGCCCGGTTTTCTTAACCTCGTACTTCATTTGTTTCCAAACCAAATGCCTCGTAAACACACACACCGCACCGCGTCCGCATCTCCATGTGTACACACATCACAGCTACACAAATATGTGATAATTAGTCCATGAGCCAGTTTCTGTACGGGCCTTAAAATTCGAGTTTGTTGCACCATGCACCTGGTGATTAATTTTTCAATATATCACCTTCAGGTGCGTGTTCCGATCGTCTTTGGGACCCCCCTGATTTACCCGGAAGTAGTATCGATTTTGATATCAGATGAAAGGCCGTATTTTTCTCATTGTCGTCCTGAAATTTGAGCCCTCGAATCCATTTCATTCCCAAGATATAAACAAAAAACCGCCGTTTTAGTGGTTAACCACTTTTAAAAGCACAGTATTGAATAGGGCTTTGCAACATGCATTATTGCGTCTACCATCAAAACCGCAAGTTCGTTTCCCACGGTACTTGATAGGGTGTATGTGCAAGTGTCAGGCTTTCATATCAAGTAGAGAACACAATACACATAAATCGGAACAACCGCCTTTAAGGGCAGTGTCAACATTGAGCTTCCGAGTATCTATTTTGGGTTAAAACTTTGCAAATATTTGATTATTGTCCGTAAAAGTATACATTTCTAGAGAGAAAATTGGACCATGAAACCGATGATGGCATCAGATTAATGTAAAACTTCTGTATTTTGAGAAAAAATACTAAAAAAACATGCTTTTGCCCCAAAATTTCCAGACAGTATAACAAAAACAAATTGAATTTTCATGATTTGTTATGTTATTTTTTAGAAACAAGACAAAGTTGTCTAGGGACGTTTTTTTCATTTTTTAAAAATAGAGCTTACTTTTCGAAATATAAGGAAAAATGTCAAAAAAAGTGTGATTTTTACCTTTCTTTTCCAAAATTTGAGTATATATTGGAGAATATCTTTAGTTAGAAATCGAAAAATGAAAAATTGAGAAAACCGTCCCTAGAGAATTGCTATCGTAATTGCTACCGATTGCTATCGTAGGAAAGTTCAACCACACCTTTTACTTCGGTATTTTTGGAGTTATCTTGTCTGAAAATTTGCCAAATTTTGCGAAAATTGAACATTGAGAAAATCCGTGTTTTAGTAAAAAAGTGACTTTTCACGCCATTTCAAGCTGTCTCTTTCTCAAATAACTTTACCTTTTAACTTAAAAATTGAGTATGTTGTGCAAGTGATGAAAATACATCTTTATGCACTATTGAATCAAACCTCCTTTGTTTTCAACTCCAGAAATCAGAAGAAATTGAAATTTCATCTGGGCTAAAATGGGCTTTGTTTACATTTTCAAATATTATTTTTCGTTTTTCCAAGATGCGTTCGCGCAAAAGTACATTAAATACGCGAACGCTTCATTACGCAGAAAAAATTCACACGCGACGCGATGCTGCGCCTTGCGCCTGACGGCGTGTAATGTGCTTAAATTCCCGCCGTTAAGACCATGTGGTTTTTGTGACTTTAAATGGTCAAATAGCTGTTTTAAATCGGCAAAAAATACAACTCAGGATAGTCTGCATTGGATAACCTTTGTTGGTAACGATAGAACACAGGTTTGATGTTCAAAATGGTGCAAAATCAGAATTCGTGTAAAAACAAAAGCACTAGGGTTGACACTACCCTTAAAGGGGGTGTCCCCCTGACTAGGATTAGATATATTTCCGGCCCGAAATTTTGCACAGTAGCGCGTACTGCCTATTTCAAAATGGCCACCATTGTTTTATGAAAAACTGCTATTGTATTTTCATTATAGGTAGGAACTTTATCCAGGACTAAACGAAATAACGTTTTACCTTCCTGAAGTGGGCTTAAACATTTAAGTGTCCAATATGGCCGCCGGAAGGAAGCACGTTTTGTTAAATGTACTAAATTGCCAAATTGATGGGGTAAGAATGCGAGTAATATTTTGAGAGCACCAAAAAGAGAATTAATGACATTTGTATATTGCGGACATGATCTTAACTCAAGATGTCGGCGGTTATACCCGCTCCGGGGGGACATGAATCAAGAAGAAAAACACCCCTGCACATCTTTTTCGACATAATAAGAACCATAAGGAAAACTATATATTGATAACATTTTCCCGCAATTTATGGACTAAGTGAAGTGTAGCAGACAATATTACAAGCTATAACAGGTTAATTGATTATTTATAGATTTTCATTTACTTCCCAGAGAGCAACGCATTTAACCTATATGTTTTGAATTATTGACGACTTAAATTGTCATATTGTATGATTTATATTGCTTTTCAGTCGGCCTATATAGAAGTGATACGTTTTTCAAATTTCATGCAGAAATTATGACGAATTTGATTCATTTTAAATTAATATACTCGGACAGTAGCTGGACAGAAGTAGAAAGTACACTCACTGCTGATATGGCCATACTTGCAGCATATCTCAATACCTGGAGATTGAAGATGAGCGAAGCCAAGACCACCGCTACTGCCTTCCACCTCAACACCAAAGAGGCTCATCGCCAGCTTCAAATCAACCTCAATGGAGCGCCTCTGCCATACAATCCTACACCAATCTATCTGGGAGTGAAGCTTGACCGGCAGCTTACTTACCGGCAGCAACTCGAGTCCGTATGCGCCGAGGTATCTTCGAGGAATAAGCCATGTGCCGACTTGCTGGATCCTCATGGGGTGCCAGCCCAACGACTCTAACCACCTCCGCCTTAGCTATGGTCTACAGCACTGCTGAATATGCCGCCCCAGCATGGTGCAACAGCTCTCACACAAACAAGCTGGACACAGTACTCAACGAGACCTTGAGAACCATTACTGGTTGCCTCCGTCCTACTCCAACTGAGTTTCTACCAGTGCTTTCAGGCATTGCACCCGCAGTGCTTCGGAGAGAATACCACACGCACAAACTAGTGAATAAGGCTCTGCCTGGCCAACAAACACCTGTTGCATAACACTGTCAAAGAATCACACCAGCTCGGCAGACAGAGACTGTGCTCTCGTCGACCTTTCTGTCGACTTGCTAAACTCTCCAGCTCCCCATTCAACATCTTACAGACTGGCTATACTTCAAGACCAGATCAACTCACTATTACACCTATGACAAAACTACCACCTAGCAATCTTCCACGCAAGAATGGGTCACCTTAAACCGGATTCGCACAGGAGTCGGTCGCTTCAACAGCAATATGCACAGATGGGGGCTGCGGCCATCGCCAGCCCGCCAATGTGGTTCCCCATCACAGACTGCGGATCACAATCTCAATGAGTGCCCTACCTTTCGTCCACCGGTTAACATAGACTTTTCAAACCCCAACCAATCAACAGTGAGCTGGCACCACCGTTTACAACATATTTAGATGCTGCCTCATACGCAAGAAGAACGTGCATTGTTAAAATAAACACATTTTATTGCACCTCATGAATATTCAGGAACTGATCATGTGAATTCATTAGCCAATTCGGGGAATAGGCACACTACTGGAAAATATTTCCCCTCTAATTATGTAGTTTTATCATATAGACTTGAACAAATGCTAAAACAGGTTGAAAAGAGAAAATGTAATAGATTGTTATCCCCAAACTACCTAAATATTCCCTATGAATGCAAAGTTTAAACCACACAGGTTGTTTCTGTCATATATATATGAATTTCGAATCCCGCTTCAGCCAATGATTCTTTACTCTCGTTGTTTATATATATATATATATTATATATATATAGTGCAATTATATTCCTGATATAAAGCTACAAAGTCATAAGTGTATGTGAAACGCAAAAATGTCGTATTTTCACATACGACGGTAATATACGACGCATATAGATCTCAATGTGAAAGCGTAAACAGCTTGTTTTACGGCAGCGTTAATTAAACGCCTATTGAAAATACGTGTAAATGAAGCATAAGACAGTATGTGAAATCGCGATATGCAGTTTTAAGCTTATTGATTAAAAAATCTTAATTAGTATCTCACTAATTAGGTCATTTTCAAGATTGTAACTTTGTGCATGCATAAACCATAATATAAATTATTTAGTGACTAATATATTACTTTATTGTAAAGGACATTAAATCATCTTCATGTCGAATATAGCTATTATTTAATTTGATTTGCAATGGTACTCTTTTCTATTTTTAGGACTTTTGTAAACCTCTATTGCGCACAGGTTACAAAATGTCTGTTCAATGAAGATGCAATAGTGTTTGACAACGTTCTGAAGAAATATTTAATTTCATGAACAGACATGTTGACTTTTTCTTATATCTAAAGTTTGCTATGGAGGAGAATCGTCACTTGGTATATATAGTGTCAAGTTCTCCGCAGTCAGGAAAACTGTACAATATAGTTAAGTCAATATTTTTAATCACTTTACGTTTATTGCATGTCCTTGGCAAAACGTTAAGGGACTTGAAGTGGAGCAGAACCACTCACTGCAGAATGAAATATTGAAAAGTGTGTTTTGAAAATGGCTCAAATGTCCCCTATCCGTGGCAATTGTCGAATTGAATTTGTTGAATCAACAATTTGTGTTAGAAACACATCGTGGGCGTTTTCTTCTATAGTTTGACACATCAAAGTTTCTGTGTTTTGTAGAGGGAAATATTCTTTGGCTAAGGTTTTACAACTCTGAAACATGTTCTTTGTTGCAATCTGTAACAAGAGTATTTTGAGTCAGCAATCGATTGAATGATGATCGCGAAAGTCTTACTGAAGTTAACACATTGCACGGCGACACTTTGTGAGATTTAATCAGCAGTTGCTTCAATCTTTTAAGCTTCCTGACCTTTTAAACCCCAATTTGAAAAATCTGAACCCATTACAAAATGAAAAAGATTGCATTGAAATGGTAAGACGGAAATGAACAATAAACAGCGCTTTGGAATGGATGAATAGATATAAATCACACTATTGGAATGAGCAATCTTGTGGTTATCCAGGAAACGTATGCCAAGCCCTGTCGGAAAAATAACACCTGGCTCGGCGTACCATTCACCCGCACGTCGCCAGAGACAAATATTTCAGATGTGACCAAAATACATGTTTACAAAAATAATTAAAGTAAGGTAGGACGGTATATTAAATTATATTTGGTTGGACCAATATCTAAGTTGTTACATTATTACAAGTAACGTTGTATATGTTATTTGTTACCATGTCTCGTGGACGTAAAAGGTCAGAAATACTCTTTATAACACAAAACAAATGAGCCTTGTGCACAACTAATCTGAATTTTATAATATAACACGACTTTAACATGATTTTAATCATATTGATTGGTTCAAGAATTTGGAATGTCCAAAACACAATTACAATATAATAATAATTAATATCAATACACTCAATGAGATTTTACTATCTTACTAAAATTCACGTATATGACGACTTATTAAAAGAAGCGTTGCAGTTCAACTCAACGATGACATGTCCTCACAGCGAAGACTAGACTCCCAAAATAATAGCATGCAAAGTCTTATAAAATCCACGGTATATAATCCATAGGAATCTTCTCAGTCCTGAAGATAATTTTGTCCAGCAGTTCAAGTTGGTCCCTCGACGACACTATGTTCTGCAGTAATCCAAATGATACCACTTATGGTCTGTCTGTCGCAAATGTCCATTTTTAGGATCACAAGCTGGAATCCTTTTTGACTTCAAACATTTAAGCTCTGTAGGCTTGAAAGACGACAGCAGATAATGTAGCTTTCAAGCTTATGTGGTATCCAACATTCTCACTGGTTCTGCACCAATGTACCATCTCTGGAAATAGATTCTGCTGGAAAAATTGTTTTCCTGTAATCTCTCCATATATTATATTTCACCACCAGATTTTCCCATCTATATAAAAAACAGCCGTTACAACATCATCATGAAAAAACATAACCTAACACTGGCCAATTGGATAACACACAAATGACATCATTAATGACATCATGTGAAAGTATTTGGCAATCTCAGTTGTTTTGCAACACACAGTTTACCACCATAACTTTGGAAAACCGCAAGCTATTTATAGTACCTACCATCTCTGACTTGTAAACAATATAGCACTAGGCCCAGGGGAATTCAATTTTCTGTTACGTGATAAACAAAGTACCTTTCTTGTGAGAAATCTTTTACTCATCATCAGATAATGGTTAAATTAAACTTCAAAACGTACAAAACAATACATATAAATTGAAATATATTCTCAATTATTTGACGAACTCCCTAGGCTCTATTTTAGGAAACTTCCCCACAAGATCGAAACATAAGGTGTAGAGTCAGTACATGTACCTCGCTGAGGACAATATGAACACACACACTTGGGTACAAACTTAGTACAATTAGTTGAATTGATTCAATTCTCTTTCTTTCATATATATAAATGAGAGAAATTTGAGCTACTTAAACCTCTTGTGAATTACTGTCATGAAGAAATATACAAATGCGAGAGAAATTGATGACAGCGCGGACGTAGTATTATCGCAAAATGAACTTGCTGTGGATGGGACTCGAACCCACAACCTTCCGTTTAGATCTCGGATGCGCTCCATTGCGCCCACACGGCATGTGATGGGTGCATTCGAGTTTCTGCACCATAGCGTTCGTTGCGTAATGCCGTCCATATCACGAGGTGATAAGCATTCTGATACACAAGCAACTCGAAAATAATTATAAAACAAATGAGATGAAATTGGAGCACAAATATTTAACCCTCGTTACCGAAGGGGGGGGGGGGTGTTACACCCCCCTTCCGGTTTTTTCCCCGGCTTGACAAAACCCCCTGTGTGCGTGCCAAAATTATTGAATGTAATGTCAGATTTGGGCTTGTGACATGTTCCGCTCCTTTTATAAAAACAAACATCCACCGGGGTATAGTAAGATAAGGGTGATCCAAAGTGATCGATAGGGGGGGGGGGGGTGAACCATCACCCCCCCTACGGAAGATGAAGATTACCAACAGGCCTACACAACACAGGAAACATCACAGACACTGATTTTGGTACCAATGAAAGCTATGGTCCTCCTCTTACTTTGATACAAAAAGAGTACCAACATGCCTAGCATTACGTCACAATGCCGTCATAAAGTTCGCAGTCAGCAAAACTGCATTTCCATAGCCAACACAGTGAAAAATTGCAATTTTTCGCCAAAAAGGTAGGGAAAAATCAGATTTCATGCGGGTTTTTGATTTATTGATGGGAAATGGACGTTTATATAAGAAAATCATTTAGAGCTAGAATAGGGTGTTTGAGTCGCTTAAAATTGGAAATATCAATTCACCCCAAGTCAGTATTTTTCGACTTTCCTCAAATATGACGTCAATGGTGACGTCATTAAAAATGGGGAGTTAGACTTATTTGGTACCAATGGAAAGAAGAACTCTAAGCTATCCTTTGGTACCAAATTTACAGGAATCGGGTGTTCAGTACGAAATCACAAGGCTCAGGTAGACGAGGGTTAACATGAATGAATGTACTGAGAAATTTGTCATACCGCATACAGCACAGAATTTGTCAGGCAGAGAGGCGACTCAAAAGGAACTAAACAGCTGACCGTGGCACACCACGACAGAATAAACACATAGAAATTCGCATATACGCACCCATTAAAAAATACAGACCAGGATAAACGTACTTGTTGGCTTTAAACACGGATTTCAGGCCAATGAGGTTACCCTCTATGCCGATGTGAAAGTAATTATAATTCGCATGAAAAAAGTACGGAAAACGGAAAAAAAGCGTGCAACTAAGGTTGCACGAAGAGTAAACTGAATCGAGTTGCCTATTCTACAGTGAACCGTTGTAGCCCAGAGGGTGTGTGAGTAATCCACATGCACCAGTTTTGGGAATTTCACCTCAATAGGTCATGTGATACATAATAAAACCTATCTTAACACATTAAAAACCAACTTTAATGCTCTTTTAGCCCACAACGAATTAGTACTAGGAGGATTTTGCATGATTGAACTATTCTGTGCCGTTCTTAAATTTTGAAAACACTTTTTATCCCTAAGGACTTGACATGAGTTTAGTACAGTATGGTATAGGAAATTGATATGCATCATGGGATTGATTCAAAACACCCTGGTTGTAGCCGGACGCCGGGCTATAATTATTTCTACACCGCGTGCCCGTAACAAAATAGCAAATCAGCGGATTCATTTTGTTCCGGTGTCATATAATACAGTGTCCGTGTGACTGAGTGTCTACCACCCATTCGGTCTATTGTGGTCGCCATGAGTTTGCTGATGCAATTGTTTCAGCACGTACCCAAATGGCCTCGTCTACAAGTTAACGGTTTATTCCGTACATGGCTATGGCTTAGTCTAGGACCACTCTCCATGGGGCAATCGTTTCAGAACAACGGAGTAAGAAATCGCTGATTATGCTTAACAGAAGAATTGATGTCTGAGAGGCGGAGCGATTTGAATATCGGTAGGGAGACGTACTTCACTTGCTTACAATTTATTCAGGGAATCCCGCTCGTATGAGGGCACATATTTGTTTTATAGTGGTTGAGTATTATATTACTAACATCCTTAACTGCATTAAAGGGCACTTTGAAAAAGAAATCACGGAGGAGCTACCCGCCTTGTTTTTGGGAAATTGCCCTAGATCTAATAGAAAAAAAAAACGCTAGCTCGCGTGCGGCCGAGAAAATGGTAAACGCTTAAAAAATAGTAGTTTTGGTACCGTATACTCATGCTCTCTTGAGTTATTCATGATACAGGATTTTGTTCACTAAACTTGTAATTTATTGCATATTAATCTTGCTGGAGTCGTATTTCATTATTTTTAAGCATGTTTAGTGGATTATATTAAAAGCAACGCGAAAATGTGACATGATTTTTTAAAATTGTTAGGGGGGTGTTATTTTGCAAATTTGGCTTTGAATGTGAGGCCCCTCAAAATATGGTATCCCCAATACAAATCAAGGAATATAAAAAGATTTTCAAAAAAAAAGGTGCATAACCCCCCTGTTCTGTACCCCTGTAAAATTTTGATGACAAGGTTCCGAATTTGGAAGGTTCATTAGCGCGACGACATTATTGGTTTGTAAGTGTAGAAAGCCTCTATATGAAGCAATTAACCCATGTAATTTGAATATGTAGGTGTCTAACAGTGTTAGCAGCTAATTATGTACAATTTAACTTGTTGATTAGTCAAATATTAATTCATTAATTAACCAATAAATTGATTAATTAACCAATTAACATAATATTTGAACTTCCAGCATCGGCATGTGGCGATTTATTGATATGAAAATTAATTGATTTAATATATTTGAGGTCACAGTATTGACAGTTGACACGTTTTCAATGTTCTTCTATTTCTTCTTCAGATTTCAAGACCCAATTTAGTTATTAGCTAATCAAAGCTGAGAGATCAAAGACTCAAGATTCTTATATATTGTTAAGAAAGGGCGGGTACATGGAGAAAACCTGAATCCAACAAACGAAAGTAGTCTTGAGGTGTTTTCATACCTAGATTTAATATTTCCTATTTCAGAGTTACATTTTATGAGCTTCTTTATTACCTAGTTTCCATATCTGGTACTTGAGATGGAAGAAACATTGGCGGTAGGCCTACTGTCATATGATTGGTCTTAATCTGTGTATACATACTTTTGTAGGCGTATAAATCATGCTTTTATGAATGGAAAATTAATATTGTAGACTAGGATGCCTGGACCTGGTTGCTAATATAGGTTGAAATGACTTAAAACTGAAGATATGCCATTAATATATGACCGCCATTAAACAATATTAATGGGGCAAGTGTATGTGCATACATGTTAACCCTCGTCTTACCAAGCCTTTTTTTGTAACACGGTTTACCAAGGGGGGTGGTTACCACCCCCCTCGATTTTTTTTATAAAGCACCCGATGCTTATGATTTTGATACCAGTGGATAGCTATGGTCCTCCTCTTTCCATTGACACCAAAATAAGTACCAACATACCTAGTATGGCGTCACAATGACGTCATCAAGTCCGCGAGTCGGCAAAATTGACATTTTCCATAGAAAATAGGCGAAAATCCAATTTTGCGCTAAAAAACGTAGGAATATCGGATTTTCATGCGGTTTTCAGCTCTAAATGATGGCAATTGGCTAGTTTTACATTAAGAAAGAGTTTTAGAGCCATACTGTGCATAATATTTTCAAAAATCCACCATAAAATATCCTTGGGTGGCAACCAACCCCCCCCCCCTTACCCTTCGACTTTGACGGCATTCCCTAACCCCGGTATGGTGAAGGTAGCTACCTTCACATTTTTTTCGCTAAAATGACCGGAAAGGATGAGAGAACGATTACCTAGAAGCTTTTTACGATTTTTTTAGCGTTTTAGCGCACCGGAGCGAAGTTCGGTGGGGGGGGGGGGGTAAGACGAGGGTTAAGGTACGGTGTATGTGCAGATAGGTATGAATGAATGTCATTGAAGGATGTTTCTGTTGGTCAATATAGGCAATATAAGACCATGCATGGGTGGGCATTCACTTCAGCTGAAGTACATGGCTGCACAGGACCTTGAGTACAGGACACATCACTATCAAAACAAGTGATCTTTTCAGGCTTCAGAATGATCACAAGAAGCTTTCTTAACAGTAACCTATGCTGAAACATTGAGGTCTACATCAAAATAAAACAACGAGTGAGCTCAATGAAGCAGGCTAATATCTTAAGTTTCATAACTATCCAATATGTTCCCTATAGAGATACACTGTGCAAGTCTTCCGAATTCGGCAACCTTAATTCTAAACTTTCAAAGGGTATGTACAGGGGGGTTACCCATCACGAATTTATTTTTCATTGTTATATTCGTGTTCAGTAGAGTCCACTACTTATTTTCAGGGGGGCCCCAGAAAAATTTTGAATTATCACACCCCCCTACTAGTGTTACAAGAAGACACAGCTGGTAAGATCAAGCCAGTCTCCCAACTATCTCGCGAGAAACACTTAAGTATGCATCAAAGGTATGCTGCGCCGAAATACCGGGCTATGACCTTGCCGTACGGCAAGGGGTATCTGCCGAAACAATGGGTTAGCCCAGTAGTTCGTCACAGAGGGATCCTTATTACAGCGTGCGGTTGTTGGATGTAACTACTGTCCATTCAATTAGTTTAGACCCTCGGTTTTTAATTAATATTAGATAAGGTATTGGTGTCGGGAAAAAAATCGTGAAAGAAAAGTTGGTATTCATCTAATTACCCAACAAGATTTTTAAGGTGCATGTTGAAAATTTCTGTGATTTTTGGCCATCAATCGGCAAGGAATCGGAACCAGCCGAATATTCGTAATGAGCATAAACTTTGTCAGGAATGTTCCATATAAGATATGTTTGTGAAACGTTGCATTGCATATTGATTGATATCATAAATAATGCATGTAATGTATAAATAGCGTTTATTTAATTCCCGTGTCTATCCGAATTGCTATAGACAAAATATGTCGCTTCAAACGTTCAAAGAAATACAAATACAATACATTCTTTGTATTATGTCCTTTTAAGAGAAGATGACATTTGTAGGTCACTGACCAAGGTCTTCTGGTCCGCCGATATTGATCGCAGTGGGTATCGCTACATCGCGATAGTCGCTTCCTACCTCGTATGTATAATACTAAAGAGCTCCTCACACGTCATTTGTTAATGGTACCAGACGTTGGACAGATTATTTGCAACTTTGAGGGAAAAGGGTCAAATTTCAATAGATTTGTAGGTAAAATTCCATCCATATGTTTTGAAATTTAAAAATCCTGTTGGGTAATTTCGTGAATACAAACTTTTCTTTCACGATTTTCCCCGATACCGCTACCTTCTCTAATATTAATTAAAAACCGAGGGAATAAGCTAATTGAATGGACAGTAAGTTCGTATGTCAATTGGATGTATCATATTTTTAACCCCTCCCCCACACCCCCCCCACACACACACGCGCGCGCGCACAATTAGGTACATATACATATTATTTAGGCAACTGCTGATATTTTATTAAGAAATGCACCGATAGGTGCTTGGTTTCCTGAATAATAAATTCAACATGACGCCCTCCATCAGAAAAAAATATAATCACACAACCCCCAATTTGTCAAGTAGAAAATCACATAGGTCTAATCCCTTATAACTGTTTGTAGGCCCTAGCGTACCCTATCCCTAAAACTAATCCATAACCCTTACCCAATCCTTCACCATAATCTTAACCCTATATAACTCCAACCCTAACACTAAACCTAACCCGTGTTGCCCTCCTAATCAATAAAGGGGACCTTGACAATGGGAGCCATATGTATACCAATGCATATCTACGTATACATTGTTTCCGAATTTGGCTACCTTGCTAAACGGACGCTGGAACTCATCTTCATAGGGTTTATGTGGGTGTTTTTCAAGATCGTATTCACGTCTACTATTACATACATGCTTGTTCTAAAATGTTAAAAGCCTGATTTTTAATGAGTTTCATTGTACTATTGTGCATAAAATCACGTGCACTACACATCATCACGTTTTTTTCGACCTCCCTTCTCCTCTGCCAAATACCCGTGTACTTCGGCAGTTCCGAGAGGAAAGAAGTTCGGCACCCGGGTATTTCGGCACATACATGCGCGCGTTAGGCCTATTTAATCGCCTAAAGTATATGGCAAAAAGAATTGCAACGGAGAGTGATTTTATCTGTTTTTCAACTCCTACGTACGATCAAAGCTAAAGCAGAATATTATCGAGAGCCCGTAACCAATAACACTACGTGCGCAGTTGCTTTTACAGGGAAAACTACCAACATGTGAGGGTTACCAAATATTACTACTTTCTGATTTCTTCTTCTTATCGTGTCCAAACACTCTGGTTCTCAAATATGATCCAGCCAGAGATGGGTACAACGTCTAGCTGATTCACTGAATTCTGCAAGGTCCTTGTTTGTGCATTGTTGCTCCATCAATGGGCAGACCAAGAGATGTTCCATTGTCTGTGTTGCTGTTCCACAACCACAGGTAGTATCCTGCTCTGCTTCCAGATAGTCCCACTTCTGCAAGGAAACCTTAGATCGGCCAGTTCTGGTTCTCAATCTGTTGAGGCATCGCCATTCAGCCCATGAGGAGTCAGTTCCAGGTGGAAGATGCTCACCGGGTTCAATACCGATAGATGTTACTTGGTTGACGGCAAGTCTTTCTTTCCACAAGGCGACTCTCTTGACCTCCTTAGAGACTGTTTTAAGAGGTTGGACTTTGCTTAAGAAACTCTCTCTGGATTTAAGGCGGTTGGCAGCAGGTATCTGTCCAGACATAGGGTGCTTCACATTAGATACTTGGCAGCTAAGCTCTTGCATGCTCGCTACGCTTCGACGAATGTCTGGTGGAGCAATTCCTGCTAGGATGTATTAGTTTTCCGTTGGTGTTGGACGGAGGCATCCTGTGATAGTAATATACAAAATGTTTCCGAATTTTGATATCGAAAAATAGTAACATTTCAAAATCCTTCTAATTTTCGATATCGAAAATTACTAGTATTTGAAATATACCATATTTCTACAAAGCGCCATGTAACTGGTATGAAAAAGTCTATTATATAGAATATCCGCATGAGTTAGTATATACGTTAGTATATACGCGCGAGTTTGGGGAACGGACTGCTGAATAGATGTTGGGGATCCAGATGTTGACAACGTGACTTTTGATTGCGTCTGTGCCAAGATTTGTATGAACAAAAGTTGGATTAAGGTTGTTGGAGATCTTGTATTGTGACTGTGAATATTATTAGCACGATAGCTGAGATGGTTGTCAAACAAAGAACGGAGAAGTCGATTGTGAGCTCTGTACATTAAAAGAGTGGGCTGATGCTCATTGATATGAGTTAACGTGTTTCTTGTTTGCAAAAAGAAAAACGATAGAGTACAGTTGTTCGAATTAGTAGCGTATCTCTTTACGCTTTTTCGAAGTGTAATAAGAAGTTCCAGGTCCTACATGGTTAACGAAGCAAGATACATTTATACATTTTGAAACTTCTCAACAAGAGCTTGAATATGGTATATGACACGGATGCGTCATTGTTCGGGAACATTGAGTATATTAATCTGAAAGTTCAGGTCCCCAAGTGAAATTAGTGGTGACGTTATAGAGACGTCATCTTTCGTTTAAGATCAGAATCAGACAAACAAAACGTTCTTACGTTCATATTAAAAAAACAATCAACCGCCATTCCTCATTAACCTAACACCACCAGACACCAATGAACTCAATGAGCCGAGGCTAGAAAATGCACAAGTCCAAAAAGATGCAATGACATCATCGCACCAACACTCATATGGGCACGAAATCGCTGGCCGGGCCTGCGACTCCCCCGTGGCTTGCCATCTCTGGTCATATGGCATGGTGCGCCGGAGGCCCCGGTTTCGAATCCCGCCACGGATGTCCAAGCTTTTTTAGCTTCTATCCCTTTACCCCTTCCCTTCCTCTCTGGAGAAACCAAAAGGCTGTTATAGTACGTTTTCTGAAGAGCGATCTTTGGTGCTTGGATGGGCAGGGATGATGATCAAAAGTAAAGATGTATACTGTCTTCTGGTATATATTTGCCAGTTGTCCAAAGATATCACTTTGGTCCAACCTTCGGTCATTTATAATCTGAACAGGTATACTGTCCTGTAAGTAAGTATAAGCTGCCCTCTGCAAACCTTTTACAACCGACCAATTCTGAATACCTTTTGAATTAATGAAGCAGCTATTTTGAATGTTCAATTTAAAAAGAGCCGGGAATCGAATCATTTGCGTATTAGTTGAAATGAAAAGGCTTTGAAATCGTGACCTGTGTAATCGGCAAGTGAATGGAATCACAAAGCTATAATCTTTTAAATCAATGGAGTGTGGATAGTTACCATCATTGCAGAGGCTACATTTATTTTTTTATTTACTTGAATATCAGCAGTGGGGTGAGTAAATGTAATCAGGGACAGACTGATGTAACATGGATGTTAATATCAACGTACAATGGATAGGGTTAGGCGACGAAAAAAGAAAACCCTGTTTTACGGGCGAGCGGACCTTTCGAGTAGGGTCGGGCGAATTTTTTCTTTTTTTTATTTTTATTTTCTTTTCGGAGCTGAAATTGGCCTAAAATAGCCCCAAAATCTGAAAAATCAAGAGAAAAAAATTTTACAAAGAAATTTTCTTTAAAAAATTTGCCAAAATTGATAAATTTGGGCTAAAAACAGGCTGATTTTACATGATGTTTGGAAAAACTAAAAAAAAGAAATCTGCAAAACTGAAAAATCAAGGTCGGTCGGGCCCGTAAAACAGGCTTTTTTATTTTCGTCGCCTTAACGTAATTATTTTTTGTGGTGGCCTTTTTTCAATCCAATAATTCTATTGATATTTTCCTTGGTAAGTAGCCTCCTTTCCATGCTAATGGAACGGCTTGGTCACATGGTTGGAAGATCGGTCTTGGGAAAATACACTATAGTGTTAATACGTGCTTATGTTTTAGACTGCTTTTATATTCTAAAGTGTCAAACTTCCCTTAAAAAGTGTTCATATTGAGAAAAATAAATCTAGAAACGAAACGGAGGGTCTTTCGATGGCATGCGGTAATGCGGTGCAGTAGTGCGGCGCGGTATAAAAAACCCCAACAATTTATCATCTGATATAGCGCCATAGTATGCATGGAACACTGGCTTTACGCAGCAACTTTATATTTTTTTTTTTTTTTTTACGCTGAACGGCTATAATAGTCTCCCTCGCAAGAAGAACACGATACCTGTCGCAGTATAGTGATACCTCTGAGATCACTTAATCTCTTAAAGACGGTGTAACCTGGCAACCTTTAAATAACCACTGGGGGTGGTGGGGGGGATAATCAATAGTGCCTGTTTTCCCAAGCGCAAATTCAGCGCACCAGTCTCCAGCAGCAAAGTCTGAAGATACTTTCCTATCTTGTGCTGAGGTCTCCGATGTGGTGTCATTTTTACTTGGCCGTAAAAAGGCAGTGTGACAATTTTGACCTACTTTTTATTCTGCAGAATTTTTCCCATTGGACCTTATTTAAGGGGGATCATTGGTCAATGAAATATTTTGCCATCTGCGCACTCATGACACCCCTCTTAGACCAAGTTCCAATGGAGCTAATGGCAATATTCTAGTCCATCCCATAGTTCCGATTTGTCTAGGGCAAAATAATTTTTGAGAAATCCCGCGCGCAAAGATACACTTGGAAATATTTAGTCTCGGAAACATTTTTTTTTATTTTAGTAATTTTTAGAATTCCTATTTGACTGAATATCAATCGTTGCCAGTCATGGTGTAATATAAAAGTTCAACATGGCATTGTCTTTACGCTTGAGATTCAGTGAATTGTTCTCTATTATGTAACTGCAAAAGGTAAGCTTTCCCTCCTCTTCGCTGTTTTTATGAAGGCGAACGCTATCATAGTTGCTTTGATAGCCTTGCCCATGTGTCTTATATAGTAAAGCTTTTTTTTACTTTACTTATTTGTTAGGGTTCGACGACCACGTAGATTGCCAGGACTTTGTAGGGACTAACTAGCAAAACGGGATGTTAAAAAACGACGGAGAAGTCTTGATTTTAAATTAATATGCAATATATCGGAAATTTAAAAAATTTTAAACATTGAATTCATAAGTTGATTTGTGAGAAATCTTTTAGCAGAGAAAGTGTTTTGCAAGAAGGAATAAAAGTTCTGCGTAAGTTGTTTGAGCTCCGATGTTACCTATTTTCGCGAGATGGTTTCATCAACCAGTTCAGGTGGCTATGTCCTGTTCTCAAGGCTTCGTTACCTTGGTGCAGGGGTGGTAATTTTTTAATTAGTGAATGGCTGAGGCAATCTTGGCATACTTTTTAGGTTTGGACTTCTTCTAATTGTTGTAAATATATTATATATAAACCTGTTATATAATATAATGGAATCTAGGATATTTGCATTGGATACTACGTATGATGGATTTTGAAGAAGACATCTTTGCTTGGGATGTTGCCGTTGCGTTGCGACCCCCCGGAAGCTAAATGGAAAAATCGCACATCTTACGTCCTAGAGCTATCGTTTGCGAGATGTCCACGGTTGAAGAATCGAGTACTATCCCATAATACATCATATCAATTGTCCAATCACGTTGGTTAATGTTGTAAAGCTTGTAACTTTCAATTAGCTGTACATGAGGCAGTCTTAAAATACCTCCTCTCGCTGGCGTTATGGGATATGTGAAATCGATCGATCGCAAATGATCTAATCGCCAAGATTAGGTGATATTATTGGCAATTGAAAGAATCGAGTAATCACTAATATCCCATAATACATTGTTTCACGTTTTCCCAATAACATGGTAACAGATGCGTGACATAACGATGTGTCATACACGCAATCAGATACGTTATCTACTGTTTTGTTGGATTCTTTGAAATTCATTTTAACAAATCCTTTTCATCTCTCAATATTTTGGGCACTTAAAGCACTCAACAGGGCTTCCGTGCTATGGGTTGTTTATTGCATAGCCCGATTATTAGCAACGTTTAAGCGCTACGACGTTGCTAATCAATAGAAAAAAAATGAATAATTTTTGCTTTTGCTGTGGACAAAGTTAATTTTAAAACCATAAAATGTTGGTAAATGAGAAAAATTAGCCCAATTTGATCTTAAACATGACATTAGCTTATTTTGTTAGTATTTGGATGACCATGCAATGTAGGTTGTGATCTGAGAAATTAAGCTCTAGGCCTAATCGATATTTTGGTCATTTTGAGATATGGGCCTTTTAAGGTTCACAAAAACAGTTTGTTGTTTGAATCACGTAAAATTGCGAACATCAATTTCCACCTATTTTCATACGTTTCTTCCATATTAATGACGGTCAAGGGACTACTTCATATTGCGATGTTGGGAAAAACTACTACATTTTTGATGCCAATAGAAATGACTAACTCTGGCTATCGCTTGGTAACCTAATTTAAGATTAGATGCCAAAAATGCCCCAATAAGGAAAATGGGAGGGGGCGTTCGGGACTTTGCGAGGGTGGGCGCGGCGCGCACGTGTATACACCGTGTTGCGATTTGGGTATTTGGTTGTATGTGTCTGTTTGTGTGTGTAAATGAATTGAGATTTCAATACTTTAACGGTGTATATTTGGTTAATAGTTAATTTTACATATGTTTAAAAAGAAATTTAATATTTTAAAGCCCCTCACATTCAACGATTTCCTGTTTTATTTTACACCTGAAATAATAATAATGATCATAAAATTTGTTAATTTGATCATGGTTTGATTTAAGTGTCGTCGCTGGGCGGGAAAAAGCCTCATATGTGCATTGACCTTTAAAAATAAAGCAAAACCTCAACTTCGACAAAAGTGGTATTACATGACAAAACCTCATCTAACATTTTCGAGAGACAACCCAAAACTTGAATATGTGCTGTAAAGCCATGCACTAGAAAGGTTTTCCTTTCTAAATATATTAGGTAATTATTTTACTCACTTCTGAAATAAAGTACCATGATATGATTTAACTATCATATTTGTGCATGAAATTCAAGCAAGAACCCCATGTGACCAAATGCACATAATGAAGGGTTTTAGCACTGGGGCCCTTTTACATATGAGTTTTGCAATTGGATCTTGGATTTAACATATGAGGTTTTTCCCGCCCGCAGCGACGATGTATTATTAAATCATCTGTACTTGTAATATTGTAACGATTAATTTTTTTCACTTGGTAACTGCTTATTACTATTATTTTCATATTGTTTTGGGTGATTCTATGATGAACAAAGAAAGGATGATTGAATGATTGATTTATTGATTGATATTCAGTTCCATGTAACAAACAATGGTCCGAAAATACTACTGTTCCATGTACGAAATACAATGGTCCGGAAAAGGGCACCACAAAAAAAATTCTAAAACAGGTCATAGCAAACCCAAATTTATTGTTATATATAATTAATTTGGTCCTATTCTTAAAGACACTATCCAGTGATATGCTAAATCAAAATCACAACAACAAAAAACATCAACAGTCTGGTTTTTCCATGTCTGGTGACAAGTTTCGGGGTGTCCCTAACATACCCTGCAATCGATAAGCCCGAACGCACCTTAAGGCCAATTTGTATATTTTATAATTACTGTCCGCACGCGCACGGACACTTTACTACAACACGTAATGGAATGGAATTTCGTCATATCTTTGAACCCTGCCTTTTCTTCATTTTCTGTCATTTTTCCAGTTGGCAAAAGATAATTTATGAGAATGTACTACTTAACTTTCACTTTTAAGCTATTTCCTGCGAATTTCAAATATTATACTCAGCTTCGGGTGAGATGCAACTGATAGTGCCTTAACTCATAAAGCCATTGTTTAAACTATATAGGGCTCACTGTTGAAAGCGGGTCAAAAATGCTTACTTTTTTTTTCAGGTCCATTGGCACTACAACCCTAAAGTTTCTAAACCGATCAATATTTTTTATTTTTTTTCCTTTCACTACTAGTAAATTCTAGAGCAATCTATATTGCCTGTGTATGTTTGCCGAATTAGTTTAATGGGAAAATGCATTTTTCTGGAAGTTAGGGGCCCCTAGAAGCCCCTCCCCCCTCCACTAATGTGGTTAAAAATACCTTATCCATTTGGGTGGTTAAGATGTAAACTCTAGAAGTACAGTAAAATGTACTTTGCCTTTTTGCGTCATTTATCTTGTACGTGACATGTTATAAATTTTACAGTATTATACCAAGCATTTCATTCTAATTACCACTAAATAGGCCTCCCGTAAAAGGTATAATTTATATTTTAAAGATGATCTAAATTCTAGGCAGGTTTGCTCGTTTGGTGTGGTCATCCGTGCTTTGTTATCCCTACATATTCACAAGCTCTTTAATAACTCACCGAATACACACATTTCCAAGAGTTTTAATTAAATTATTTTTAGAGTATACTGTAATATTTACCTAAGTATTTTGTTGGCAGAATGCCCGTATAATATTGTAAATTTTATAATATCTTTAATAATATACTGTATCCCGAGACAGTTGAAGTGCAATTCAGTTCATAAGGTCTCCTTTTGGTAAACTTTTGCCTCAAAAGCTCAGTTTTAGCCAAATTTCGGCTCCCAATCCTTTGCGAGGGTGGGCGCGCGCGTACTTCTATACGCGTGTTGAGATTTGGGTATTTGGGTTGTATATGTGTGTTTGTGTGTGTAAATGAATGTGAGATTTCAATACTTTACGTGTATATATTTGGTTTATTAAATAGTTAATTTTACATATTTCAAAGAGACATGAGGAGATTTCCAGAATGAATCGCCTCCAATTTTTCTTGAACATAGGTTTTTTACATATTTGGAATGCTTTACCATGTATTAGATAACACTCAATGAATAAGCCGAAAACTCGAGCGCCGTCTTTATGTAATAAGATGATGATTTAGTAGTTTCTGTCGTGCACGACAGGAAGTCAAAGCATGGTTTCTATGGGGAACGATTACGATAGCAGGCAAATTCAAAACAAGGTTTGCGGTTTTCTTTTGCACCTGTTTGTCCAATAAACCTTCCAAACTTTCTCGGTAGGTGGTCTACAACCGATCCAGTGAAATTTGAGAGAAATTCATATCCTAAAAAAATCTCCTCCTGTCACTTTAAAAAGAAATTTATGTACTTCTTAATATTTAAAGCCACTCACATTTCAACGATTTCTTTTTTTTAAAAACCTGAAATAATAATAATGATAATAAAATTATGTAATTTGATCCAGGTTGATTCATCATGTATTATTTAAATCATCTTTACTTGTAATAAATAGGCCTACCGTAAAAGTATAATTTATATTTAAAAGATGATCTAAATTATAGGCAGGTTTGCTAGGTTGGTGTGGTCATCCATGCTTTTTTATCCCTACATATTCCCAAGCTCTTTAATAACTCACCGAATACACACATTTTCCAAGAGTTTTAATTAATTTATCTTTTAGAGTATACTGTAATATTACCTATTTTGTTGGCAGAATGGCCGTATAATATTGTAAAATTTACAATATCTTTAATATTATACTGTGTCCCGAGACCCCGGTTGAAGTACAATTCAGTTCATAAGGTCTCCTTTTGGTAAACGTTTGCCTCAAAAGCTCAATTTTAGCCAAATTCCGGCTCCCAATCCGGCAAATTTCACAAAATTTTAGTTCCTAAGACCCTACCTTTGGGACACAAATTAAGTTCCCTTTTCCCAAGCAGCCAAGTTCGGAAATCGGGCCGCACATCCATACCTGAAAAAATTAGAGCCACCCCTACCGGCGCAATCGATCTGCATTTAAAGACACTATCAGTGATTTGCTAAATCAGCAAATCGAAAAAATCATCAAAAATCTGATTTTTGCATGTATGTAACAACTACAGGTATCCTAACATACCCTGCAAATGATAAGACCAGAAGCAACCTAATAAGGACAGAATCAGATATTTTAGTCATTACTGTCCGAACGGACACGTACTACAACACGTAATTGAATGGAGAATCGTATCTCGGAACGCTGCCGTTTTCTTCCTTTTCTGTTAATTCTACAGCTGGAAAAGGTAACTTATGAGAATTCTACCGACTTATCCTACACTTTGAAGCTATTCCTGCAAATTTCAAATATTTTTCAAATCACTGATAGTGTCTTTAACTGCCATTCACAAAAGCCCCCCCCCCCCATCGCCAAAGACGCCCGAATACGGTTCCGGAAGGAACCAAACCAAACCCCAAACCCCTACGGAATAGCGAAAGCCGAGAACAGCGAAATTCTATGTTTTTTTTTTTTTAGATTTAACGTCACCAGAGCTGTGTGTGTGTTGAAATAATACTACAATCTCAATCAAGGTCATGATTTGACATATCAAATATGGATCATAAATTCGAATGATTGAATTCGTTTCGCTTACGAAAGAAGAAAACGAAATAAATGAACTGTACTAAAATATGAGTGCGTTTAATAAAATATTTAAAATCAAACGTTCCAAATGTACATCACATAGCCCCCACCCTGGACACAAATGAAAAAAATCGAGAAGAGGAGCAAAAATGGGAAGGGAAAAAGAAGGAAGACGAGAAAAAGGAGAAAGAAAAGGAGGGAAAGAGTGAAGAAAGGGGAAAGAGGGAAGAAGAGAAAGGGGAAAGAAGAGAAAAAAGAAAAGGGAAGAGAAAGGGAAGAGATAAGAAAGGAAAGGAAAGATTTATTGTAGCTTCAAACTAATTTATTGTGAAATTTGTACCCTGAAACATTACTCTTCTAGCTTCTAAGATGGCAAAATCCAGGAGCTTCCGGGGCTCTGCCCCTGAACCCCATCAAGGGCCCTAAGGTGGGCCCCTGGACCCCACCCGTGAATACTGATAAAGGAATCGAGAAACCTCTTGAATCACGTCAGGTCTGTTTACGCCCCTGTTCACAGTGAACTGATGAAGTCAGATGATCATCATCATCATTATCGTTGTCATCGTCATGGTCATGGTCATCGTCGTCGTCATTATCATCAAGCATAGTAATCGATTACAATGCAGTCCAATTTAAGTCTGCAGGACTTCGCCGAATTCTGTTAATGAACAGTTTTGCTACGACTGGTGCGATGGCGGGACTTCCCTGTGTAGTTGATAAACTGCGAGTCCCTAGTACACATACTGTAAGCGTCATGAAGAATCTTATAAAATGGAGAACTTTGCACAAGTACTAAAATGATAATATAACCCTATTACCCAGAATTTCTGTTATTCAGAGAAGACGCCATTTTTATAGAGAATCTACAAGTGCGTGTAGTGCTTTGAGCATTTCTTCCAATTATAATCCTTTTATAACTTGTCCTTTCGCGACCTTATGAAATTCAATACTACGGTCCTTATATGTCAATTGCAAAGTAAATCGGAGCCGATGATGTCCTTATAATATATGTATAGTTATCCGGACCTGGGCATCGGCTTGGCTCGCCAAAATAAGACTATTAGGTTTCGCCATGATTTACCTGCAGGAGGAAAATATAGAGAATAGAACACGTCTTTGCTTCCGTTGGACAGTTTCATTACTTCTATTTGGTTTTTATTTAGTTAGTTATTTTATAGTGCCATGGGTGGCTTTTCTCGTATCAGGGACCCATCAATATACACATCAATATACACTAAAAATAATCAGTGTGCTTAATGATTAATCCTAAATACTCAATTCAATTATTTTTATAGGACTCAAAATATGTGAATAATAAAGGCTTAAAGTTATTACAATTTCCCTTATTTCATTTGGAAATGATAATAAAACAAACATATATATTATGTTACTTTAAACTGTGCACAAAAGTAACAATTAATCGTTTTACACTTGTCGCTGTAACTTAATCGATTGTTGCCGTTGTAATTATAATAACAAGACAGTTTGTAAAACCAAAAGGACACAAAATAAACAGTAATTTAGTATCTTATTTTCAATTCAACTTTTTGATAGAAGTTCATAAACCTCTTGTAGTAGTCCTTTCATGTTTTTGTATGATATCTGTTCATTTTATAGTCCATGTAAGGTAGCGTACTGTTGTGGTTAAGTATTTGATCTCATAAGCAAAGAGCCCCGTGTTCCATTCCCGATCCCAGCTAAGTAGAATCATGTAGAAAACTTAATTTGATAGGTAACTTAGTATTAAGGCACATAGTACCTCAAACCTTTCTTTTTTTCGCCCCCCCCCTTCCCTACCCTATATTTCTCAACATACCTATGATATTAAATTGAGTTCCAACAGCTTGATTAATAATTGGACTAACTTGATAATTTGTGTACTTACTAAATGAGCGCAGTAAAGTAGTGTGATTTTGAGTACTCTAGAATAAATACTATGAATTGTACTGATTCAAACATTTTGAACTATCTGAATTAAAATACATGATAAGTGATAACTTAAAGATAACTCATTAAAATTACTCGAGAATTTAAATGCAAACTGGTTATATTTAAGATTTTAAGTAGGTTTTTGAATGTATATAACTAACATGAATCGGGTTCTGAACAAGGTTTACTCAATGTTACTCATCGGTTTTACATTACTCGTTTTCACTTCTGGCTCTTTTCGACACATTTCGTCGTCCAATTCTTTTACTTCCAGTAAATAATCAGAGTTAACACGTCACGTCAGAGGTATCCACTTTGTATTGCACCTGTAAAATAAGACACTATCAGTATTTAATCAGCATTGCATCTAGGCTGCCCAGTTGTCAGTGGATGCGAGGGCGTTAATTAAAATTGTGAATATTTTGCAAAGCACACAACGTTTGAATAATGTAGGATACAGTGATTAAAGCGGCGATACAGTAATTCTAAGGGAGGGGGGGTCTTTATGTTCGTCACTTTCTAAGTTAGCAACATTGTGATATCCTTCGTGCTCTGTTCCATACATTTTAATTCCCCTTACACTGAAACTAAATTCAAATAAGTTAAGTTAATAATTACAGCAAGAAGCTTGTGAAACCAAAAGGACACAAAGAATTTCAAGTGGTTTTCACAAATTCAAACCTAATAACCCTCATCTTTCATCTAATAATACCTCAAATACTTTTACAATAATCTTAGTTTTGTAAACACCTTTGTATTTGTAGCAGTAATTTAGTACATTGGTTTTGCTTCAGAATTTTAATAGCTCAAAAATATACTTACATGATTAAGTAACAGCTAACGTATTAAATGAATAATATAAAACAAGGCCCATAGTACCTTAAGCCCTTTTTTCGTTTTCTTTGTTTTCTTTTCCCTATTTCCCCGCATATTATTTTGAGTTCCAGCAACTTGATTACTAACTTGAAATTTTTGTGTACTTATAATTATAAATAAGCGCATAAATTAATGTACATGGGAAAATATTATGAGTTGTACTGATTCAAACATTTGAGTTATCTAATTCAAATACATGGTAAGTGATGACCTAACGGATTACTCATTGAAATTACTCAACAAACAAAAAGAAACCTGATAACCCTTAACGTTTTTGAATAAATACAGGAAATTATTTTTGAGTATAGATGTGACAGCAATATTTCAGAAACGGCCTGACAGATAAAGGCCATCTTTGTACACCAGTCTTTCATTTCCTTTTATTTTGACACATTTCGTTGTCCAAGTCCCCGGCAGCTAGTAATTTACCCATTAATAAAGAAGGGTTAACACCTTTCGAGGTGCTATTTGTATTGCTCTTGTAAAATAAGACACTATTTGGTATTGAACAAGCCTCGAAACATAAATGTTTAGGTGGCAGACGTTGTGAGGCCAATATTATAGGTGTGAATGTCTACAGGACTACCCGAGGCCTCGATATCTTATGCGTCCGTGATTGGAACATAAAAAACAACACTAAGGATGATTTTCATCCGTGTGCTGGACAATGACACGCGCATAATGCCAATACAATCTTTAATTTTCGAATCTGCATGCCCTATATAGCGTACAGTTTAACGCTGAAGAGAAATTTCCTTTATTTCTAAAGTCGTTTATATCATTGTTCTGGCAAAGTAGTCAACATGGGTTTTTTTAACTTTTGATTTAAGTATTATTATTATGATTATTATTACTATAACGTCAATTGACTGCGTTTTGTTTGCACTTTTCAAAAATCACGGAGCGGACCCCTGCCTTGTATTTAGGGGGAAATTGCCCCTAGATCTAATAAGAAAGATAACGCTACCTCCCTTTTTTGCGGTGATCGTCAGGTTGGTAGTCATTTTTCCGAAAAGGACGTATTTGAAAGTATTTATGTTCATAGAAAATAAATTGCACCTTACATCAGTCGGGAGGCTGTTCCAAATTGTACTCCCTCTAAAAATAAGTGTACGCTTGCCTGGCATTATGTTAAAGGATGAAATAACAAGAGTGTTGGAAGATTGACTACGGGTACTCTTGGAATGAACATCAGATATATACATAAACTGAGATGAAAGATAAGATGGGGCATAATTTTTAAGACATTTGAAAACAACCAAAAGAAGCTGATTTTGCCATCTTTTGTCCAGTTTATCCCAGTTTAAAGTAGTCATCAAGTCATTAATTGAGGTTCTAATATCAGCAGATAAAAGAACACGAGCAAGCTTGTTTTGCAGAATTTGAAGAGAGTTATAATATTCAATTTTGCAGTTAGACCAAACTGGACTGCAATAGTCAAAATGTGGAAAAACTAAAGCATTGGCTAACATATTAAGGGTGTTTGAAGGAAGATAAAACTTAATTTTACGAATAACACCAATGCGTTTTGAAATGATTGATGATATATAATCAACATGCTCACACCAAGATAAAAGTGGGTCAAACCAAGATAAAAGTGGGTCAAAGACAACACTTAAGTACTTAAAATTGTCAATTCTTTCTATATCTGCATTATCATACATCAGATTAATATCACTAAATTTATTAACAACATTTGTTGTTCCAAAGATCATGAATTTGGTTTTCTTTATGTTCAAAGTCAGTTGGTTGTTTTCAAACCACTGTGCAATCTTAGACAAATTATCATTCATATCCAACTGAAGAGTCGTGGGATCTGATGCAGTAAAGAGTAATGTAGTGTCAGCAGCATACATAACGCACTTACAACTGATACTATCAGGAAGAGAATTTACATAAATAATAAATAATAATGTCCCTAAAATTTACCCCTGTGGAATTCCAATATCAATATTTTTAATATCAGATAAAGTAGAATTGATACACACCGCTTGTTTTCTACCACAGAGATATTAAGAAAACCAATGCAAAGAATTGCCAGTGATACCATAACTTCGAAGTTTACGAAGAAGAAGATTATTATTGACAGTATCAAAGGCTTTTTTGAAGTCAATGAATAGTGCACCTGTAGCTTTGCCTTGATTCATTATGTTTAAAATATGATCAGAAACATCAAGAAGAGTTGTTGTTGTAGAATGATGTTTTCTAAAACCAGGCTGGCATGAATTTAAGAGACCATTAACAGTTAAATAATTGTACAATTGATTATGAACGCTACGTTCAATAATTTTGGAAATAATTGGAAGCACAGATATAGGCCTATAAATATTATTAACATCACTCTTGTCATCATCCTTGAAGATTGGAGTGACTTTGGCCTGTTTCCATGCCGATGGAAATGTTGATGTGAGAAGAGAGAGATTACAAATAAATGCCAATGAGTTACAAACAATTGGAGCAGCAAGTTTCAAAAGCTTAATATTTAAATTATCAAGGCCAGTAGACTTATTATTATTAATTTTACCTATTTCATTAAATACAAATTCAGGAGTAACATAATCAAATTCAAAATGAGAAGTGGTAGTTTTATCAAGAGTTAAATTGTTATCATGATTATTAAACTTACTAGCAAGATTTTTGCCAATTGAAGTGATAAAATCATTAAATTGATCAGCTGTTGCTTTATCATTATTTGTAAGGCCATTGTTAGATTTAACTGACTGAGTAGAAGAATTACTACTGGGAATGAGCTTTTTAATGGTATCCCATAACTGTTTAGAGTTATTAACATTATCATTGATAGCGTTATCACAGTATGTCTTTTTCAAATACTTATTCATGTTATTTACTTTGTTCCTTAAAGTTTTGGCTGACTTCAATGTATGACGTATCCATTGCTAACAGTTCTGACGAATGTGTCTGGCAGGTACCCTCTATGCCCTCGTCTGATATTTGTACACTTATTAGAAAATGAAAAGAAAATATACATTTCCAATATCCACGTCAAAACGTAGTATTGGCGGCGATGACTTTTGTATTGACAGAAAGGAATTCGTATCATGTGTTTCTGGCATATGGCTATTTTGGTAAAATGACAGGCATTTAGACGTTGACACCAAAGTGACGAAGCAAGTTGGCACATACATTATACGTGATTTGAAATAAATTATTAAAACAAAAGTTAAAAAGGAATTCGTAAAACAAGTTGTTTGCAATAAATAAAAAAGCTCCGACATCAGGTGCTCTGGTTCATGCACATCCCGTGCGCAATTGCTGTAATATAATGGCGATCTTTGAACGCTATCGCTAAACCGAATTCCATTCTGTTTACGTATGGAATCCCACGTGCAACAAAAAAGAAATTGCTAGTTTGTTCTAGTATTACACAGAGGCGTCAACTTATTTGGAAACACATGATAGCAATTTAAACGTTTTCACTGGAGGCGATACAAACAAGATTATTTTTATTAAAATATTCATGTGCATTTTGTCAACAGCAGATTATGTTTAGTGAGTATAGACGATTTTCTGTTGATATTTTTTTTTGCACTAGGCTAGAGATCATAGAAAAGATACACATACAAAATTCAAAAATACAAAACAATTCGTCGGCTGCATCACATACTGTTCTATCTTATATTTTGACATTTTTGAGAAAATTCGGTATTGTTAATATGACGTTGAACTCTTCATAATTACAGAGTTTCAGACTTGGACTCTACCTACTTAATGAGATATTAATTAGCAAATTTGATCTATGTGCATTTAATTCAGATTTATTTTTTCACATACAGCGCTATCTGACATAGATCACTATGTGATGCACTTAAAATAACGCACATGCGTAATTTAACACGGTGATGAATACGTTACATCCCGAGCTATCTGTGTTCGTTATATAGAAATTCGAAAATCGATTTAAGTACATATCTCTTCATCACAATACCGATCGATATCAAATCGCGTCACATACAGCGCTATCTGACAAGATCAATATGTGATACATTGATACGACAATTGCGCCTTTTTATAATCGGTGATGATAGTCACATACGGGTCTATCTGTGTTCTATCTAAGGACATCGTTTGGAAAAAAAACAAAGAACAATCTTCGGTCCCATACTGATCTATAAGTTTACAGTGCATATTAAACAGTGTTGGATAGATAACCAGCATTATTTCTCATGAATTAAAACTCTGAAATGTTTTCGTGATGCTATTTCCTTTTGCCTGGTCGTAAAGTAAATGACGCAAATCGCTATGTTTCGAGGAGTATACGAAGGAAAGATTTCAAGTGCGATTTCTCGAAAACCGATTTTGTAAGATGATCCAGTATGTGATGAAGCCGACGAATTCTTTGCAATGTAGAAGCCGAAGAGGATAGGGATGAAAGTTAATTAAAGAGGAAAAAACGGATGCGTAAAGACAGTCGGATATAGATTTAGGGAACGACAGAGAAAAAGGAATATAGACAGAGAGACAGGGGAGAGATAGGCAGGCAGGATTAGAGAGGCGATAGGGCCAGACAAGAGAGAGCGAGAGAGAAGACAAAACAGAAACAACGCACAGCGTAAGAAAGAAAGAAGGAAAATGCAATATCACCATTTGTTTAATTTCTTTTTTTTTTTTTTTGCGTTTTTCTGTCATCAAAAGTATTCAAAACATGCGCATTGGATAACTAATTAGGTTGTACATTACTATAGTCTGATTGTTATTCCGGTCAGAAACGCATATATTGTCTGATGAGTACGAACACATCTGAGGGGATGAGTGATATCAAAACTAAAAAGGCGTATTAACGGATGAAAAATGGCTTTCAACTTTGTTCAACGAATAAGATGATCTATAAACCATTTTAGATGAATCCTTTTTGTATCGAATATGTACGAGGCTCATACAGAAGATTCAATTGAATAGATTGTCTTACAGTCTGAGAGACACGCTACGATTCCTTTGTTTGGAGGACAAATCAAAGAAGGATAAGGTCATGAACATCGAGGCGGGGAACCGCTTAATCTGTGGAGGATTAGGCCACGTAAATATTGTAGTTGTTAGGAGTGCCCAAAACTGTCAGTACTTAGATATATGATTGGACAAAGACGTCAAAACTTATTCTGTACAAGGACGAATAATAATGTAAACAGCTTGAAACGTATCTATTTTCTACTAGTCATTAGTGACAAAAAAATAAGCAGTTTTTTTTTTTTAAAAATCATGCTTGGAAAAAACCACAACCTATGTAATTGAAATTCCTGTTGTGTGTAAAAAATGGTGGAGGATTTGATCGTGGAGATTCTTTCCTTCTGTCCAGCAATAATGAACAAATAAATTTTGGCGAGTAATAATTACTATTCGTATCATTTCTTTTCTTATGTTGAATGCTCGTTTATTCAAGTTGTGTGGATGTATTCAGTGCCATTTACCTTGCTTATTTTCTTCGTGAGAAAAGGGCATTTATATTATGCCGTTAATCTGATCCGACATGGCACATTCGAATTCTATTGAATAGTGGGTTAAAATTATATACCCCTAGCACCACCTGTTTTCAACACAAATAAAAAAAACTTTTAATTGAATGCACAGGAATATAAATCCTACTATCGACCACTGTAAAATATTTTCATGTCCCAAAGGCTCGTCCCTAAACGGACCTCAAGCAGTTTGAAACGCTTGTATAACTGATACCGAGAGCGAGAGAGAGAGCGAGCGTTCTTTTTTCCAATATATCCAGTTTTATTCAAAATTCTGGATAACCCAGAGTGCAACGAACAGCATCATGTTATACAACCATTTTTCATATATCAAATTATTCAAATCATCTCTCACCATTAAGAGAGATACCTTAAGTAAATTATAATGCAAATACACGTAATTGCTGGAATGATTGATCGCTACCATTTTCTGTTTATATTAGGAAATATCCATTTTTCTTTAATTGAACGTTATAGTGACTTGCAACGGGTGATGCGTTGATTCCCATATGTAAAGTTGAGTAAAATGGCATTTGCTATATTACGATAAACTGTGAATATCAAATGCTTGCATTTTAATATAATTACCAATCGTCTCATACATCGTCTTTAATATGCGGAGATGAAGTCGAAGCGATCCCATGTGAATTATGAGTAAGTAATTTAATTATTTTAAAAGAACCTAAAACAATACGTTCGTAATACTTTCTTTGCGTGTCTGAACTGAACACACGTGAATTAGTTAAATAACGTTTTACGTATAAACTTCTGAAATCACATAGTTAATTTTCATGAATAAAGGTTTAAAGGTGCTTGTTCCGATCGCCTCTGGGACACCCCTGATTTACCCTGAACTAGTATAAATTTTGATATCAGATGAAAGGCCGTATTTTTCTCATTATCGTCCTGAAATTTCAGCTTCCAAATCCACCTCTTTGCAAAGATATTACCAAAAAAAAAACTGCCGTTTTAGTGGTTAACCATCAATGTTAGCACAGTAGTGAATAGGTGCTTGCAATGCGCGTTATCGCTTCTATTATAAAAACCGCAAGTTCGTTTCCCACGATACTTGATGGTAAGTGTATGCAGGTGCCAGGCTCTCATATCAAGTGGAGAACAAGACACAAATAAATCGGAACACCCACCTTTAAACACTTATGTTTCCGTATATGTTTAAGCATTTATTCTTATGTATGCATGCATGTACGCATGCATGTATATATGTATGTATGTATGCAAGTGTGTACGTATGCAGTTTTGCCTTTGTGTATGTATTAATGTATATATGTGTGTATATGTGTGTATGTATGTGTATATGCATGCATGTATGTATGTATATATGTATGTATGCATGCATCATGTAGTTATGTTTATATATATTCTCAATATAGTTATTCAATGTATAAATGGGCTAAAATAGTTAAGGATGCTGATGATGAAGATTTATAAATATAATGCATAATTTGCACATCGGGTAGTAACACCGGCGCCATACAAGAAAAGCAAATAAAAATGTTTGAAATATTTAGAAGTATTTTTTTATTAAAAAAAAATGGAAGTAGACCTGGAAAATCCGTGATAATGACCACAATTCATCGGTGTACCTTAAAATGCGTAGAAGGTGAGAAGCGCCACGAGCTATTAACGGCATCAATATTGTGCTAGCAGCCTTAAAGTGTCAAACAACGCTTGTGATGTATAGATATGCGTGTAGAATGAGAAACCGACCAGCAGAAACTTTTTTTCATGATTTTCTTGTATCATTAAAACAATATTAAAGCTTGTCAACCCACCCAGTTTCTGTGACTATGCATTGATCATGGCTCTGGCTGTGGACAAATTACCTCCCAAATGAGTGCAGTCAAACAAGAAAATTGACACAGGACGTAGGGACAGCGAAAAAACGATTAAAATACAACATTCCATCTCGAATGAGGGTATTTAATAGTTTGTCTGAAAACATACTTTTCGTGCAGGGAAAATCGTCTGCACTAAGTACAACTGTTCGAACTTCGAAGTTTTGTTGATACTCGTAATTGAAGCTGTAGCATCGACCAGCAGTAATTCCCTAACCTCACGGAGCACATTAAAGCGATAACAGCACATTTTTTGAAGAGCGCCCCCAATTTTCAAAATTTGATATAAGTTATGTTGGTAATTGTTTAGGAAACTATACCTGCGATCGAGAATGCTAAAAAAAAATAGCATTTATCATAAAATAAGCGATTTTGTAATTAGAATTGGGATACCAGATTGTACTTAACGGCAGGGCTGGAAATGCTAAGTTTATGTCCGTCCATGATGAAATAGTGCCACATCAAGAAAATGACGTCTAACTTGACTTGCCTGAACCAATAAAACAACTAATGGATGAGCGTATACACGTATATGGCGCTATTTTCCGGCTATTTCATATTGGAAGGCCCCGTTTTTAACAGCCGTTGAATTATTATCGGAGATCTCCAATATTAATTATTCTTATTACAAAATTCCTTCGTTTGCAACACATACATATTCTTTAGCTTAACCATTCACTGGTATAGTTTACTAGCCAGTTACCAATGCAACCGTGTAAAAATCTCATTTTTTTTGGAAAATTGGGGGCGCTCTTAAAAAAATGTGCTATTATTGCTTTAATATTTCGAATCGCTATAATTCCCGTCTCTTACACAGAATGCACTTATACGCTTTGGGATATCATTGCTCTAAACAAAACCCATATATACATGTATGATGATGCAGTTGAAAAAAAAACCCGCTGTATAATACGAGATATATCATATGACTTGGTGATTTTTTTCAAGAAAGCTGAGTAATACGAAGACATCTTATTTCGTTATTAACCAATGAAATATCGTCATTCATGTCTACTGAATGATAATGATTGCTAGGATTTCAACAGGTGGCTGAATTATAATTATCATTATTATTATTATTATTATAATTTTTATTATTATTAATAATATTATAACTCTATATGTGGATAAAGGGAAATTTCGCTATTCTTATGCACAAGTGTTGATGTTAGGGGGAATTCTCGATTCCCCTTAAAGCAATATTAGCACATTTTTTTGAAGGGCGCCCCCAATTTTTCAAAAATTTGGAGATTTTTACACGGTTGCATTGGTAACTGGCTAGTAAACTATACCTGTGAATGGTTAAGCTCGAAAATGTCTATGTGTCACAAACGAAGGAATTTTGTACTAGAATAATTATTATCGGGGATCCCCGATAATAATTCAACGGCTGCTGGAAACGGCCTTCCAATGTGAAATAGCCGGGAAATAGCGCCATGTACGTGTCTACGCTCATCCACTAGTTGTTTTAATAGTTCGGGCAAGTCAAGTTAGAGGTTATTTCCTCGAGGTGGCACTATTTCATTATCATTTTATCATAAACGTAGCATTTCCAGCTCTGCCGTTAAGTCCAATCTGGGATCCCAATTCTAATTACAAAATCGCTTATTTTGTGATAAATACGCATTTTTTAGCATTCTCGTTCGCAGGTATGGTTTCCTAGACAATTACCAACGTAACTGTGCAAAAATATCAAATTTTGAAAATTGGGGGCGCTCTTCAAAAAATGTGCCAATATTGCTTTAACGTTATCTATTGTGTGCGCTTTATTCCGTAAAAGGATATGAATATTAATTTTATGCAAATTAGTTCTAATCTACTAGAATAACAACATATACGAAAATTAATTTGAATTGAATTTGAATAACTATAAAGGCTCATTATAACCTAATGAATAGTTAACGATTCCCCGTAATTGTCATTCTGTCGTAATTATTATTATTACACTTATTATTATTATTATTATTCCCCCAAAATGTCTTCCAAATCATTTTCTTTAGGTGAACCGCAAACTTGCACCTGAGTCTTTTTTGGAAATTTAAAACTTGCAGAAAAAAAAAAAAAAACAGTTTCACATGAAAATAAATTTATAAATATTGCAAAAAAAGCAACAAGTTCTTGTTTGTGCATTTTTGTTATTTATCAACCATTTTCCAACAGGGTAACAGAGTTGATTTACAGTAGGGCCATGTATACAACAACGACATATAATACATGAATAAACACAAATATTGAATTCACTAATTGCATCCCGTTGCAGTCACTAATTGCGTCCTATTGTTTTATACTTACGTTTGATTGCATCGTTGTTTGTTATGCACACGTTGTAGAGACATTGATGATATAATTATTTTATGCAAATGTTTTAGAGACACTAATTGCATCATTGTTTTTTCATTACATACGATTGTTGAGACACGGATTGTCCGGTGTTGTTATGCAAGTTTGTAGAAGCGCTGGTTACGCCATTGACTTTATATGTCGCTGCTCGAAACACACACGGAAGCAAACCTACTAAACATAGCAACGCTTTGGTAAATAATTCTCTGGAAGTGTTCAAGCTACAGTAAACTAAGGGCTCATGAGATTAAAAGAGTAACATTCATATATTAATTTACATTATTTTAAAATCAAATCAATTTCACTTCGCATAACAATTTTTGTACGCAGTGTAATGGCGTATTATGATCCGCTCATGCGATTTGCCCTTTTTGAGGTCTATGTACTTTTATAGAAGAAATATTTTAACAGACGATGGACCGAAGAATTTACTTGCTGAGAATTTCATCAAATAACCCATTGTTTGCTACAATATAAACATTCCAACATATTTTAGGACAAGCTACATTTTTAGTGAAAAAGTGAAGGTTAATTACGCTGTCGTTGTTGTGTTTGTGGTTTTATTTTAATTTATATTTTAACGTATTAAGATCAAACATTCTAGAAATTAAAGAGAATCTCATAAATACTAAAAAATATGAGCAGATGTGTGCATGATGTTAATTATCGATTACCGGCCATAGCACGGGAATGTTTTGGCAAAGAAATTACTACTAAAACATATTGTCAAAAGAGAATATATGAAATGGCATCAATAAAAAATAACACTTTTAAATTACATATATTTGCTGGTCTAAACGAGCGTTTAGACCAGCCACGACAATTAATGACGACGAATATTTTACGGCGCGGCTGCGGCTACAATGACAACTGAGAGACAGGATGGTGACTGCAAGGATTCTTGATGAACGAGTATTCAATTCGTAGTTATACATGCAAGCACGGTACAGTCACGATTATATTTACCCTAAATATGACTCTGTGACTGTTGAAACACACCTTGCTGAGAAAGAAGTATCATTTTCGGTTTAAAGGATAGGAACGTTGCAGTTGTGGACATTTTTACAAAGCAGTCATCCAGGTGCAAACGCGAGTAACTTGGGTCAAGTGATTTGCACTTTTCTTCTAGTAGTGCTCACTATTGTGTTGTAGCCTAGTCCACGTCTAGGAAGACAAAAATAGTTATTTAGTTTTGTTTAGGGTATTACAAAACGAGATAAAAAATGTTTAGGGTATGATTTTTAGTCGGTGGATTTTTATGGTTCATTGTTGACAATAAATCGATTTTTAGCAAAATATTAAAACCTACGTGTGTCTACAATGGGCAATATTATAACTTAATAGATTGAGCATCCCATGTCCTTGCGCAAAAATCAATATCCTTTTAAACATCATTTATGTTCAAGGCTCTATTGGGAGAGTTTCATGAATGAGAATAAGTTTTTTAATGGTAGCATTTATTCAAGTGTTAAACACCTTGGGAGTTAATTGAATTGATTACATCTTTGGTCACTGTCGCAGGATGATTTATCCAATCCCACAATGCATTGCGTTTAACTGAATTGTACAAGTGGTAAGTATTATAAAATAATTAAATAGAAAATAAATGTGGAGATTTATATAGCGGCTTATCACCAATCAGTATCAAAGCGATTTACATTTATTCGGCTGTCACTTGGAAATCATCTAATCATTTCATTCCATCTATGTGGGCTGCCATATAGGCGCTCAAACCTATCACGCTTAGATTGTGATATTCCCGTAACAGCTCCCCAAATTTTGATTGGGTTGACGAGGCATTTGAGATTCAGTATCTTACCCAGGGACACAAACAGGTTGACTACAGCGGGCTCGAACGCATGATTTTGTAATGATCTTAGGATCATAAATCCCGCGCGTTATCTGTTGCGCCACACGTGCTTTATGGCTATATAAAGCATAGAAGACAATGCGTACATAGTAGGGTCATAAATGAAGACCCCGTTCGTGAAGTTTGGGGAAGAAGAATATTATCCAATGATCAGAATTTTTTAAAACTTGTGTCGAATTATTGCTCTGGTCATACTATAACAGAAACTTCACTTTAACTCTTTTGATGACAGCTCTGTATAAAATGTTGACGTCATGTTGTTGGGAATTCGTATGCAGATCCTTCTTGTTACTATGCAACCAAATACCAAACATTGTAAAATAAGTCAAGGCGAACAATGTGACATCAGTTTCAATAAAATTGGAGCATTTTGTAAATGTTACCCCAGATGACCTTGAACCTTAATAGGGCTGTACCTGTGTAAACCAAAGGTCAGAGCCTATGAAAACTATACTTTTCCTCCTGATAATAAACCCAATGTATTGGTGTACATTTAATCACAATTTGACCTGATTTCGAAATTTCCCCTGGATTAATTTACCCCATTATTTTACAAAATTCTCCACATATCCCAGGGCTTGGACTGAAAATTACCCCAAAACTTCGTGAATGGGATTCTCATTTATGACCCTACTAGCAGTCCTTCGTAACCATACAAGTCTTTTGAATGACCTTTGTTTGTCTTCCAGATCATCCAAACATGCAGAAAATACAATACACGCGCCTATTAAATCTAGTGCAGAAAAACACAAAACATAACAATTAGGCCTAAAACTTATATATAGGGTAATGCTGGGTAATGTGGACCGGCGGGTAATATGGACCACCCCTACAGCTCTATAACCAAAATGTTAAAGCTAGGTTGATTGACATTATTTAAAAGAATATTGATAGCAAGTAAATTTAAGGTTTGTAGTGGGTGTGATATGTGTGAATAAAGGGCTGTGGTCATCCAAAGAATTTGCCGCAATTTCTTGCGTTGCAAGCACAATATTTTAATCATTTCTTCTTTTCAATGAATATGTATAACAAATCATTACTCTTGTGAAATGAAGTGTTGGATGGAGGGTATTTGTTAGTTATATAGCAGGATTACTTGATCGTGTGTACTTTTGATATAGCATGATGCTGCATTTGGTGTCCATGGAGAGGCGTAATATGACCACAGTACAGTGCATTGTGTAATATGGACTTACCTGTACCCCACATGATAACATTTCCCAGCACTATTAATTGCTTGAAATATGTGCATAACAGTAATCTCAATGTATGTTTTAACGGACATAAATTAAATATACTACTGACCCATTTACTCAAGACGGTCCATATCACCCCACTCCATAGAATATGACAGGGGTCCGCATTGCGGCTCCACTTAATATGGACATTTGAAAGATTTTTTTTTTTTTTCAGAAGCGTATGTCTTGTTTTTGTTGAAGATGTGTGGGTGCCTGCTTAGCCAAACATACCATTAGGTATAATGTTATGGTATAAATCGGTTCAAATAAGTCATCAAAACAAGTTTCTCGCAATTTCCACGGGGTGTATATTGATGTAAGAATTCAATCCTTGGCCATGTGGAGACTAGGCCTACATTGCCATTACAAAACATATTGTAGCCATGCATGATTCAAAGTTACTGCACTTAATGGGCTTGCTGGAAAACTAGTTCAGCTTACATAATGTTTTTTTTTCACGATAAAAGACTAAATACCATGGTTGGCCGCAATGTGAAGAATTCATAATATGCTTTACGCTAATCTATTGCAGTTTGTACATGTTGGAAGGCAAATAAAAACGGTGCCGTTATGTGTATTGATATAAGAACGCATTGGTTCTCCTAAACTGCCATAAGGAATCGTATTTCGCAGAATCAAATGTAAGCTCTCGAGTTTTAACAGGTTTGATTGCCTTCCGAGAGCTCTCAGCCGGGCTCACAGTTAGTCATTATCTTGAAGCATATGAACTACAGTGTGAGTCAAAAAAAAAAAACCCTACATTCAGAATAAAAATAATTAAAATAGTTAATAATTGTTTTTGCTCAAATGTTTGCTATGGTTATAAAGAAGGATAAACAGGCTTTCAGAAAACGTTTATATTGTGTCATTTGGACTTTGGAGAAGAAGTTACGCCTATGTTTGCTGAGAGACTTCAAAATCCTGTTTGGCCGATTTTGAGCCAAACAAAGATGCATCGCTACATAAATTAACATTTGTCTTCAGCAGGATTTGAGTACAAACAATTTAACACCAATTATTGTTGAACAATAGAAGGTGGGAGAGTAATTGAAGGATTATAAAATAATATCCCAGAGATTACAAAAGAAAATGCTCAGTAAAAAATGTTCAATTTCCTAAATAAGAAATTCAAGATAGCCGGTGTAAGACCAAAGTTTACTTTGGTTCAGTAAGATTTCGTGGTTTAACCTACAACGAAACTTGGGAGCAAAAGTGAAACCATAGAAAGTTTTGTATTCGCTTGAACAGCATGCGAAATGAATTTTAAGGTTTAATTCCAATTTATTTACAGGAAAATTCAGCTTTAGTTCTTCTTGAAACTTATGGACGCTGAGTAATACTGTAGTTTGTGCAAAATTATTACCTCAGAGATGTAAAACAAAAATCTCTGAGCAGTTCATTATGTTCATGACGAGATATTCTGATTATATTTTATGGGAGTGATTTCACTAACTGACTCTTGATGTATTGAAACAATGGTATAATTTTGAAATATGCTACAAAATAGACCTTTTATTCAAACTGATATGTTTTTGTCGAGAAGAAATCGATACAATCTGAAATTACATGTGTGAATTGTCTTTGCTATAATGTGTTATGGTACACGTCGGTGTCAGTCTTCTCCGCATTGTATGGCTAAATCGTCCAAACTGAATTTTTAGGTCTCTCCGCAAAATTGACATAGTTTTCTGAACCCAAAGCCCGAAAGACACCAATAAAAATCTTCTGATAGCTTGTTTATCTCTGTAAACAACCAAAGCAAACATTGAAGCAAACATAACGTTTAACCTTTGAAGAAAAAATCTTTCCTGAATGTAGGGTTTTTATAATTGACTCACACTGTATTAGTACACTGTCCCTGGCGGAGGTCCAGGGGCGGAGCTCCCTGAAGCTCTCGGGTTTTAGTATGTTTGAGTGCCTTCGGAGAGCTCTCAGTTATCTCATTATTTTGGAACTAATGAACCAACTGCCCGGTCCTGACGGGGTCAAGGGGCGGAGCCCCCGGAAGCTCACGGGTTTTAGCATGTGTGTGTGCCTACGGAGAGCTCTCAGTTATCTCATTATTGTGAAGAAGATGAACACTACTGCCCCTGGCAGGGTGTCCGAGGGCAGAGCACCATGAAGCTCTCTGGTTTTAGTATATTTGTGTTCCTTCACTGAGAGTTCTCAATTTTCTCATTATCTTGAAGCAGATGAACTCTACTGCCTGTGAAAACAACAACAACAACATTCACAGCCACGGAGCAACGGTATTTGTTTCTTTGTGTCATTTATTTCCCCGACGTCATTTAAGCGCCCCCTTGAGGTGGCGTCCGGGGCACGTTCCCCCTTTCCCCTAGCTACACTACGTCACTGAGAGGGAGGAGTCAAAGGCCCTGTGTCGGAAACTTGAGCGCTCCAGTGAGCGAGGCAATAGATTGGCCCCCCTCACATGAGAAAAACATGGGTTCGCCGACACTATACCACCATATAAGCCCGGGCATGCGTAAGTCGGGGACAGTCACGGCACGATGGTAAGAATCAATATAGCAGGAAGTGACCTGGGCTTGACTTGCTGTCAGCCCAAGCTTCAATTTAAAACTTTACACGTCCTATAGAAAACGTCGATGCAGATCAGAGCAGAAAGCGGTCATGTCCGGCAATGGATAATCTATGAATGGAACAGCGCTAGACGTGTATTGCTCTATAACGAACTACATTTTGTCATGTGAGTGCAACAAAGTCGTATCTACATTTTCATAATTTACAGGAGAGCGTGTATGTGTTTCATTCTTGTGTAACTTTTCGAATGAAAATAATAATTTCACACGATGAAAATATATATTTTCAAATATATTGTATTTTATTTCCTTCAGTCGACTAATTAAGAAGTAATTGGCTAATTAAAGTTGTGTAACTACACACGTGATTTCCCGTGTCGTGCAACAATCTACCAGTTACGACTTTGTTGCACACAACAGAAATTACATTTTGAGTGCAATAAAGTCGTATCTACATATAATTAGGCCTAATTAGCATAATAACCCTGCAGCAAATTGAGCCTTACACTTGAAATATATGTTACATTATGCATATTCATTTACTTTTGTAAACTAATTAAGTACCGAGTGTAATATTGAGTGGAAGAAGGCCGTAACTACATTTTTGGTATGTTTTTGAGGTTTTTTTTTTTTATTTACACACCTTTTTAAAAACTATTCTTGCTATATTATGTAACGTGTTATAAAGGCTTGAACTTACAACAATACACATACTGTCCTTCAAGGTAACTTAGAAGCTCTGTATATGGGTCATGTTTGGCTATTCGTGTATTGCCTTGACTCCACTGAAATAAATTTAGTAAAAATATGTTTTCTGCCAATGAGGATGACTCTGATTGGTATTTCTTGGAAAATTGTTTCACTAACCTTATAATGTACCTCCTGGAGAATTTCTGACCAAATCACAGATGACGATCATATTTTTTGTGTGTGTTTTATCAAAAAGCGCAATCCACAAATGAAGTTAATCAATATATTTAAAACACTTCAAAAATCATCACTCTCTATAAATCGCAAATAAAAAAGTGCAGTGGATATAGACTGTCATGATTCGGTGTTTTTTTTTTTTTTTTGGTCATAACTGTTCATATACTTGTACTTCACAAAACATGCGATGATCAAAGACAAATCAGCTCTTGTTGTGAAAGAAATTTGAGCGAAATGTGGTTCGACATGAGCCAGCTCCTGCCAATACGTCCAGTCGGGTGGAACTGTGTACAGATGCTCATAGACGATTCGATATCGATAGTAATAGCGCAACCAATTTCGATGAGTCACCTAATAGCCTCCTAATTTATGCAGTATGACGTATGACTAGGAATGACGTAGTGGCACAACGCCACGTACGACCGGCGATCCCTGAGTCACTGATTTAATGTAGTATGCCTCGACTCATCTTGATTTATTTAGGATACCTGATACGTCAGGAAGACGCTAGAGTAAGAGAAATACAAAAAACATGAGTACATAAAAAATGAACACAGACATGAACTAATCAAGTATCACCAAATGCTACACTGCAAAAACTGGGGTGTTAAAATTTAACACCCGGCAGTGTTAAAAAATGATTAACACCATATGTGGTGTAAAATTAAAACCAAGCAGTGTCGTAGCATACATTGTAACACCAAAATTGGTGTTAATATAACACTAACATGGTGTAATCTAACACCAGTGGTGTGGTCCCGTATTGACTCTGGGATGGTGTTAAAATTAACACCCATGGTGTTAAAGTTAACACTCCAGCTTTTGCAGTGTATAGTAAATAGAAGCCACTCATTGCGGATAAATATATAACAAACAACCCATTGCATAAAACAAACCACAACTTGCGACCAAAAAAAACCCCGTCGAATAAGTAATGGAAATTTCGTTACCTGACATTGGTGTAATCTGTATAAACCGCAGTGCTTTATGGGATGGATTTTGTCCCCCCTTTTTTCTTGGCCATGCCTGACTTAAAATACACATTAATAGAGGTAACCTGCGGCCATATGACCATGTGCATCCGGTTAAATTAAATGGATCGATGGGTTTTGCAACAATCGCAAACGCAGATGTATGACGTCATTGGTTTAATCAATAACGAAACCACCGATATTACCAACTTAATAAATGAGAGGTTTTTTTTCCTTGTTTTGTAAGTGTTTTCGATGCCGGTGTAAAGGAGATATGGTCCGCCCGTAGCCATAGTCCGGGCTCCATAGAAGACAACGAATTCGAGCGTGAACTGATATTATGTGAGTTATGAAAGTCAACTGAATCGAGTGCCCTATTATTTACCGTTGTATGTGGACTATGAGTCGCACGGACAATATCACCTGTCATACCGTTGCGAAAGCAGATATAGTCCGGCGGGAGCCACAGTCCGGGGCTCCATAGACGATAACGGAATAAAGCGTGAAACTATTGTTGCGAGAACAGTCAACTGAATTGAGTGCTCTATTCTTTACCGTTGTAGCCGGACTATGAGTACGCCGGACTATAATTACTTCTACGCCAGTGTCATAAAATAAAGTATTCTATGGTGTTGAGTCCCACCAGCCATCGGTCTATTGCATTCTCCATTGTGTGCTGCTCGCATTATTTGTTTCAGCTGTGTACCCATTAGCCTTGTCTACAATGTCACGGTTTATTCCAAATAGGTTAACGTGCAAGCTTAAATACTCTGTCAAGGGGACTCGTATATAGTATCTTTACACCGGTGTAAAAGGAGATATGGTCCACCAGGAGCCATAATCCGAGCTCCATAGACGACAACGGAATAAAGCGTGAAACTAATGTTGCCTTATTCTTCATCGTTGTATGCGGACTGCGAGTCGGGAGGACTATATCTGCTGCCACACCGGCAATAAACGGTAGGGTCCTTAGCCTAAACTTTAACTATTTGTTGAATCTGGAAGAGTTCCATGTACATTTAGTCTCTAGATGTGCTTTCAAATTCCGTAAGGCATTCCGTAAGGCATGATTTGGTGATACCAAAACCATAATCATAAACATCTTCACACAAACACACAACCACAGGAAAACACATTTTACACAAATACCCATGCATACACACATGCACGCATATGGTTATACACCACTAACTTGGCTGTCGTATCAAACAATCTTGGTTGGACTACTTTCCTGCATAGCATTTGAAAAAAAAAATGCTTTAAAATAATATGAAAATACACTAGTTATATTAAGAAAGCGGTGGAATTACATGATTGACATGTACACTGGTATGTTTTCTCAAACTAAGCGACATTTGGACAGTAAATTTGAGGTAATTTACTCTGCGCTCATTAATTTCATATCATTTCAGTGTAAGGGTTTTAAATGTGACAGAAACATGCTCGAAATTGTCTTTTTTCTATAGACTACTGTGTATAAGTGAGTAAGTGGTGTATAACCATACACAACTCTCACACTCAGGTACCCTCTCTCCTTACACGCATATTCACACATACATCCAGATTTCCCCACACATCTACCATTACAAACACACGACCAAAGCTAGGTAGTATCCGGTGACGCACATTGCGATTAGATTTGCTTCTTTAAGCATGATGTTAAGTTTTCTAAAGGATGTGTCCCCAGTTCACGCCGACTGTGCTAATGGAGACCTAATTCAATTTCTTGCAAATTAAGGTTTGCAGATTTATTCTGTAAAAACATCAGTCAAACTTGGCTATTTCCCTGAAGTGTTTAATGATCTTTTTACTTCAAAATAATCAATGCCTTGATGGGGTATTTTGCGGAACTCTGCCTAAACATGTTTTACACGCATGGTAGAAAAATAAGAAAAATTCATTGTGTTTATGGCTTAAATTGAAAAATAATACATAAAATAATTATAACAAACCCTTAAATCAATCGTTAATTTTTAATCAATGCAGAAATAAACTAAACGAAATAAAAGCAGCTATCATTTTGTTTTGCTCATGCTATAAATGAATAACTTAAAGTTATTTTGAAGCATTTCTTTGGCTTCTTATTTTGTTACGCATTTGTTCATTACTTTATTTTAAAGGAGATTACTAAAATAAATACTTGGGTAGCGCATTCGCAATTCTCATCGATACTTCCTTCTAATAATTATATCTTTGCTAGAGTCTATCGTAGTATAAGTCGAACTTTGTTGGCAAGTATTTTCTTCAAATCTGATATCAATATTCTCCTACACGACTCTCCAAAATGTGCCATATTAATTCCATTAGCTGCAGGCATTAACGATTAGACATTTTTAACACATTGAAAGTCATGATTTCTTCGACGATAAACATGAATAGAGCCAGTCGTTATTTGTTCGTCGATTCACTCCAAGCCTTCGGCATTTCTGGCTCTCATCTGGTCAACATGTCATTGAAGCTTCCCAACTCCTTGTGTGGTTGTTTGCACCTTTGCAAGTTGCATTGTAAGAAGACCAGAGGCCATTATGTACATTTGTAAATACTACCTGAACATCAAAAGATGAACTTGGGAGAGAAAAGAAGAAAATGAAAGGAGATTATATAGATGGAAAAAGAAAGGAAAAGAATAGAGACATGGAAGGAAAGGGTATATTGAGGGTAAGGCAGTGGATTAAGGAGGCGATAAGTAAAAAAAATATAGAGGTGCATGATTGTACCATATTTTCCAATGCCAAGATTACAGTCATACAGATTGAATAGAAACAAAAAAGAAAGCAAGAAAATGGGAAATGGGGAATTCGGAGAGAGGTAGTGGTATCAATGAAATGAGGAGGACCATAAGTATCCATCGGTACCAAAATCAAATGTCTGTGGTATTCCTGTGTCGTACTAAGGGTGTTGATACCTCTCTTCCGAATGGCACCAAAGATGCGGGTTTACCAAGGCGGAAAAAGGAAGGAGGTAACGCCCCCTTCAAAATATTTTAAATTTGCAGGAATAGCTAAAAAGTGGAGAATAAGTCTGTAGAATGTTCATAAGTTAGATTTTTCCAAGCGAAAAATTGATAGAAAAGGAAGAAACCAGCAGTGTCCAAGAATATGAATCTCCGTTGAATTACGTGTTGTAGTAAGTGTCCGTACGGACAGTAATGATTAAAATATCCGATTTTGTCGTTAGGTTGGGTTGCTTTTGGTCCTATAACTTAGGATATGTTAGGATATCTACATCTAAACTTGTTACAAACATACAAAAATCTGATTTTGATGATTTTTTCGATTTTCTGGTTGAGCAAACCACTGATAGTGCCTTTAATGTGGGAGATGATTTTATTTATTTTCCTTGACCCAATCCAAGTAAATTGCTCATTGATGCATCTTGATAAAAACGTTTCTATGATGTTGCATTACGGATACAAGTAAGATTTCTTGATGGGTATACAGTGTGAGTCAAAATGATTGTTCCCTGATGAAACAAAACAAAAATATTTGTAATCTTTTTAGAATATTATTATATGCGTTATATTAACAAATATTTACTTCTCAATCACCATGTTAAAAATCCCGAGATTCATGCATTTCATTTTCAAGTTATGGCCTCATTTTTAAAGAGCTCCCAAAATGCCGCGTGTACAAATTTAGTACAATAAACATGTTAACAGTGTAGTTAACAAACAAGGATCCAGAAAAAAGAGATAAGCAAAGAACTTTCTTGTTTGTTGCATTTATTCACGATAGAGACACAAAATTATAATATTTATCATGAAAGAAAATTGTTCCAAAAAAGGCTGACCTTTGACCTTTGGCCAACTAAGGTGTATCACTTAAATTGAAACCTGTTTTTGGTGTGTATTTTTCAATATCTTTTTGTTTTGCCTTAGTTAATTCTAAACCTTGAGTTCATTCCAAACCTTGAAGAATTCTAAACAGTCAAAATAGAAATGCACTTGTTGTTGCATTAATAACTAACTTAATAACTGGCCGTTGTTTTACTCATTGGGGCATTTATTACCATTTATCCACCACTGTGTAAAGCAAACATTAGGTATCCCACTTGAAATTGGCGCTTCCCTAACCAACGTCGATTGAATCTAGTGCAATGGCCAAAATCTGATGGCCTTTATTTAATGGTTACATTATATTGATACCCCAACTCAAAATGAAGAAATTCAAAATTCCTGTGAAAGCTATTTAAATGTCCTTTTTAACTGTTTGCAATTTTAAGAGCTACCTTGCAACAAATTTGACAGAAAAAAATCAGATATTTTGGTAGCAATCATTTTGACTCACACTGTAATCTGTTCCCATTGAAGGAAGATGGCTAGCATTGGGACCGAGGTTAAAGGTCTTAAGTTCCATATTTGAGATTCCGGTTCTATAGTGTAGTGGAGCGTAAAATTTGATAATGAAACGAGCGAGATTTAAGTTTCTATAAGAGTGCCCGAATTAGCAGCTATCTTTGAGTGTCAAACAATACACCACAACATGTGGTGTGCGGGTGCAATATTTTGCTCTATTGCAAACTAGAGTTAGTAGCGAACTGTACATTTCTAGTTGAGTCAAGTTCAGATTAAGCTATAGTGGCCTGCGCCAATCACGTTGCATTCAATAAGAAATGACCAATGCCTTTTGTATGGATAGAGTACATACATTTTGAAAAATAAGGTTTATAGGTTCTGACCCACTCGCCACGCTAACAGTGGTTTTGAAACAAGCAACAGATGTCCATAAGAGATTGCGATTTCAATTAATTCAGCACTCGTCTAACGAAGAGGGATGGGTGGCGGGTGAAAGCGGGTGCTAAAGATTCACGGTCGCAAAGGGACTTTCAAGGAGGAAACCACTGAAAAACTCCAGCCAATTGTTGGACCTTGTGGTCCATACCACTTTTCACTGGGTACGAGTGTTATATATAAGCATGGAAGTCAGTAAAAGTAGAACACATACCCAAGAAGGCCGAGAAGCACCACAAGTAGAACGTAACCGGTAAGACATTGTGCGTAACTGAGTGTGTCGCAGGAAGGCGTCGTTAGCACGCCAGTTAAGAAAGAGCATTTATTATCATATGTCTTATATTATAATATCAAATACTACATGGTTTAAGGATAGGGGTCACACTATTTTCCCGCGGTACTGCTATGGCCTACACCCCGACCCGAAGTTGAGGGGTGATAGGCCCGTAGCCAGTCAACCAAGGGAAAATAGTGTGCCCTATTTCCCCGAGATAAACATGTAGTTTTTGTTTTATTACACCGCACTGACTCTGGGTACGGAGGTTGTAGGGAACAGTTTCAATCTAATTTCCTAGGGAAATAGTATCGCGTAATAGGAATCACCCAATGAGATAGCATGTTATGTTCATGATATTCATGATGATGATAATTAGTATATATAGATATAGATATATATAATTATATATCTAATATATATATCATTATTATACATATATATATATATATATTATACCTCTCTCTATATATATATCTATATAATACTATATCTATCTACTATACTATATATATATATCTCGTCGGCTGGCGGGAAAACCTCATATGTAACTCCAGAGGTCACATGCCAACCTCATATGTAAAAAGTGTGCCCCAATGCTAAAACCTCTATGTGCATTTTGGTCACATCCAGTTCTAGCTTGAATTTCATGCCAAATATGTATAGTAATCATATGGCACTTATTCAGAATCTGCGTCACAGTACTTACCTAAATATATTTATAAAACCTTTCTTGTGCAGGACATTACAGCAAATTATTTAGTTTCTTGGTGGCTCGCGAAAATGTTACATATGAGGTTTTTCATGTGCCGCGTATTTTTAACACATGTGGTTTTGCTTTTAAAGGTCACATGCAACATAGGAGGTTTTTTCCCGCCCAGCGACGATATCTATATATATAGGTATATATATATCACTTTGATCAATGAAGCGAAACAACCCGCCAGAGCTTTCGAACTAGACACTAGTCTTTATCATGCACTACAGCCCCAGAAAGAGAAATCTATATCACCGAAAAAAGAACTAATAGAAAATATGGTGTCAAAAACCTTAACGTAAAGGACACGACACAGGTCAATTTTGGGCGGAATATTGAGCCCTGAGGGCGGTTTGACTGTAATGTGTTATCCAAAAAACGTTCTCTTGTGTAGTCAACGCAACTTTTGAATTGACTCCAAACATTCAATGACCGTTATTCGATTCTAGAACTAGTGTGAGGCAAGGAAAATGAACAGCCACGTGTTTGCGGATACGGAAATTTTTTATATTACTCCGATGATTTTCGCATTCTCTCTCTGAATCGTTACCAGTCTCACCGACATACTAGATACCGCATCTACGACACTCAAGAGATACTGACTTGGTAGAAGTACAGAGTGGCTTGACGGCTGGCATAATTCCTTCTCGTGATGTGACTGGCAAAGATGTCAGTAGATTGAATGTGAGCACATGTTTTTACTTCTCTTATTGTTACATGGTTTTTCCAGACCCATTCATCCCTAGATGTTTGATTCTGGGCTACTTTGGACTGTTGACCTCCGCACTCACCAGAATATCCTTAAGGTTAGGTGACCTTACTCATAGGACAAATACAGGAGGCCGCGGGAAAAAAAAATTGAGTCTACTGTGAGATTCAATAATTGGCCAGTGCCTCTTATTATGGTTTGAAGAAGGAGGCAATCCGGATTGTAACTAGTCCTAGAGGAACGCGCTGAGACTCTTTTTACTGGTATATAAGAGAGACGCTTGATCTTGAAACCTCACCAGCCTTGGAGATGTTTTTTGGACATCATCGGGGTTGTATCATCTACGACCTAATTGTTTTGCAAGATTCTGAAATCTGACTTGAAAAGTATATAAATATATTTCTATCTATCTATCTATCTATCTATCTATCTATCTATCTATCTATCTATCTATCTATCTATCTATCTATCTATCTATCTATCTATCTATCTATCTATCTATCTATCTATCTATCTATCTATCTATCTATCTATCTATCTATCTATCTATCTATCTATCTCTATATCTATATCTATATCTATATATATATATATATATATATATATATATATATATATATATATATATATATATATATATATATATATATATATATATATATATATATATATATATATATATATATATATATATATATATATATATATATATATATATATATATATATATATTCGTCGCTGGGCGGGAAAAACCTCATATGTAACTCCAGAGGTCAAATGGCAAAACCCATATAGTAAAAGTGGGCCCAGTGTTAAAACCTCATAATGCATTTTGGTCACATCGGGTTCTACCTTGAATTTCATGCCAAATATGATAGTAAATCATATGCCACTTTATTTCAGAATTAGGAGTAAATAATTACATAAATATATTTAGAAAGGAAAACATTTCAAGTGCATGGCATTACAGCAGATTATTTAGTTGTTGGTGTTTCTCGAAAATGCTACATATGAGGTTTTGTCATGTACTGAGTATAGTGGTAATTTTCTGCCAAGTTTGTGCAGACAGAGATCGCTCGATACGAGGTTCTGTTGCTGCCATTGAACAAGTTTTAATTTAAAATATATGAATTGATGAACATCCAACCTAGGCTTCAACGGGTTGTTGCTCGATCAACGTGAAGCTGAAGTCTAAGGGAATTCGAACCGTGGAATAGATATAAATGAAATGCGCCCGAGAACGTATCCAATGGGACTATCACAACGAAGGGAAAAAATGACAGAGATAGCCTCTTGGCCCCTTTGCCGGAGAATCTTGAGTTTTCACCAGTTGTCTTTAGGGACTAGCATGAATGTCAAATTCTGCAAAACATGTTAAGAAAAGGAGTACAATAGACACATATCACCTTTTCATTCTCGAGACTGGCGATGCCTTGGGTTATTCCATTTCCTAACTCTTGTCTGGCTCCAGCAGGATCAACTTCTGTTTAAGGTTTCACAACGTCTCTTGCGAATTTTGTCATAATTGTGTCCTTGAACCGGATCAATTTTGATGCAATCCCATAAAATTTAATAAACTCAAGAACAGAAGATGGGAAAACGCCCTCAAGATTTTCCAAAATTGGTATTTTACAGCATTATTAGCCCTGACTTGAAGTGATTGAGGTAATATTATCGCCCTTATGGGTAAACAGAATGATATTATAATAAAAACCACTCCGGAGTGATTTTATTCTCTATAGGAGAGCAGGGAATTTCGAAACTTTGGATTTGTTTGTTCAATGAACTTTCGAAGAGTTCCCAGTACTAAGTCGTTCTACAACTAATGAAGTGCAAACAAGAGAAATGTTTATCATCAGGAACGCTCTTAACAGCAATGTTTGTAAACATGTTAGGGACTGCTATCTTGAAATAAGCCGGCCTGACTGTTACGCATTGGGCAATGTTACTAACGGAATTTTAGTACTATGGGACCATAAGGTTAGACGTTTCATAGAAGCCCCAATTATGCAAATGGTGTATTGCAATTTATCCCGTCAAGCGCTACTGCACAACATCATACAACGCCTGCCGTAATACCTCATTTGCATTCTTGGGACGTCTATTTAACGTTTACCCCATAAGGATTCGCGGGAATGGAATTCTCAGGCAACAAAGAAGTGTCATTTGGACAGTAAATTTAAGGAAAGGTACTTCGCGCTCATCAATTTCGCCTCGATTGGCCCACTATCTATAAAGCGCCGAAATATAGACCATTATCTTACTGGACATTTCGAATCACTAGAATACTCTAATTCGTAACTTTACAATTTCCCGGTGACCATATGTTGAAAATATAGTCATTTGGTGGATTTAGCTTGTATTTCAGCGTGATATTGTTGTATATTCACAATGAGTGTTTCGAATGTGAAAGAAACATGCCCAGAGTTGCCATATTACCCCCCCCCCACTACTTTATGTGAGTGACTTTGTGGTGATTAACCTTCAGTGTCTATTAGCTGTGATACAGTATTCCTTTGCACTGAGCTCACATATATCATCGTTACCACTACCCGGAGTTAATTAGACCACAAAACATGCATGAGATAATAATGCAACATGATACCCTGAGGTATGGAAGACAGAAACGGACCTGCTTTAAACATTAGAGCAACATGATATCTATAGAAAACACACAGTCGCCAAGTTACGTATTCTAATGAAGTGTCAACATTATAGCTTGCAATACATTACTGGTATACAAGGTGCAATATAAATTAATTGAAGCAGCAAACGCCATGCATGTAAACTCCAGAGAAGTGACATTTTTAAAGGTAAATTACTTTTGCCCATTTTTTTTTTTTTTTTTTTTGCAATTGCCTAAATATCGGTTGCGCATATTTTGGGGGAAAAATCAAATCGGGCATAGCGTTATTATGCTAATTAGCATAATTAATCATTTTGGTGGCGATATTCAAGATTTGTTTTGCCCCTTAAATCGTACTGGAGTATCTTCTTTAATTTTGTTTATTTCAGCAATTTTCTCCTATCATGATCCAAATGTTAGTGGTTTTTCGTTCTTTTTTAACCGCATTTTGAATGAATCGGTACAACCTGTTATGTGGTCGTGTTGATGTACTCCATCAATGACCAGAGCTTTGGTAAAAAATTCCACCGGCAAAGTAGTTTTCAGAGCCCCCCCTCCCCTTATACACAAACGGAAGTGCACAAGACCAGATGACATAAGTGTGACATATTAACATATATGACATATTGAGATGCGGCTCTGCAAACTGTACTTCAAACAGGCGTACGCATATAATAATCAACTTCAACTAAACAAACAGCAGCTTTTCGACAATGTACTGACGGACTGTGATGTACCTGACCGCAAGGTACCGACGGAAATTTTCGGGGAGGGCACAGACACCCCCTCCCGGCTACGTCACTATGAGTGTGTGTGTGTGCATGTGGGGGTGTGCGTGCATGTGTGTGTGCGCGTGTGCGTGATAGTGTGCGTGTGGTTTATGTTTTATGGTTTTAAATGTGAAAAAAAATACAGCAAGTAAACTTGCGTGATTCTCCTTGCAAGATGACATTATGGAACATGACCTCAGATGGCCTTTGACCTTGGTCCATGACTTTTGACATCATCCACATATGAAGGAACCTTATTGTTTGGTTTAAATCGGACGTCAACTTTTCGAAGAAGACTTGAAAAACGAAAACCTAACCAAACTGGAACGCACACATACATACATATACATGGGACATGACCTCGGATGACCTTTGACCTAGGTCTGTGACCTTTGACATAATCCACATATGAAGGATCCCCTACTGAAACTTAACCCCGAGTCTGGTGTGAAATTGGATTGATTGAGCCCTCATTTATTGGTCGAGCTATGAGTTGCAAAAGTATTGGGCGAGACGTAATCGAGCCTCATAGCGAGACAAATAAATAGTGGGCGTAAGTCATGCAATTTTATAATTATGTTTTGGATCCAACATTTCCCCACACTTGGATCCATACAAACATAATAATGGTTGTAATCGGACTTCACATTTTCGAAAAGACCCGAAAACGAAAATCTAACCAAACTGGTACACACATACACATACATACAGATATGCGCGCTCTCGCAAAATCCCCTTCTGCTTTTCAAGCCAGGGGGATAATAAAAATCAAAGTCGTTTTATTGTTTCGCTTCTCAACAAACTGAGAGAGCGCAGGGAAAATCTCACGTGAGCAGCGATTACTTTCATGACGGTTTTAGTTACTTTTATGTTTGCGAATGTGAATCGTTTTGTTGAACACACTTTTGACTCCAATGCGACACTCCATTTACTTCCCAAGTTGGCAAATATTGAACAACCTCAGAAGTGATGCCAACGCCACGAGTTTGAGTCATTCAACCAGCGTTTTATGGCAGTAAAGGTTGTATTAAAGGTATGTTCAAGTCATTTTAAAATAAGGGCATCGTTAATGTTAAAACTACATTATTTTTTTTAGAAAACAACCTGTTCAAAACAGGATCAGAGATATCCTCCTTAAGAGCTTGCAATACGATGGTTGAGAGCACATTTGAAAACAAAAGAGTATAGCACTGATATAAAAACACAATCTCACAAGAGACTTCATTGCTCATTCTCACACATGAAGCAAACATACATGAGGCACGACTTGAGTGCTCCTCCTCACTGGAGGCAAGCATACACGCATACATGAGGCAAGACTTCAGTAGTCATCACCTAGGAGGCAAGCATACCTAAGCCAAGACTTAAGTGTTCATCACCCAGGAGGCAAGCACACATGAAGCAAGACTTCAGTGCTCCTCCTCACACAGGAAGCAAGCATATATGAGACTAGACTTCAGTGCTCCTTCTCACACAGGAGGCAAGCATATATGAGACTAGACTTCAGTAATCCTTCTCACACAAGAGGCAAGCATATATGAGACTAGACTTCAGTGCTCCTCACACAGGAGGCAAGCATATATGAGACTAGACTTCCGTGCTCCTTCTCACACAGGAGGCAATCATATATGAGACTAGACTTCAGTGCTCCTTCTCACACAGGAGGCAAGCATACACGAGGCACGACTTCAATGCTCCTCACCCGGTGGGAGACAAGCATACATGAGACAAAACTCCAGTTTTCCTTCCACACAGGAGGCAAGCTTACATGAGGCACGACGTCAGTGCTGCTCACATACATGAGGCAATTAAGACTTCAGTGCTCATCAACAAAGGAGGCAAGACTTCAGTGCTCCTTCTCACACACGAGGCAGGTATAATGAGGCAATTGGAAATCCTTTGTCAAGGAAAATCATTTCTACAACAAAGGTTGCTGTTTTTCTTTCCAGAACTCTTAATTCTGCGGTATTGTGTTGGAAATACTGCATCCCTTTAAACAAAAACTATTTTTTTTCAGGGGTTGAGTATATCTGCTTTCCTCTACAGCTGTTAATGAGCTCCGCTTTTTCAGGGGTATCATGACACAGGCCTGCATGTACCTAGGCCTTTATGGTAACGAATCCGTCCTTTTGTCATGTATGTGGTTATCATGGGAAGCAATCGTACGTTAGGCAAGATATTCTTCGCACAAAGGAGTCAAGCATACGCTGCTGAGCATTAAAGCCGATGAAGTAATTGACACTATATTGCTTTCTTGTTAAAGTTATTAAATCGAAATTAAAGGATCGTCCCGCGACTTACCTAAAAAGGTAAACGTTTTTATGTCATCTGAACCGTTAACATTAGTAATCCATTTGTCCCTTATCTTACGTGCAAATTCGGTCGTATCATGTAAGAAATTCCCAATTTTGTATTTTCTGTCCGTAAACGTAAAGGGACAGAACTTAAAGGGATTAGCAGCGATAATGCGAGAGAATCGAAAAAAATGTGGAAATGCATGTTTTCAACTTAAACAACAGGGATAAGTGTGTACAAGTCCATATAACTGCTTTAATATAGAAAAAACACCAAATAGTGAAAAAAAAATGAAGTATTTGAGGAAATTTGTCATATCATCTCCTGCAAATAGACATACAGCTACGGCGTCTCAAAATCTGCACTAAACAGCTGATTGTGGTTTATACTAGTACAGAATAAACAAAGATCAATAATGTTTGTGTTTCAGGTCAAACTGCATTGATTATGGTGCACAATATCACGCTAAAAATCTGTGATATTCACCGGGAAAGGCTTTTTTGATCTCAAGTCGGAATTTTGATACGCACGTATAGAAATTACAGAATCAGATAAAAAGTACTGCCTTGTCTTTAATACGCGGATTTCAAGCCAACCACTTGCAGGTTATGTTCGCATATCCATGCCAGTAACAAATATATAAAAATATGATTTTTTTATGATTTTTTCGATGTTTCGGATTAGCAAATCGCTGCTAATCCCTTTAAAGCAGAGTGGCCTAAGAGACGTTGAAAAATAACTGCTTTAAAATGTCTAAAAATGCACTAGTTATATTAAGAAAGTGATGGAATTTAATGACTGACATGGTAGACTGGTATGTTTCCTTAAACTAAGTGGCATTTGGACAGTGAATTTAAGGCAAATTTACTCCGCGCACATCAATTTCACATCGATTTGCCCATTACTAACTTTAGCGACAATAGAGAATCTTGGTGATTCGTAACTTTAAAAAAATCTGGTCATCATATGTTCACAATTTAATTATTTGGTGATTTTAGCTTGTACTTTGGTGTGATATTGTTGTATTTCCTCTGTGAGAGTTTTAAATGTGAAAAGAAACATGCTCAAAGTTGCCATAGACTACTGTGTATAAGTGAGTGTTGTGTAACCTTGGGAAACAAACAATTGCTCATAACGCAAAACAGCAAGATCGGAATCAACTAAAATTGTGTAAGTAAGCTTTTTTCAAGGATATCTTGAACAAAGAATAAAACAGGAGGTCCCGGAATCGCGAAATGCACCTTTAACTTCATGCTTCATTTAGGAATGTGCTGTATAAAGTGCTGCTCTTAGTTATCTTTTTTGTCTAATGAAGAAGAGATTTACCACCCCTTTTATTTTCAAAACCTCTTTCCAGTCCCAAAAGAGTGAATATAATTGTCATTTGATACTTTGCACCCCTTGACATGTGGGCCAAACCAGGTATAGGGAGGGCATAGGACAATTTTAAAGTGGTGGATGGGTGGCAACCACCCTCCCTACCTGGGGATGTACACTACTCCATATATATACTTACAATATTGTTACCAATGGTTAGCAACGGACTTTCTCTTTTATACACTGATAGCGAATGATTTCCAATATGCCAAGTATGTGGTCACAAAATATTCAATGATACATTTATTTCATACTTGCCTTGATTTATACCATAACTAACCCCAATTTTGAACTCTTCATTGTCTATTGTGGTAAATACAAAATAGATTTGTTGGAATATACTCTGTAACGTGTAGTCAAATTTGACTTTTTTGTGTAGTCAAATTTGCTTTTGTCAGAATAAACCATGATTTGATGATTGCATCACATTTATTCTTTCATGAACGCTGGTATAAAGTGTTGGCATTTTATGGTATTCCTATGTTTCTCAAAATGTGTCTCTATAATCCATCAAGTCCTTGGTAACTGACCTTAGGTGGATCCCTTTAAAAATAGAAATGCGCGATTGGCATCTTTTCAATCCATATCCATTGCGTCTCAACTATTCTGATACATATGCTCGAAGGTTTTCTATCAATAACATCCCTTCCAATATTTTTCTACGCTTGCAGATGTAACTTTTCACTCAAATTCCCATAGTTCCCTCAGATTTTTTCGATTAAATAACAGAAGCTAGATGGCTTATCAAGATACAATTGAATCCCTTTCGATTGGATAGCCTAAGAGCGTGTATTACTGAAATTGACAAAAGAGGATTAAACAGTAGCTGATACTTATCTTCAGACATTTTCCAATATTTTATAGGAATGAAATATTAGGATGCGGTTATGTGTGTTTGTATTTGCACGCACATATGTGTGCGTGTACGTATGCACCGTTTATGTGTCGTGCGTTTTGTCCTATATTTAGTGCAGTCATTTCGAAACATGTTGTTGTAATAAATCGATATATAGCTGATTAATTTTAATGTTTTTCATATGACAGCGAATCTGAATTTTGTCATCGCACTCATCAATATATTAAATTATCGCAAGCGTTTTTCCTTTGTTCTTTTAAATTGGGCGTAACACTCCGTCCGTATTATTTGCTCTAAGGTCCGAGTGCACAAATGGGGGTGTCTGAACAGTAGCTATCAATTGATGGACTTTTCTGGACATTTTAGAACCACAAAGCGTTTAAGTACTATCGGGAATTGTAGCATGATTATGTAATATCCTGTGGTCGTGGATGTGGTTCTTAAACTTTTGGAAGACTTTTTTTATCCCTAATTACTAGCATGTCTTTAGTACAGTACAATATAAGCACATCGTAATGCTTTATGGGATTGGTTCAAAACACCTTCTCGTCTTGCACAATCTCGTTAGTGTATAAGGGGGTCAATGTAGACCACCCCCTCTGAAAACACTTGCCGGTGGAATTTACTACCAAAACTTTGGTCGTTGATGGAGGTACGTCAACACGACAACAGAACAGGAAAAAAAAATCGGTTCTACCGATTCAAAATGGCTGTAAAAACGAATTTTTTTTTTAGAACGCGCACCTAATTCTCCCGCCAAAAATAAAAAAAAAAACCTTTCCCGTAGGACTTTTTCCATCAAATTTGTGCTCGAAAGGAAGAAAAGTTAAATACATACTTTGCTGAAGATAATAAGTTAAGAAGAAAATTACTCCCAATACGATTTAAGGGCAAACAAATTTCGAATAGCTCCACAATTGCTTAAATTATGGCTATTCCCACGGCCCCGATTTGAATTTGTTTTTTTAACCAAAATATGCGGCAACTGATAGTGTTAGGGAAATTTATTTTAATAATTGTGTACTCCGGGGGTCCCAGATCGAAGCTTGATTACATGTTAATAACAATCGTTTTTAGTCAATCGTTTGGAGCAATTTCTGATACTTTTTGGAATGGAATCAAAGTTACTGAAAATTGGAAGTGCATGAACCTGTGATTAACACTTAAGTGACCAAGGGGTTTTTTCAGCTCCCGTTGGTGCCCAAGGGGGGGGGGGTTCCTGGGAACCCCCCCCCCGGACCTAAGGCAACCACTTTCCCTTGAGGGGAATTTTTGCCACGAAATTATACCACATGTGAAGGGTCATAAAGACAACCCAAAATCAGCAATAAAAAATGAGTTTGTGTTAATTTGGGTCTTCTGAAAGATATTAGGGGCAAAACATTGTTTTCAAACACGCGAAAAATGGGGGCCAAAAAGGACCCGGAAAATTCGCAAATGAGCTTGTTGCTTAATCAACATTTTAAAAAACTTATTTATGTTGATATCTATTCTCGACGACACAAATTATTATATTTAACACAAAAACCAGCAGTTTTAGGGAATTCCTGTATTTTTACGGGTGTTGCAAAATACGCGTCATTTTCCATAGAGTTATGTACAGTAACGGTTTGGACCGTACATGAATGATGAAAATTGTTGGTATTTCAGCACACTAAAAGGTTTAATTATTTTTAATGTTACTAATAATTGATTTAGCTTACATGTATGTGCTGAACTTATATTCAGACAAAAAAAAAAAAAAAACAATTGTATGGTCTCGTGTTTTCTATTCTTTATTTTTTAAAAATATTCTCAAATGACTTTAACGTTATTGCCCAAGGGGGGGGGGGTTTCCATGGGATCCCCCTTGACTTATATCTCATTAACGGCTGGCCGCGAATTGTAATATTTTGGATGAAAAGAAGCGCACATTTAAAAGTCAGACAATTACAAAAAATTCGGCCAAACATCGCAAGCGTGTAAAGACGGCCAGCGCGAAGAGAAAACAAATTTTGGGGGGTTTGGGTTCACCTAGGCCCCACCCCCCACCCCTTGGTCACTTAAGTGTTAAGGAGCAAAATCTGATAATTAAAAGTTTATTATCATTGATATTGCTCTTAGAAATCACCCAGTATTGATTTATAAAATTGGATGGAGGTTGAGCATGATACACAAAGATGTGTCTCATAGGGGAGACCATCCATTACATTTAATCGTAGTTTTGATAATCTGACCTTGGCATAGATTTTTAAGTTAATTAACACCTCATAAAACAAGGGTTTTTATATTACATTCACGACCCAAGGGGGAGTGGTTGGTTACAACCCCACTGATATTTTGTAATTAAGGGACAAATTCATCTGTTTTGTAATCATTTTGTAGCTACATCTTCCCTTTTCAATACAAACATATCAAGTTTTAAACATATGACTCATAGTTATGTCATAACTGAGAGTTATTTATAACGTTATTTTTACGCAAATCTCCAAAACCAAGGGGTTTTCTACCATTTCACATTGCTCCAGTACATCATACGTAAACAAAATCCCATTTGTTTGCAGTTTACAAAGTAAAGTATAGGAGGTCCTTACTTTGACGGGACACTCTTGATCTCCCTGATCTGCCTCATTTTCCCCCCTACATGATAAACTTACAATTCATAAAACCCGTCGATCATATTCGTTTGCATTCTTGTGCGACAGGGAATCATCCGTGGTGGTCGGACTGGTTATCAGCAAGCCGTTAGGTTGTCAGAACCCAGTGGGCGTAATCACGGGGGGCAGGGGCCGCAAGCCCCCCCAAATCGAAACCCTTGCCCCCCCCGCCTCGCCCCCCCCCCCAAATGAACGACTTTTTGTACAGTGTCTATGGAGAAGGACCCAATAAGCCCCCCCTCAAAAAATGCCTTGGCACCACTTCTGTCTGCCCCCCCCCCCCCCCCCATATTTCAAAGGTCTGGTTACGCCACTGTCTAACCCTTCGAATTATTCTCGTTCTTTTGGCTCTAAATAATGTTGAAAGATCGCGACGCTAGTTTCGGTACTTCTTCGGGTTGCTTTACTGTTTATTAATTCTTTAAGTTGTTCCACCTTTATGCCTTAATCGATCATTTCCATATTGGGCCTCCAAGACTTTCCGCTTATTATTTGTTGGCGCTGCTAATTGATTGATTGACCCGACATTTGACCCGTGCTAAATTGAAGATTATAGTACTCGACTACATCTTTCGAGATGAGTATACTCATCTCAGATCTTATGACTGCTCACATACGATATACTTATTGTCACGCTATGGCGAAAATTGTGAAGCACGTCGATAACAACGATATAATCTGATGCACAGACCTCCATGTTCGTGTGAAATTGGACGCCGATATCAGTTTTAGGCAGAGTGACGGATACATAAAATTATCGGTTTTTAAAAACGTGTAGAAAATATAAAATGGAAGATTCTCAAAGCATAATAATGCCTGGAATAGCTGTGCAATACATATGCCTTTTCTTCTTCTACACGTTAAAGCCATTCAAATAAAACAAACAAAACCGGAAATAAAACAAAACAAATCAAATCAAAATGCTTCCAGTACTCAGCAGATGTCATTTATTTGAACCATTTTAAAATCGTATTACTATGCCTACCTTTGATTGAACGTTGCTTCACCCTGTGAGGCAAGAACAACGGTAAGCAAGTGTTATAATTTAGAGTTTCAACCATCACCACCCGTCACTTTCAATTAATATTTTTGTCCAAAGACAGTTACAGGAATTTTGTGGCAAAGGTAAAGGCTTGAAAAAAGTGCACACGCACACACACACACACACACACACACACACACACACACACACACACACACACACACACACACACACACACACAAACACACAAGGGTGGTAAGAAGCTTGCCCTTCGGACGACGAGAGTTAAGATTAAGCAAATAATTGTATATACAAACACCTATGGTTTTCTGTTAATTCTGTAGTACTTTAATACCCAAAATCCAAACCATATAGTATTTGGTTACAGGCCTTTTTTGCTTCATAGAGTAAACCTTTGAAATCGTAACATTGCGTTTGTTGGCTTTGTTGTGTAGATATTTTGTACAACTTCCCCAACCAAATTCGAATTTTATCACTATAAGCAAATCATTTTCATTTGCCTTTTTGTCTTCTAGCTGATGAGCAACTCGTGCCTTGAACATACCATAACAACACTGTCAGTGTTTTGACTTAACTTTGCCATGCCAAGGGATGAATGGTGTTTTCAAGATCAATATCTTTAACAGCCTAACGGATACTGTCAGCAGACAATCTGACATATAAACTCCAGACAAAACCACTTTGCTGTGCTTTTAAAAGAAATGCCAAAAGCACGTAACAGATTGGATTAAGGCGAGATAATTATGATATGTTGCCTACATGTAGCTTACTATCGAAATGATTGTCTGAAACGGCTAGCCAGGTTTAACCTCTTCAATATTATGCAGGGAGATTCTTTTGCGTGTGAAAAGAGAAACCCACAAGGCTACCCTCTGTTAGATGCTTTAAGTCATGAAGGATAATAATCATTGAAACCGAGCATTGAAATTCAGAAAGGTTGAATAATGTTACAACTAATTCATGATTTGCAAATCCTGAGAACGTTAACAAACCCATGGGCTGTGGGTAAAGATAACTGAAAATATTTAATTCTATTTTGTATTGTTAACTTGCATTTCCACCAAAGATTACGCTTTTCGAGAACCGTTCTGAGGCGTCTTTAAATTACATGCAACATTTACTCTGAACGTTGGCATGAGTATTATTTCCACGACAATTTGTTCAGTCAGTCTAAGCAGGGATCAAAGAGAACGACGGTGGCGGTAATGAAGGAGTACAAAAACACCGGATCTCGTGATTACAAAAAAATATGAAATTTTTGAAAAGGCAGTGTATTACGAAGACTTCACAACGATTTGTGAACAAATTTGTGTCCATGGAACAGGGATTAAGGGCCTCAAACTATGCAGACGGCTCATTCGATACGAACAGACGAGGTTTGCAGTTTGTGCACAGAAAACATAAATGTCTATGTTTTCGAGTGATTTGATAACGTCATGTTGTCAAACAGTTCACGGAAAGCAAATTGAACAGTAATTTCCCCTTTCTTTAACGAAGTGCATTATTATGTCTGATATTTTATTAAAACTGCTTGTCAAATTGAAAAATACGCAAAGGTCCAAAACAGCCCTGTAAGCAGTCTGACCTTTTAGCAGGGTTTCAAATTGATCCAAACGGTCAAAGGACATCTAGAGGTCAATTTACGTAGAAATGCCCTATGACCAACAAATTTGGTCAAAGGGACCTGAGCACATAACAAATCTGAGGTCAAAGCTTACACATATAGGTCAAAGATCACACACGGGGGAATGCAGTAGTAGAAAAAAATAAGACAGAGCTATATCTAAGAGAGTGTTAGATAATGTCACCTCATGGTAAATACTACTGTACATGACATAAACAAAAACTATATGGTCAGATATCACTTAAATATAACAAGTTTAAGGTACATTTCGTGATCCTAGCACCTCATTTTGTTTATGGTTCACTAGCTATGTCCGAGGAAATGCTATTGCCCGAATTCCGGGTGATTCTGACAGTGCGTTTTGATGTTATGAGATAATATTTGTATCATGATACTCTACAGGCCACCGTGTTGTAATGTCTGCCTGTTATGGACAGAAAATACAAAAATTACGAATTTCTTCAAATGTAGATAGAATTTTCACGTAATATTAGGCACACGTACTATACTTGAGCTAACAGTTCAGATGATATAAGAATCTTAACTTGGGGGGGATTGACGTGAAGGACTTCGTTGTAGGCTCTTGTTGCATGACTTCTTTCATCCCCATAAAACCACTACCATGTTTAATTCGCTTAATATTATATATAATTCATAACACGTTTATTTTGATAGATATCTTCAGAGCTATACCACCTGCAGCGATAGTACCTCGTCTTGAAAACTCTCTAGGTATAAACATGTCTGCCACACCATACTGACACATTATAAACTAGGGCCACAACCAGGCCATGCATCCAATACTTTCCTGACACCATATACATGTATCTGACATTTTAGATAGCTGGGAACACTTATTTCCTTGTTAGGGTTTTCAAACGTCTTAAAGCCCTAGCAGACAAATATATTCTTCAAAGTTTCATTTACATGGCTAGTAGAGTGTAAACTTACGGCGCTGTGGTGGCTATATGTGTTGATGCATCACAAAGTTTGTAAGAAATGTCAAATATATTAGAAAACAAATAACAAAATACTCTACAGAAAGTTTGTAGCTTGTAAAGTTCAGACGGATGGAACACATATGTATATTTGTCGTCGCACTTTAGCTCCAAATCCAAGTTACATTCAACTCCAAGTTGATTTTCCCAGGTTATCAGTCTGCTGAAATGAAAATTGTTTGGTCCAGCAGAAAGCATGGAAGGCCCCTTTTCATAGATTTTCAGCCAGCTCAGTGGAAAATCAAGACCCTCTGAAGGTGTTGGTCCGGGGCTTTTTAGAAGATCTTTTGAATGAGTTGATTTTTTTCCTCTTAATAATCGTTTTATCCCATTTCAAATGGCATCAGTTCTAATTCATTGACAATTTAGATTTTGATTTTTCGCCAAATGGCTGTCTCAAAACATATAAAAACTATGCATTTTCAGCGGTTTTCAACAAGTGTCCCTTCAACATGGTTAAAGTACCATATTTAAAACCTCTAATCAAATCGATATTTTTAAATTCAATGTACTTTGGAAATGCAACATTCAAACTCGCGTTGATAAGTAATGCCATTATAAGGAAATTGGTTGTTTTAGACTCAAATGCGACTTCTCAAAATACGCGTTTTTTTTTTTCAAATATTAGACGAAGATACTCGACGTTTTAAGTCCGGTCTTCTTAGCGTGCCATAGGCAACAACCGTGACTGCGGATAGGACAGCGGAGAGAGTTGGTAAGCCTAGGGCCATCCCAATGCCGCAATTTGATACCTACAAAAAGGGGAGGGTATACAGTGTGTTTGAAATGGGAACTGGTAACTTCGGACCACTGGGTTCTCCAGGGACATGGCTCCTTCATTTTACATCGGGCGCTCGCCGTCATAATTTTGGTTAGATCTCAGAAAGTAGGACGTATCAGACAAACAAGATTTATTCACATGACCGCACACCGTCTTAATCGCAGTGCATTCTTCGACACGAGGGGGGCTACATCGCGAGGGATCCGGCATTGAGCTCCAAAGCCCGCCATCAAGCTTCCGGACGTGGTTCACGGACGAATGGCCCGTGTCACCACCCCACCCCCCCCCCCCCCCACCCCACCCCAACAAAAAAAAAAAAAAAAACAAACACCCAGTTAAGTAAGGCCCTTCAGAAAAGTGCTCGACCGGATTATTCCTTTAAGAAACTACAGAAACCCCTACGGCCGCCTCCCAGCAGAGAATACCTTGATGGGTCGTCGATATTTTTAAAGTGAACATAGGAGGATGAGTGAATATAAATAATTTCCTAGGCCTCGAAGCCGTGGCATTGAGCTACTCAACACTGCCAGACGCTTTTCTGAAAAACATGAACCTCCAGAGAGCGGCAGTGACCTCCCCTCCCCTATTATCAACACGAATACTAACCTATTAAAACAAAACGGCTACAACTCTGGCCACTGGGATCTTCTATGGAATGTACCCGTTCAGGAATTAGCCGGAAAAAAAATAACAAGGCTCATCCTATTGGCTGCTGGACTAAAGAGTTAGGTTTTAATGTTAGGTTAGATAACCTTCAGGTGATGAAGCAGATGGCGGAATTAACACTTCGTTGACGTGGCTTATCTCCCTACACCTTGTAATGTCTTGATATCATTCATAACACGTTTATTCTACTAGAAACACCCTAACACACCATATTGACTGATTATAGCTTGGGATGCAACACTGGTTGCGGGAACATCCGCCGACACTATCTTGGCAAATATCTGCTCCCTTTTGACATTATAGCTAGCTGATAAGTTTTGTTTAAAATATACTTATTCCCTGAGTCTGTTTTCAAATTACTTTAAAGCCCTTAGCTGACAGAGATATTCCTCAAATTTTCAAATACCTGGTTGGCAGAAACCTTACGGCGCTGTGTTGGCTATACGTTTCAGCGTATCAAGATTTTTACAAGAGATGTCAAATATAAGAACAAATATTGTACAGCAATTTTGTGGTTTGTAACGTTCAGACGGATGGAATGCATGTGTACATTTGGCGCTCGGTTTATGCTCCGTTTTAAGTTACATTCAACTTCAAGACGAGGCCAGGTTATCAGCCAGCTGAAAGGATAGTTTTTATCCACCTGAAGGCCGCCCAAGAAGGCCCTTTTAGAGCTGGTTGTTTAAATATTTGGTCCGCAGCTGCGTGTGGCCCTGGGGGAGGGGTAAAGTTACTTTGGGGTCAAATGTTTAAACTGCATTGGGGCCCACTTTTTACATATGAGGTTTTGCATTTGACCTCTGGAGTTACATATGAGGTTTTTCCCGCCCAGTGACGATATGTACTTATAATGTTATGGTCTATACATGCACAAAGTTACAATCTTGAAAATGACCTAATTAGTGAGATATTAATTAAGAATTTTGATAAATAAGCTCAAAACTGCATATCGCGATTTCACATACTGTCGTATGTTTCACTTACACATAATTTCAATAGGTGTATAATTAACGTTATTCGTAAAACAAGCTGTTTACGCTTTTCACATACAGATCTATGTGGGTCGTATCTGCCTCGTGCGTGAACATGACGTGTTTCACATACAGATCTATCTGAACGCATTGAAATATAACGATGAAATTAGCGTCGTATGTGCAAAATACGACTTTTTCGCGTTTCACATACAGACTTATGACGTTGTAGCTTTATACCAGGAATACAATTACACTTTCAAAACTCAGCAAGGTTAAAACTTAAACTTCAGAATGTTTTCTTCATAATGCAAAATTAAAAAGTAAATTGTAATGTTTAATTCCATAGTACAAACATGAAATCTCCCGGTAGAATTTCAATGGCGATTTCCTCGAAAACGGCATTTCGTCAGATAAGACAGTATGTGATGTGGGCGACGATATGCAAACAACACAATTCGTTAGAAAAATGAAAAATTTAAGAGAAGGTCTGACTTTACCATTGACACCGCTGTCTACCGCAAATAAAAAAAATATGTGAAAGGCTCACGTCTATCGAGCTTTGAAGTCGAACAATTTTCTTCAATGTGCGTTAATGGCATCACCTCGGAAAAACACCAGCACTGCCTCTTTCAATGGCCCACCAACGATACAGTTACTTTACCTTATCTAGCGGGTATACCCAGCATTCTCCAGGAGAAGAACCTTCGGGTACACACATCACGACCACCACCCTATGAGAACTGGTGGTCCACGGAACTCCAACCAGAAGTTATCTATTCCATTCTTTGTGGATCATGTTATGATTATTAGTGAAATCGACATAAAATTAAATACACACGAGATCATTCCTAATGTTTTTTTTTCGAATCCGAGTTTGTTTTTTCTTCATAATTGGAATGCTTACTAATCTATTAGATACGCCGTCTTTTTGAAATAAGAATATGGTTTAGCATTTTCTGTCGTGCACGGCAGAAAATCAATGTATCCTTTTCTATAGGGCCGATTATGATAGAAAGCAAGTATAAACTTTTTGAACTCGCCTGCCCCAAAAAAGTCGTAAACTGTTAGGTACGACTTTGTTGCACTCAACGGAAAATCATTTGTGTAATTACGCCACGTTAAATTATCTAATTACTTCTAAATTAGTCGACTCAAGTGGGAAATAAAAACAAAACATTTTCATTTTGTGTTATAATAATTTTCATTTTAGAACCCACTACCTAAATGAAAGGCAAAAATGCTTCTCCTGTAAAATCATGAAAATGTAGATACGATTTTGTTGCACTCACACGAATGAATATTTATTTTTTTTTCTTGTAAATTTAAATCTGTAACGTTTGGTTTTAATTGTAAGAGTAATTTCGTCGTTACATTTACTAAAGTAAAAAATGCAGCGACGATTATTTTTAAATAACCACACTTTTAAAATTCTTGAACTGAGCATTCAATCAACTAAAATTGGGTTGATCAAACACCTTTGACTTTTGATATTTTCCAGAAACCCCTAATGATAATAGAGTAGATGGGATCATTATCATCATCGTCATAGTCATCATCATCGTCATCGTCATTGTCATCGTCATCGTCATCGTGATCATGATGATCGATGGAATTATAGCAATAATCATGTACTCCCTACACTTAAAGACGAAGACTCTAGCAAGGTTTCGGGTACAAATAAAAATACAAAATAAGACCTCAATTTATTTCAGGTCGTACAATTATAAAAATAGATGCTTTATTTCAAATAAAATAAAAAAATTCCTCCATCCATCACAGAAGTAGGGCAGAGTATGTTTTCGAAAAAAGAAAAGATAAACTCTAGAACTATGAAATCATAATTAAATTTCCAGCTTTTGTTTTGCAGCTATTTTCATAATTTTGTCCATTATTGACCTCAATCAATTTTACTTTGGGATACTCAGAGGAATGAACATCAGCGAATTTTAAAAATTCTGACAAAGTTTTATTGTAACAGTACACTTGATACCATTACTTGTCTCCGGTATAAAGGAGTTTTGCTTTAAACTAAGACGGACGTTTGCAAATTCATAAAGCTGGACAAACATCAATTGCATGTTATTTAATATGACAAAACAATACCTGTGCATGACGATTATAACATTTAGTGTATGTATAGACAAGCACGCGGTACGCCAACTGAATCCAACTAAAATGAAAGCTGCAGAGATTTCGATCTAAGTTATTAAGTTTACAATGGTCATTTATGAATTGGAATATCGGTGGAATATACACCAAGCAAATATATCTGCAATCATATTGGTTTGATTTTAGAGCCATTCTTTACCGCATTTCGTTTTTTTGTTTTTCAATTTTCAATCTATTTACAAAGTTTGCATTTTCTTAGACATGTTAGACAAAATGCCTCAGCGTTTTGGACTACCTACTGGAAAAAACAAAGATTTGTCTTTGCGTAAAGAATGATTCTTATTCCTCGTCTTACCCTCGTCTTACGAGGGAAGGGAAGGAAGGGTTGATCTTTAAACTTTCTTTGTAATTGAAAACAAATATTTTTGACATTTGAAAAAGGGGACTTTTGTTACTTTGCGTGTAAATAGGGCACGGCAAAGATTAATCTTCAATGAAAAAAAAATGGTTGAAAGTAACGTTGCTTTTCAAAGGACCTTTTCATTTCAATGATGTAATTATAACACAGTAGTGCCCGAATTAAGATAATCCAATCATTCAAACGCCATCGATATAACACAACACTCATAACGCAATTTGTATTCACCCAAGCAAATTATATTTTCCCAAGTATGTATGCTTGTGTGTGGGGGTGCGTGTGTGTGTGTATGTGGGTGTATGTGTATCGCGCACGTGTGTGTGTGTGATGTGGTTGGGTTTGTCAAACTGTCTTAATTAGGGCTATTGAAGCGTATCTATCTAGCAATTTGCATACCTAAACCAGACCGATTTAGCTTGCGTTGTTTTTCACATTTATAATGCATGAATAAATCCACTTACGACACAATATTATTTAACCTCATTTAAGTTCAACAAATTTATGATTCAAAATGCTAAGAAAATTGACCCCTATGAATTTTAATTTCATTTTCCTGAATCACTCTGTATTGTACTCCAAATGTCTTTTTGAATGTATTTTCCAAAACGTAATGTTTTTGCTAGCATTTATTATTGTAAAGACTGATAGGGTGCACATAATATGTTTTGAAACTGTGTGTGTGGTTGGGTTTGTGTGTGTATGTGTTGAATTATGTAATAGTGTGTTAAACTTATTTAATGGTTGAGCCTGTGTTGTATATTTACACAATTAGCATTGAATTCTAAACTTTTTCTCCAGAAAAACAAAAACAAAAAACAAAGAAGTTTTAGTGCAATTCCGTTATACCGTATATGCATTTAATATTAATGGCGAATTTTGTCAGTCAATCTGTCTTAGTAAAGATTGTTTGTATGTTACTTGGAATCGACTTACTAATCTCCTAAATATGATGAATGACTATTATGATGCATATGAAACCGTGTTACATCAATGCCATTATAATGGAAACAAAAATGTAAGGACTCGTTGTTTTAGGTTAGTTTTATGATTAATGAGTGGATCATGTGACGTAGAAGGGCATTATTAACACGTTACTACCGAATTGATGCTAACCCTCGGGCAATAAATCGGGGAAGATAACACCTGGGGTTTATATTTATTGATCAGGAATCAGTTTCTGCTGACATTATGATTAATACCAAAATTTTAAATTCTTTCATGTTAATGGCCGTTGGTAGTCTTAGTTAAATATGGATATGTAATTGTTTGATTGATGTTTTTAAAGTAAAGTCCGTATAGGAACCAAGATTACTTCGATATCAGCTTTTTGTCTCAACTGTCACAAAGGAATATCAGGTGGGGGAGGCAAAGAAGTGGTCGTATCTTCATTTTCGTCAGTTTATATGAGCTTTTGTGTGACTTTATAAGATATTAATTTTTGGCTTCACATAATTATGATTGGTACATTCCGTGATTCAGTTTTGTTTATGGTCACTATATCCTTGGGAAAGCTTATTCCCATATTTTAATAATGATTACTATCTTGCGTTTCGGTATTATGATGCAATTGTTCTATTACAGTGTTCCATGGGCCGCTGTGCTGTAATTTCTATCCGTTTACGGACAAAATAATACATCTAAATTACAGGGATTTAAAATAAATCCCAAAATATTGTAATTAAAGACCAATCCAGTTTTAGATTTAAAATTAAATCTTATAGATTTAAATTTCTAATCTATAAGATTTAATTTTAAATCTAAAATGGATTGGTCCCTAATCACAATCTTTTGGGATTTATTTTCCTTTAATTTAGACTGCACAAAATCCCAGATTTCGTACAGAGGCGATAGAATTTGAACATCAAATTTGGCACTTACACAGCGCACACTATACTAAAACGAACGGTCCAGATGATAATACCAAAATATTGAACTTTTCCAGATAAGACATGGGAACGTGGCTGTGGCTGGACCGTGATTATACTAATGTAGTAACTCATTTAGGAGATGGAATCCTATCTTACGATTACTCTATCTACTGCGAGGTGGTCAGTGTAAAGAAGTCGCATCTGCATCTTATAAAAAGGGGAGGAAATAGATAAGTAAAAGAGGAACTCCGGAGAAAGAAGGTTCATAATTTTAGGTTGACTTGCTTGCCCGCCTTGCCTGTCATCGTGCATTGTACATGTTTTTTTAAAAGCATGCTGGCATTACTTCACACAATTGCTATTGTATGTGGCAGTTCATCTGGCACCTGTCAGATCAATATCTCGAAACAGGTATAGAAAGTACACCTACATGATGTCCAAATATGCAATATTGCTGGGTGTGGTTTGGCAATGTATTGCTATAGAGGAGGAGCTGGGACCCAGGTCAAACATCGTCGTTTACCCCTCACTACAGAAAAGGTTTGACACCTTTGGTAGTTAGTATGGACCCTCTACTTCAATGCTAGGTAGGTAGTACTCTCAAATTATGGTATCACTTTTTCAATAGGGGGCAATTTAAGTTTACACAGAGGTAAACATTTAAAATGCTCCAATCATGTTGAAATGTATGCCATATTGTCCGTCTAGTCATAAGGATTCCAAAATGTATAGTTTGTACCATCTATGACCATTGGTTTGGGAGTTATAGGGCAAAAATGGCTAAAATGGTAAAAAGGTCAATTTCTATTTGTACAGGGGTCAAAATCAGAAGTTGCTCCAATTTTGGTAAAATTGAAAGAAGTTGTTCATCTAGCTTAATGTGTTAAAATAAGGAATAGTTTGTACCATCTGCAATTCATAGTTACCATGTTATGGGACAAAATAGGTCATAGGGCAACATAATCCAATTGGTGTTGACCTTCTTTGACCCTTATCTCCGTAAGTAAACATTTAACATAATCAAAACTATACGTTTTAGGAGTCCTCTTATCTCAGGCAATAATTTGCAAGTATTTAAAATATAATCAGAGTAACTTTTATTGTTGACCCCTGTACAAATTGATATTGACCTTTTTTAACATTTTTGTCATTTTTACCCTATAACTCCAAAACCAATGGTCGTAGGTGGTACAAACTATACATTTTTGGAATCCTTATGATTAGATGGGCAATATGGCATACATTTCAACAGGATTGGGGCATTTTAAAAATTTGACCCCTTTGTAAACTTAAATTGCCCCCTATTGAAAAAGCGATACCACAATTTGAGAGTACTACCTACCTAGCATTGATGTAGAGGGTTCATACTAACTACCAAATGTGTCAAACCTTTTCTGTAGTGGGAGGTAAACGAACTCCTTAAATAAGGCCCCTATGATATTCTGCTCCTCCTCTACTAGAAGGCATTGTTTTTGGTTTTCCATGTGCCACCACCCCAAACAATCACCGATCCAAGGAACCTCTACGAAGGCAACCTGTGGACTCTGATCAGTCCAAAAAGACGTTATAGGCCTACCGTTAACATACCATGTCAGGCGATGTTGCGAATGTTGCGAACATCCTGATGAGTGGTTCATGGAATTTCAAAGTTGGCTTCGAGCAGACGACGACAACGGTTGATAATGAAATGTGAGTGTTCACTACATCTCCTAGCAAGAGCAAATCTATCTTGGCCATTTACAATCTTATAAGACAAACGACCACCCTAGTGCTGAGGCTTGTCGCCCATTCACATTTCCCTGTCTGAAGAAGCGGGTAATCGCATTCTCACAGTCTTTATTTTATCGCGTCCTGTACTCCCACTCATGTCATGTCATGATAGTGTATACTCCCAACATTCCAAAAAAGTAAAAACATGTATGATTCAAACTCTGAACACAAGGGAATACTCCCTGCTAGCACTTGTGGTCATTGAGAATAACTCAAGAAGCGAAGAACGTTCTTGCTCACCTGACTGATCAAGGAATCAGCCATTTTGATGGTCATTATAGATGCTTCTTAAAGCAGCTATTTAAGTGAAGAGATATTACATAATCATTTAAGCATGATGACCTTGGTCAGTGTATCTTGCACATTATCCAATCTTGACTGACCTACTTGTTAGGGAGCGGTCATTATTTACGCTGGCGTAAATATTGACCATTCCCTTATTGCCACATTACAAATAAATAAATAAATAAATAAATAAATAAATAAATAAATAAATAAATAAATAAATAAATAAATAAATAAATAAATAAATAAATAAATCTAATTGTGTGTTGACATAAAACCGCGTCAATGAAAATGGCATAACTCTTCAACACAGCCACTAAAGTAATCCAGTTGTTTTCCCTCAATGCACTCTATTTGCCGCACAACTATGGTGAACTTTGGACCAAATCATTTTGACACATGTGTCCGACATGCTTAGCTATTAAATTTACCCCATGGCACATTTACGGCATGCGACCAGGACCGATTTTGACAGTAATTCATTCGAGAGTTCGAGAGTAATTCATCCATAAGATAGGGATCACAAAAAGGTGAGAGAACGTAATTGGGGATGTCAATGAAAGTCATCGGGCGAAGTAATTGGACATTTGAATGTAAATGGTGTTTGCGAATGTAAATGGTGTGTGTTTCTCTCTCTCTCTCTCTCTGTTTCTCTGTCTTCTGTTTTGTGTATTTGTTTGTTTGTTTGTTTTGTGTGTTGAGTTTTGTTTATTCTGGAGTTTTGTTTGTTTGTTTTGGTTGTTTTTTGTTTGTTTGTTTTGCTTTGCTTTGTTTTGGTCATTTTTTTAATGAAAAATGATCAAGCAATCAAGGTCATGATTGATAGGTCAGCACAAATATAAGTATTGAAAGGAACACTAAAGACCTGGCTCAATGGCCAAACTTGTCGTCTGGATGCCAATCTATCTCTTCATTTGAATTCAGAATAAGGGCACATGAATGGCAAAAATAACAATCATACAATATAGGCATGCGAAAAGCTAGGTCATAATAACGCCTGGACACAATACACCAATGGGTCGTAAAACTAACTAAACTTTAAAAGTACCAAAAAAGGTCCTCCAACTTTGAGCAAGTACGTATTTATTTTGTAGGCTTTTGTAACTTACCCTTGATGCAAATAGTCTTAAAGACACTATCGGTGATCCACACGAAGGAGTCCAAAAATATTTTAAATTTGCCGGAATAGCTTTAAAGTGAAGGATAAGTATGTTAGTAGAGTATAATTCTCATAAGCTCTTTTTTGCAACTGACAAAAATGACAGAAAAGGAAGAAAACATGAAAATTTAATGAAAAACATAAAAAAATATGAATGCAGTAATACGGAGAGTCCTTATCCGGTTGCTTTTGATCTTCTCACTTGCAGGGTATGCTTAAAGTGTCTGTCCTATCCATGCATATATAATATATGTTTATTATTGTTGTTGTGAAAATAACTTTAAATTTACAAATAAACATATCATTTGGATATCGATAATATATTTTTTCTGGGCTATTACTACAGCTCTTCAGGAAAACTCCTTCACTTTGTAATAACAAAATCTTCTTCAGGAAAATTCGGGCAATTCGGGACAAGGAAATTCACTTTATATAGGATATTATTGCTCATTTACAACTGACATTTTGTTTGCTTTTTTGTGGAATTTGCTGGAGAAAGTGCCTAAGGTACCAGGTTTAAAACAAACAAGATTAAAAATTCACCAATTTAGTCCGAAACAGGTCATCGTATCGAATCCCAACTGGTTATAAATATATTCGTAATGTTTTTAAGTGTAAATTAGACCCGCTGATACATAAAATTGTTGCGGACAAATTGAAATATTTTGGTGAAAATTCGCTCATCTTTACCATTATTTTTCGCTGAATAGGGATTTTGGATTTCCATTAATGATAAACCGGCAAAAAACAACGAAATCCCCAATCAGTACCAAATCAAGAAAGGTCACAACCCCCCTTCGGTTTTTTTCCGGCTTTCTAAAACCCCTTCGCAAATTAAATTTAATGTAATTGTCAATTGACATGTTTCCCTCCTTTCACCAAAACAAAACATCACCATGGTATAGGGAGGATACAGGGTGATCCCAAAGAGATTATGGGGGTGGGGTGTGCTGTCAGCAAACTGCCAATTTCCATAGACCCACAAACCAGTTAGAATAGGGGAAATTTCAATGTTTCGCCAAAAAGGTTATGAATATTAATTTTCATGCGGTTTTCGACTCTAATTGAGGGAAAAATGACTAGTTTATATAATGATAGCAATTTTATTAGGCTATAATAAGGGTGTTGAAGTCCCTAACAATTGCAAAATATCAATTTTCCACCCTATTTTCGACTTCCTTCCTCAACATATGACATCTATTGCCGTCCATAATGGGGATTTTGGTACTTATTTTGGGACCAATGGAAAAAGAAACTCTAAGCTATCCTTTGGTACCACAGTTACAGGATGGGTATGTTCAGTAATCGAAAATCACGGGGGGGTGTTGGGGTTTAACCACCCAACCCCCTTCGGGAGTTTTGTTACAAAAAGGGCTCAGGTAAGCTAGTGTTAAATAGTGCAGCCAATGCTATCTTAGGTAATAATCAATACTATCACTTTTCCGTGCTCCATCGATGGCGAGAAACCTTGCTTAAACTTTATTATCAATCTCTCCAGAAGAAAGGTTTATATCAGAACACGTTTTAACAAACAACCCAAAAAGCGTTTTGTAATTGTTCTGTCAACATGAGCACACAACACCAAATAATGGTCCTAGGCTTATTTAATCGGTAAGATATAAGGACCTTAATAGTGTCTACATTCGGGTGCGAAATGGTTCTAAGTTGTAATTTCTTTTCTAAGGTATGGCCATATCTACCTTTTTCAAACGACCATTTGTAACAAGAAAAGCATCATATCTGTAGAAAATTTTAAACATTGGCCATAGTATTTTATGACTTGTGCGGAGATCCCACAGTTGTAAAGATTGTATACGCTAGACTAGTGCTAGATATCAAAGGAAGATTAACCATGGATTGGACTAGACATTTAACCAATTTAACGTTACACACTCCCTAAATAACACAAAACGACTTGTATTGAAATGTTGGCTGGACTAGCCGTGCTTGCGAATAACTAAGGATGATTCAAAGTCGTCAACGCAGAAGCCCAAAGCGACGTGTAATGAATCTTCATTTTATTAAGTTTCATTATTTATGTCATTGCATTATGATTTCTTTATTTTTATTTTATTTATTCTTATGTATTTATTATTTATTATTTTAAAAGTTATTAAACTCAATTTCAAAGATGAATACGAAGAAAGCTTTATTTTTCTCACTTACCCTGTGCAAAGGTAGGTTAACAGATATTTGTTTTTGATGTTATGAGTGAAAATGAGCGCCATTTGGTCGACAATATTTAATTTACAAATTACTCTATGGTATTACAAAGTCACGTTTGTAGCTCTCAACTCAAAACAAGTTGAAATATCGACGCTAAACTTACAATTTGATTTTGGCTGAAAGGCCATTACTTTAATACTTAAATCGGGCATCCCCTTTAAAAGTAATCATATGCGTAGCCAGTGGAAAGCCCGTGGCCATGTTCACCCTTCCGCAAATCAGCGTTCAAGTGTCACAGGATGCAATACGACCACCATACAGTAAAAAACGAAAAACACTCAAATTCAAAGAGTCCATTTCCAGCTTTATCACATAGTGACGTATGGCTGTGATTAAGGTTTCACTAGTGGACATTAAAGGTGAAATGTGATTAAACAATGGGTCAACCTGGACCGAGTTCACTCTTAAAATTGTATTACAATATTTTTAAAGGCTTATTTGCTGTGGTATTCGTCATGATAAAATAAAGTGGATACGTGGACTTCGACTTCAATGAAACTTTATCATACAGTCACTATGTTCGAGTAGATGATTTTAGTGTGAAAATAGTAAAGAAAGTGAGGAAATAAGTAAGTATTCAGAATGTACTGCGTACTGCTTGTTTTGGGAATTTATTTTCGCGGCAAGAACCCAAGAGCCTCCTCCCGATATAGCTCTTCCATCATACCAAAATTTATTTTGAATCTCACATGCCTTTAGCTTATAGGTTCATAATGGAAAGAGTCAGCCAATATTTTGTGACAGGTGTTGGAAATAGTGCAATAGTTTCTAATATACAAACTTTTAGGCTAACGATGTAGCCTCGTTATAGGTTGTTGTCGAGGGTGAGAATCGGGTAGTGGCCCAGTTAAGACAACATTGCTATCGTACTCCCCAAGATCTTCTTTCAAATGAAACAAGTTAGAGTGATTTATCCGAGGTTGCCCATGACATTCTTGATATTCTCACCTATCTTTAAACGTGCAGTAGTCTTAATCGAGCAAAGGTAAAAAACAAGTCTAACAAGTAAGTCAGGGGTAATTGCCGGGGAGAAATGTCAAGGCAGATAATCATCTTGATTGAGTTTAACCCAGCCGATTAAACCCATGTACCCGGTATTGCGTATACCCGAATTGTTCGGGGAGTAATACAGGGGGTGAAACCCATTCAAACCAGTCGTGTCCGTGCTGGTCGCTGACATTTTGAAATATGCAATCGAATAATTAATTTGTTTGGGTGCTTGTATACACCACATATGTCAATTCGATACAAACAACCGCCAAATATCAGTTGTTGGAATTGTGGGTGCCTATTGGGGGTGTTAAATTTGTCTTACCATGGCCACACAACGAATAAATGACACATCAGTCGTCTCGATTTAAATACACCGCCTCAATGATTACATCTTTTCAACTAAGCGCGCCCTTGCAGTATGAGAAAAAAAGAAGTAATCTGAGCACAATTATCCAGTACATACACTATTATTCCATTACAATAAACACCGTGCCACCTCTAACCATATCATGAATTTGTATCAGCTAACCGTTAGTGTATATGCAAAGCGGCACCCACATTATGTGGAAGAAGCGGAGGCAGCCATTGCTTTCTCATGTTGGTACTCTATGTTTTCTTTTGGTCGGCAACACATGCGAGACGGTGTATTTCTAAAGATTACGTTAACGTTTTGCCTCTCTATCTAATATACCTCTTGGAGTAATATACCAAAAATGGATAAAGCTTTAACATTCCACTTCCGTGTCTCTTTAGAACCTGGCTTGGTTAATGGAATGCAATACGATGGTCCTGAAATGATAACAAAAAAAAATGTTCAACATAACCGAACATTCCCCACAGAATTTTTAAAGCTACTGTGGATGCTAGAGGTACGAAGTGGCTGGCATTTAGAAGAATTAGCAGTGATGGATTATACAAAAATGTCCATGATTGTCAAATTCAAAATGAACATTTTTATTTTTTTCAGTTTTTTAATTTTTTGTTTTTGGTTGAGTTTTTGTTTTTTGGTTGTTGTGTTTTGTGGTTGTTATAAATTCCGTTGCGGTGATGGTGGTGTGGATGTTCCTGTGATGGTTTAATTGATGTTGCTGTGATTGGTTGTTGTTTGTTTGTGATTGTTGATGTTTGTGTTTTGTTTGATTGCGGTTTCTGCTTTATTTTTCTTTTTTCTTTTGCTTTGGGGTAACACGAATGCACGTTAAGTTACATATAAATACCAAAACTTATTTTTAAACTATATTGGGGGCACTCTATCTTTCCAGTGCACAAGGGCACCAGCTATGTTTTATTTTCTGTACGCTATATTGAGTTAATGGGTGTCTCTGATTTCGTATGGCATATTTCAATCGGCCTCCAGTTTACGTGGAAGATTGCCTGCGTTCACTACTCCGAGTAATAGCTAGTGGGCGTTACATACAAACCATTTCACTATAACCTGTAGTATCAGGTTGAGAACATTTACTTAAATGTTAACAAAATAAAACGCGGCAAAATAGACAGAAAATAACAACTACTCATTGACATGAAGAGCCCTAAAGTAGAAACAACATTTTGCATTTTGCACCTTGGAGCAGTAATGAGTGTGAGTATTTCTTTGCCGGTTTAAAATATTCAAGTAAACAAATACCATGGCTGAAAGTACGACACCTACCCTTCACGTGCACAATACGATTTGGTCTTCTGCTCAATAATTTTAACGTTTTTAGCTTCTCCTTTCGTCTAATCCTGTTATCCTTTTAATTCCTTTCTTTTTCTGACTCTTCTACTCCCCTTGTTTTTGTTCTCTTCCTCGACTTCAGGCTAACAAAAAAGGAAATGTTGAATGTCCTTTTCAAACTTGTAAACATCAGATATCCATCATTCTTTCCTTTAATTTATATCGATTGTTGCAATACCCCATACGCATAAGTCGTGTCAATTGCCTTGCATGCCATGAATAAGATAATACCAGTTATCACATGGAAACCCCAAGCTTAATTAGTGAATTTATGTGACTAATTTGTTTGTTTATGGATAGAGCCCAAACCGAGTCTTTCACACATATCAGAATTTAATGCCTTAGATAAGCTTTAAAGTTAATGAATTGTATTGGTGAATCAAAACCGGTTTTCCCCTGCAGTATCTTTTATTGCACAATACCAATTAAAATATGTATACAGTTTCAGATATCGTCTTCCATAATAACTTTATTACACAAAAATTGTACATCTCAAATGGGTCAAATATAAAAGGTCATTCATATAAGAAATATCTCATATTAACTTGGCTAGTAGTACTTATTAGCTCAGTCGACTGTCCACAGTCAACGCTTTCAAGGTATAAACAGCTCACTTTAAGTTAAGAATAAATTCAGAGTTCTACATTTATGGGGCACGCCTCAACTTTCAAATGTTAACACAACAGTATTTGAGGCTTTTAATAGTAAATCTAACATTATATCTGCTTAAAGTATGAAATATCTGGGTTGTTATGTCACTGAGTAGATTAATACAAGAACCGAGAGGGGGTGTGCTATTGACAGATTGAAAGAATGCTTGAAAGTCCCTTCCTTAGCAAAACGTTTATGATCATTTTTAGTACCTAGGGACTCGCTATTGTAACTTCTCAAGAATTGAAATGAATATAAAGGGACGCATGTGAGTACTGGCACACTAACATAAATTGCAAACTTTATACTTGAGATTTTTAAGATGTCTGTTTAGGCCCCTCATGAAACGTGCCAACAATTCCAACGTTAACCGTTTCTCATTGCTGAAGAAATAACCTGAGGTGATATGTAGGTAACCGTGTAAAAGTTAAAGTTAGACACTGACCGCTTCTCTGAGCATCTATCTATCTAGACTATGGTAGATCCGTTGTTGGATGCAACCCTCCTCAAGTATTGGCCAGTCCTATCTGTTCCTTGCTCTTCTTGCCCGGGTATACTTAGGTATGACGTTATGTTATGCATTTTTTCTGCCTCTTCTCCTTTAACCTGTTCTTGGTTGCTGATCCATCAGTCGTTTAGTCCATCTGTTATCGCTTGCCCTTGCAACATGCCCTGCCCATCTCCACTTTACCTGATTAATCTTCTGAATGATATCCTTGACTCCAGTTTTATTGGCGGATGTGTTTACACCTGACTTTGTCCCGGATTGGAATATGTAGGATCAGTCTTTTAATCGATCTTTGTGCTGGTCTGAGTTTATGATCGATAGCTTTCTTGGCATTCCATGTTTCTGCACTATAGATCAATGCGGGTAATGCGCACTGACCATACAATGCACAACCACAAATATCCCCACAATGTAGCTGTTGTCGGTGTATATGTGTGTGTTTGCGTGCGTGCGTGTGCGTGTGTGTACCCCCATGTTTTCGCCAAAATGCATGCAAAACAATGCCACTAAGTCTTCTCTTAGCAGAAATAACCAAGTGGTGACCTATTTTAGTGCTTAAATGATATAAGTCAACATCAAGAGCCTTTTACACTTCTCTCAACAATTCTATCAATTACTCGTCGGTGCATTTTAATCGGTATTAATCTATTAGGTCACATGGTAACCTAGAAAATACAACTTTTGTTTGCATTTCGCTTGTAAAATGGTTATTGGTTGGAAAATGTTAGATATGCTACTAAAAGCCCCTCAGGAATATTTTGTCAACAGTCTGAAGTCGAGGGTAGACATGAATTTCTGTTTTCTTGTCTCTTTGAAGGCCAATAAATGTCAATACGCTTGTGATTATTACATTTGCATTATGTATGATCACGCGCCAATGTAGCTACCAAAGGAAGCCAATTCCCGAAGATCAAGACGCTTGTGCACTCAATCAGCTTCACCAATGTCGGTCAACTGAATTACATTTTGTTTTAGGTAAACAGTATATCTACCGGCTTTCTGTCTGCACAGCCTTTTACGCCAAATGCATTTTAGCACTCTTCACAAAATGATACTGCACGGATTCACTTGATGTTGCAATTTGGTAAAAACGGTGGCTCTTGCATCATGTAGACCTGTGGCCTAAATGTACTCTATTTAATCGAGTGTACATTCAACACTGTTTGTGCTCTTAAAGTAGGCATTGTCAACCGCAGGTAAAAATGTCTGTGTGTCACAAACGAAGAAATTTTGTAATTAGAATAATTATTATTAATAATTCAACGGCTGCTGGAAACGGCGTTCCAATGTGAAATAGCCGGGAAATAGCGCCATGTACGTGTCTACGCTCATCCATTAGTTGTTTTATTGGTTCAGGCAAGTCAAGTTAGAGGTTATCTTCTCGAGGTGGCACTATTTCATCATGGACGGACATAAACGTAGCATTTCCAGCTCTGCCGTTAAGTCCAATCTGGGATCCCAATTCTAATTACAAAATCGCTTATTTTATGATAAATACGCACTTCTTAGCATTCTCGTTCGCAGGTATAGTTTCGTAGACAATTACCAACGTAACTGTGCAAAAATATCAACTTTTGAAAATTGGGGGCGCTCTTCAAAAAATGTGCCAATATTGCTTTAATGTTCTACATTACAATAAAGACTAAAATAGGTAAACAATTGAGTTTCTATGCTATTTTATATGAGCTGCAGATGATGTGACCCTGATGTGTACAAAACCGCTAGCAATTTTTTCTTTGCAGATACTATAATAGTTCCAATGCGCGTTATTACAAAAAAACTCCTGTGTATATATTTTGAAAGCACGCGCCTTTTGTAGTTACTGTAACTTGACTGCCAATTATTTGTATGGATGACTTTCAATTACATCACAGCTCACATCACCTATAAGAGTGTTATTATGTTTTATCAATGCGGAAGCATTTAATCTATGCTTCATGCATTGATGAATTTATGGTGAGTAATGGTGATATTAATGTTCTACATTACAATAAAGACTAAAATAGGTTAACAATTGAGTTTGCGTGCTATTTTATATGAGCTGCAGATGATGTGACCCTGGTGTGTACAAGACCAGGATGACTATTTGTTTGGAAGACTAATTGTTTGGATTTGTTTGGATGACTAATTGTTTAGATTTGACTAATTGTTTGGATGACTACACAACCCTTAGAGCCAGGACATTATTAACAGTGCCCTCACAGTCCTTGCTTATCGAACTGAAACTGATTGACATTGCTCCAACATCCAATCACAACTCACTTTTTCCCAAGTACATGTTGTACATCTTGACCAGGCCTCCCGTATTGTTGAACCTAATAAATCAATCCACTTGACCCGGGCTTTACAAAGATTTGGCTCCATAGCATGAATGAAGATTATTTGAGCGTGCATAATCAGACAATAGCCCCTATACCTCTGTACAGGCATGTGTACTCATAATAAGTTAGCACTGTGAACTAGTAAAAAATACATATTTATCTTTACTTTTGCTGTTTATGCAGTTAAAATGAGAATAAAAACAATAAGTAGTTATACCTGTTAACAACTTAAATTATTACTAACACGTCTGATTGATTTCAAAAGCCTCAGAGCGTAAAACATGCCATTAATAACAGTTTTACTGCCGATTTTGATTCTTGAGATTTCAACTTGATTTACTAATGTCAAAATATTTTAACAACCTCGCATCCAATTTTTACAAATAACCCATCAAAATAATTGTTAGATGTTAAGCTAGTCTGGAAAGTAAAATAAACATAGGCTTAGCATATGAAAAAAATAGTTATTAGGGTTTAAACATATTGCTTTTGCAATGTTAATATTTTGATGTCCACAATATCCTTGCAAAACATTCCATCACTTTAAAAAACATTTTCCGGACTAGTTCCATGCTTGTGTTTTAATGTTAGATAAAAAACAATACTTCCCATTGGCCAATTCATTAATTTTTTGACATTAGCATAGTATGTTTCAACTAATAAATGAACATGTTTTAGCTAGTTTAACACAGCAACTTCTTTGGGGGCGGAGCTCAGAAGCAAGTTGCGTGAACTTGCACAATAGGCTTTATGCTGGACCTTGCATGCTTTTGCGGCGTTGTTTTTTCAATGGTAAATGAAAGAAAGTTGGGAGACTCCTAAAACATTTATAGAGGGAGCTCTAAATAATGTCCACCATATACTCTTTGTAAGGCTTGTGACTAATTGTTTGGATGACTGTCAATTACATCACAGATCACATCACCAATAAGAGTGTTATTATGTTTTATCAATGCGAGAGCATTTAATCTATGCTTCATGCATTGATAAATATATGGTGAATAGTTAGAACCGGTGTGGCAGGAGATATAGTCCTCCGGGCTCACAGTCCGGGAACAATGGTGAACAATAGGGCAATCGATTCAGTTGACTCTTTACGCAACATTAGTTTCACGCTTTATTCCGTTGTCGTCTATGGAGCCCGGACTATGATACCTGCCGGACTATGATTACTTTCACACCGGTATGTACTTTCAGTTTGTTTGGATTTTTCAGATGACAAGATTGTTTTTTGTTTTTGTTTTTTTGTCTTGGCCAAATAGTATGGCAAACCACTCATTTTTATTTTTTTCAACCACAATTTATTTAGCAGATCTATAAATGTTGACCTAATATTCATTAATTCTGCAATTGCCTTTGCAAACTTCGCTTAAGCTACACCGAGTAAAAAATATGTTAAGAATTTACACCCAGGGTCTTAATATGGTGCAATTTTCTTTAAGCAATGCCACAGATTTGGGTAAACATAACATTTCATACCCATTCCTTATCAACAACCAAATCCACGACCCTGATAATAAACTTAGTATCTCCGCACCATAGCCGGTGTGAAAGTAATCATAGTCCGGGCTCCATAGACGATAACGGAATAAAGCGTGAAACTAATGTTGCGTGAAGAGTCAACTGAATCGATTGCCCTATTGTTCACCATTGTTCCCGGACTGTGAGCCCGGAGGACTATAACTCCTGCCACACCTGCATTAATGGCGAATGGTAGTATCCCTTTCACATCATATTTAACCCACTATGTAATAACGTCCTTGAATGCTAACATTGGAGGCTGGTGTTTTTGCTCAATATCGATAATATGAAGGTGCGCGTCTTGAAACTTATTTCGAATGGGTTATAATATTATGCATTCGAGAAGAATAACACGGTACAGTGCCTGGAGTATTACAGTACTTACCTCATGTAGGCACGTTATTACTCACAAGTCAGTGATTAAGTCTTTGGTTTGTTATGTATATACATGTTAGTAAACAGGAGACACACCGTTAAATTATTTTCGTATGGATACTTCGACCTTTTCCTAACCTGCGAAAGAAGCTAAAGTTAAGCGTAACCTAAGTGATTTTTAAATCGCATTGAACTCTTTTCCTATAGAGTTCAAACTCTCATATATTTGAAAAATGAACGGATTCAATATATGCTGTAAAATTTCGAGAAAAACACTATAGATTGTCGTCTATACCCTGTCCAGTTCGAAGGAAGACGTAACGACTCCCGCGTACACATTTTACCGACTTTTAGCGCGCGCGTAGTCAAAACACAATCGCACTGCAACTGAAAGGCAGCACTGGGTCATCATTTCAAACTTGAGTCCAGACAAAGTATAGGTCATAGGTGGCTTAAAACCTAACCACCGCCAGTTCCGCCCGTTTTTGTTCCCGGTTTATATTGTTTTTAACGGTGACAATTCAACCACCACGTACCATCAGTTAACCAACGATTAAGTTTTGAAGCCTGCCCTTAGTGCAACATCGTATCTCGTACCGAGATATTAGTGACCGTGCAATATTGACACCGGGTGGATAATGGTGGCTTTAGGGGTAACATGGATGTATTTTGAACCCTGGGGAATCCCTGATTCTCTCTGGCATAAACATTAATTACTCCCTGAGATGCATTCCCGTAGAAGGCAGATACTGTCCTCAGAGTTCTATTTTCAATGATTCCGTGATTCATGAGATGGATCCTCGGTGGTCGTTACTGGCGCTACTGACTAAAATCTTTCAGTCCTACAAACATGTTACTTGATACGGATCACATACAATATTTGCACTGGATGTTGTTGCGTTGTCTAGATTCCTTGAAGCAGCTACTGTGCAAAAAGTTTATTTCTTAAACTGCATGTTAAACTTACATCAACTGATGCATTCGCTTGACATAATGGCTAACTTCCGTTGCATATATTTATACACAAAACAAAAGAAACATGTCCGATCCTGACAGGATTATATCGATGCATAAGCAACGGTGTACAAGAAGCTAATAGATTTGTTTGGTTTATTTGTGCATATCAAAGATAAAATCAAATTACTATCAATGTTTCATCAATTTTGAAACTTCTAGACATTAAAAACATTATTTTTACCCTGTCTATAGAAAGGTTTTTTTTTTATGAAAAGCTGTCGCAAATTAACGTAATGTCTGTCAAACGCGATTTTAGGAAAAGAGAAGTAATGTCTGATTCCGCTACGATAAACGGGGAAATGCGCAGCAAGGCATAGAAAGTAATTATCTCATCTAAACTTTACTTAACAAAAATGACAGAAAATACAGTGCAATATACATTGCAATGCTTATGCAATTGGTTCAAAACACCTTCTAGTCTTGCACAATCCCGTTAGTGTATAAGGGGGCAATGTAGACCACCCCCTCTGAAAACCACTTGCCGGTGGATTTAATTACCAAAACTTTCGTCTTTGGTCGTTGATGGGGTACGTCAACACGACCACATAACATGGGAAAATATTAAAATCGGTTGTACCGATTCAAAATGGCGGTCCAAAAAACATTTTTTTTAAGAACGCGCACCTAATTCTCCCGCCAAAAAATGAAAAAAAAAAATCCCGTAGGACTGAATAACAATTAAAGGGGCGTGTTCCGATCGTCTTTGGGACCCCCCTGATTTACCCGGAAGTAGTATCGATTTTGATATCAGATGAAAGGCCGTATTTTTCTCATTGTCGTCCTGAAATTTGAGCCCTCGAATCCATTTTATTCCCAAGATATAAACAAAAAACCGCCGTTTTAGTGGTTAACCACTTTATTAGCACAGTATTGAATAGGGCTTTGCAACATGCATTATTGCGCTATTCATAAGGTTCGCTATTCATAAGGTTCGCTATTCATAAAACGCACATATGTTCGTTATTCATAATTTGAAAAGGGGTTCGCTATTCATAATAGAAAAATAGGTTCACTATTCATAAAATAGAAAGGGAGTCGTTATTCATAATAAAAAAATAAGGTTCGCTATTCATAATAAAAACGGTCCGCTATTCATAATGAGTAAAGGTTCGCTATTCATAATATGAAATAGGTTCGCTATTCATAATAAAAAATACGCTTCGCTATCCATAATTGAAAATAAGGTTCGCTAATCATAATAAAAAAAAGGTTCGCAATTCATAATGTGAAATAAGGTTCGATATTCATAATAGAAAATAAGGTTCGTTATTCATAATAGAAAATAAGGTTCGCTATTCATAATATTAAATAAGGTTCGATATTCATAATAGAAAATAAGGTTCGCTATTCATAATATTAAATAAGGTTCGCTATTCATAATAAAAAATAAGGTTCGCTATTCATAATTGAAAATAAGGTTCGCTATTCATAATAGAAAATAAGGTTCGCTATTCATAATATTAAATAAGGTTCGATATTCATAATAGAAAATAAGGTTCGCTATTCATAATATTAAATAAGGTTCGATATTCATAATATTAAATAAGGTTCGCTATTCATAATATTAAATAAGGTTCGCTATTCATAATAAAAAATAAGGTTCGCTATTCATAATAGAAAATAAGGTTCGCTATTCATAATATGAAATAAGGTTCGCTATTAATAATAGAATATAAGGTTTGTTATTCATAATATGAATTAAGGTTCACTATTCATAAAAAAGTAAGGTTCGATATTCATAATAGAAAATAAGGTTCGCTATTCATAATATAAAATAAGGTTCGATATTCATAATAGAGAATAAGGTTCGGTATTCATAATAAAAAATAAGGTTCGCTATTCATAATTGAAAATAAGGTTCGCTATTCATAATAGAATATAGGGTTATGAAATACGGTTCGCTATTCATAATATGAATTAAGGGTCGCTATTTATAATATGAAATAAGGTTCGCTAATCATAATAGAAAACAAGGTTCGCTTTTTATAATAGAAAACAAGAATCGCTAATCAGAATACAAAAATGGTTCGCTATTCATGACAAGTAGGGTTCGCGAGAAAAAGGCGTGCTATCGTTCATCAGAATCGACCAATTGAAGACTGCAATTCTAAATGTAATTAAGACACATTTACATTTTTTAACATTGGCATTAATAATTAAAACATGATATCAGTGACCAGTAGATGTACATCATGCTGTATTGACTCTAGCAAATAATAAATCACTGTTGATATCCAGTGAATCCGCTCTGTTTGCAGAGGATAAAGCCCCCCAACCCCCTGAAAATGCCTCATAAAGGCAAAGAAAATCGATTTTTATGAGCTGAACGAGCCAAAAATTTGTTTTTTGTCGAAAAATGGTTAAAATTTCGGTATAAAAGGTCCACTTGTCAAAATCGCCCCCTTTTTTGCATGGATGGGTCAATTTGGGGAAAAAGGCCCCTTTTTGACAAAAATCGCCCCTCCTTAAAAAATATCCTGGTTACCCATGCAGTTTAAAAGATTTAGGTGCTATCACTACCCCTATTAAGATTGAGGTATTTTTTTTTTCATGACGCAAAGAACAAGATACTTGCCCTCTACTGTGCGTTCAATTAACATCGACCGTATATTTCACCATTTCTCCGAAAAGGAAACAAAGATGAACAAAAATCATGAAAGAAAGTTGTTTGGCAGACTGTGACCTAACATCTTTGTGCATAAACAAAACTTAACTTACAGTAACTTGCCACGTAACACCATTTGTATTCAATTTACCGCGTTGCTAGCAAACAGGGTGAGTAAAAAAAATACTACCAAATTGAAAGATTTTTCATGGAAAACCCTCTATGCTACTCATATATCTTCTTCTTGTTGTACATTTCCTATTTTGTTAGCTCTCATATAAAAATTACGGCATTAAATATTGATTAACGCGTTCAAAAGTTACAGTTGCGGAAGTGAAAGTACCCGACGTGAAAGGCCGAACAAATTACACGCTAGAGTAACCTTCTTGGTTTTATATACGTCCAGCTTTGGGATTTGCAGCATATCCTCCATTAATTACACATTTGGAATAAATGTCAGTGAACACCAGTGACGTAACCAGCATGTGGGTGAGGGCGTGGGAGGTGAAGGAGTAAGGGTGGGATGGGATCCGCACTCAAAATCTTTGCCCCCTCCTGGCCCCAATAGAGATCAGGAAAAGTAATAAATTGATAGTATTGACAGATTACCGTGTTCACCTTTGCAAAATGTGTTTTATTGATGACCCAAAAAGTTAAATGGTACCCATCGCCTGGTCCCTCCCTCCCCAAATGAAAATGTCTTGTTACATCGTTGGGTAAGACTGTAAAATGAAACTGTATATCAAAATTATAAAATAATATTTAATAAAATGAAGCAACAATATACAGCATTCTTTTCTTTTCATTCTTTTGATTTCCACGTAGTTAAACTTTCAAATTACATGTATAGGGATGGATAACAGATAAAGCATTAAAATGTTCCATTTTAAAAATATACTGTTAATTTCATAAATCTTAAGTATTCTGCATTATCATTCAACTCATGTCCTCCATAGCATTTGAATACGGCGCCAAAGAAATCAACCTGTTAATTTATTTTGAAGCCCTCACGCTGCGCAGTAATGAGTCTCATGTGTACAGTCAGTGAGCAATTTGTTCGGGGCAGAAAATGGATACCTCTATAAAAATAACTGTAGCCTTTGAATGGCTTGACCGATTTTAAAAATTTAAAATTATTGCGAAAGCTGACAAAACAGACTATCTAGCACAGGAATTATTTTGGTAAATTCCGTTAAGGTTTATTCATAAAAAAATCCCTCATTTGGTTGTACTTTTTTCTGACTCACCATGTAGGTCGCTAGACCCCCTTCTTTTGTATTCTTCTAAAAACGTGGTGGTAAATTTCATGGATATGAGGTCCAGTAATAAGTATGGATGTTGGTTCTGCACAAAGATGTTAGGTCACAGCTTACCAAGCAACATATCTATATACCATGAGTTTTGTTCACATTAGTTTCTTTTTTTTTTTCAATAAATGGTGAAATATACATTCAAAATTATTGAACTCAAAGTTTATTTAATCGCGAACGAGGCCAGCTCAATCTAAACTTGGCGGTAATAACATCTGAATTTTTTTCAACTACATGGACAGTAACAATTGCTCTGCAGTTCCAAATAAACAAAGGGGAATCTAAAGCGCTTTGTCCGCTGCATAGCCGGTGGATTTACTTATCAATAACGCCATTATTTGCTTGAGTCAATGTAGCATAGTGCATGTCCCTTGATCACTGATATTCAGAAAAGAATTGAGATGAAATTGTATTCATTTTCATGAAAATGTGCAAAAATGGTTTACTTCGCCGAAGTACATTGATATCGATAGAAATTGTTGATATCGATAGAAATTATAGCATTGATCAGATTTTTACATTCAATCAAAATGTGACCAATGCTTGTCTAATTCCTCTTGAAAATAGCGCTCAGCATAATAACCTAAACATGAAGCCATCTTTTCGGCCTAGTATCACCAGTGGTGATTCGTACTCATTCTCTGCGTGTCCCAACAAAATGTGGATTTTGACAAAATGAGTCAAAACACAAATGAGGTATCGATTTTAAGTGTATTAAATTCCTGAAAAGTCCCAGAAAGTGCGGGAGCAGGGAGCACCGCTCCTAGGAAATGGCACAAACAATTGAAGAAATCACAAAAAGGAGAAAAAATGTCCAACAGGAAAAATTGAGGAAAAAAATGAAAAGAGGAAGAGAAAAGAAAGAGAATGATACAAATCCAAAAACATAAATGAACAAAATGAAAAAAGTAGAGAAAAAGAAAAATAGAAAAAAGAGGAAGAGAAAAGAAAGAGAATGATACAAATCCAAAAACATAAATGGACAAATATCAAAAATAATCAGAATTTCCTCAAAGATGTGACCGCTATTAAAGTTGTCTCATGCTAATGCTGCATGATTGAAAGGGAAACAGTCTAGAACTCTAGGAGTTTAAGAAAACTGCAGAGTACATTGAGGAAACAACATTGAGGAAAATATTGAGGACAATTCCCTTGAATAGTGTTAAGTTGACTTATATGAGGAAAAATTACAAAATGTTAATCTGCCTTAATGAGTTAGGCACAAATGTAATAATCCCGAATTTCATATAGAAGACTTTCACTGTCTCAACTAACCCGATCTGAGGAAAACCAAAATGTTGGCAAAAATATTGGAAGATTTCGCTGAATCCAAATTTTCTCACAAACACTTTTTCAAGTATACACTTAAAAGTGTACTTTAATTCGAACTTGTCCCTTTTGCACAAAATCTGCCATACCCTGCTTACAGATGGCAACATCTTAGGAACTATCTTAAGGTGGAAATTTCATCTGATAACGATTCAATGGTAACACTTCCAACCCATCCGAGGAAGGAGATTTAGACGACTAGATACTCCTAGATGACACTGGTGTAGAATTATAGTCCGGCGTAATCATAGTCCGGCTATAACGGTAAGGAATAGGGCACTCGATTCAATCGACTCTTCACGCAACATTAGTTTCACGCTTTATTCCGCTATCGTCTATGGAGCCCGGACTATGGCTCCCGCCGGACTACGGTTGCTTTCACACCGGTAATAAATTCGCAGTGGCCAAAAATCTTCACCCGCTCTACAAGACCAACTCACTGCGAAAAATTTCCGTCTTGTCAAACAACCAGCAGAGAAGTTACACTCTCATATCATCAACGGTACTAATAGTCCACTCAATCTACGGTATGACCTGGACAATATCGCTAAAGAAGGTTTTCTTGCTGTAACTTGCTGAGCAAACGCTCTCAAACAACATATCACAAAGGTAGAAAGAAAAGAAAGAATTGCAAGACGCGCTAATTTGTATAAAACCAATGTGCCATTTTGCCTATATTTTGGTTATTATACAACATATTAAAAGGAGACGAACCGATTTAAGTATATTAAGTTTTCATCTTGATAGAATGGCATTCACCTCCAAACCCCATCTGTAAAGTTTTGCGCCGATATTTCAACCCGTTCTCATGTGAGAGGTACAAACATGATTTTCTTAGCCCTATAGACTACTGTGCAAAATTAATATCGGTCGACCAAAATGGGGTACATTTTTCAAACCAAATATCCTTTAGCCCTAAGACTTCACAGGGTAAATGAAAAAAATAGTAGCTTTCTTGACATACCAAAATATTGACTGCCGGTAAAATCTGTGATTATGGGGACGATGCTATTAGCGACCGGGCGCGGGCTACGGCCCTTTAACTTTCTTGCTGTTGGCAACATAGGACCAGAGGTACTGGAAAGCTCTTTAAGTTGAGTTGGGCACCGTGTGTAGTGCAGACAGGTTGATGATTCTCTTCCTCATTGACGGTCATGTATTCCATTCCGTCTCTTTGGTATTTAGATGTAAGATCTGCAGCATTCTCAAATAATGTTTTGTAGTAGAACTTATGCAGCACATATCACATTCCCTGTTAGAGCTGTGTAATCAAGGTCTGTGAGATGCTGACTTTGGTGACGTCTAGAATGCTTGACCCCCTTTTTGTGCTGCTGTCCTACCTATTACCCAGGCTGTTACCCAATGACCCCCTTTTTAAAATGTTCACATACTCAATTATCCCCATTTTCTTGTTTCCTGCTATCCACTTTTTTCCCAAGTTTTCATAAAACTTTTTTAAAGAATTTGAACACCCAATTTAAATTTTCGCGGCCTACGTGCACATTTTTAACAATGTTTTAATTTCATGGCAGCAATTTTATAATTTCATTGCAATTTGAACTCTGGAAAGAGGCACTTCCTATTTTAACTTCAGGATTAACCTCAGCGGCCCCCCTTCTTAAAGTTTCATACTGGATGACCCCGTATTTATTCAGCTAGTGTACCGAATGACCCCGTATTTTTGGTACATTTTATCTGAAAATACCCTATTTTTCAGCTGGCCGAGGCAACCATCACTTCACATAGGGAGTGCCCCCGGCACTAGTTGACCCAATGTGTTTGAATTAATACTCTCTGGTAATAGGTTGCTAAATAAAGATCTCCCCATCCCGATTGTAGTCTTACAAATCATCAAGAAAGCCAAAGGATTTTGGCGGGAAAACTGCGGGCATTTTGAATAATGACCATTACTTTCCACTTTTAATATATCAATTGCAAGAGCTACACACCTTGCGGGCATAGCCATGCAAAACATGTTCAAATACTAACAGAAATCGAAAATCTCCCTAAACATGCATTTATATGGGCGAATACGTCCACGTAGGATAAATGCAAATTAGCATGTCTTGCCATGCAGGCTTCCCTTTTTCGACCTTTTTGACATGTTGTTTGGGAGGTCTTTTACTGCTAGTTACAGCAAAAAAACCTTCTGTACCAATTTTGTCCAGGTGTACCTAGTACTTCATAGATTGAGTGGACTATAGGGGTTTTCTCTATAGGACTCCATCACCATCGCTTCCCTTAATTACTTGCCGGTGTAAAAGAAGATATAGTGCGCCAGGAGCCATAATCCGGGCTCCATAGATGACAACGGAATAAAGCATAAAAGTAATGTTGCGTGAATAGTCAACTGAATCGAGTGTCCTGTCAAGCCCACTAAATCTGCAAAATTCCGAAAAAATCGTGTCGCATGAATTATCTATATATTAATACCGGTGGTCTGTCTGTCTGTCAGTGTGTCTGTGTGACCGCGCCTATTTTCTCGGAGACCGAGGCTCGCAATTTCCTGAAACTTGGTGGGTGGGTGCCCCTTGACCGTCCAAAGACCGAGTTTGTATTGGTTAGTGGATCAAGGTCATCAGGTGTCATTTAAGGTCAAAGATGGTCAAATGGGGTAAACGTTGGTGTATGAACATGAAACTTGCAGGGTGGGGTTGATTGGTTATGCTGAAAATTTTAAAGGTCGCGGCAAGGTCATCGGGATCATTCAAAGTCAAAGGAACAGCGAAACCCGAGGGTCATTCAAGCCAAGTGATCGCGAAACTCAGGTGATCGCGAAACCCGGGGACTCCTAGTATTTATAATAACACAAAGGGTTATTTATACTACTAAAGACGGGAAAGTGTGCTAAAATCAGGTGTCGCAAACAAGTTTTTCGTTATTTTTACAACAACTCCATTCATTTCACCATATGAATATAATTCGGGCTAGTCTTGTTCCTCTATACACTGAGAATTTGCAACATATTGCATAACACAAAGTGCACGGTCACCGGGTAGCCAAGGGTTCGAGGTGATTTGCTACTGCTGATAGACCGGCAGAGCCATGCGGGGTAAGTTATGGTCCCAGTCGAAGCTACCCCGATGATAACTCTATAATACAAGGTGACCCAATAAAAAATTTACCCAAAATGAAAGTGATATTTTTTCCACTTTCTGTAATTTGATATCTGTGGATTTTATTTTATTATAAAGAATGGGTAATTGAGCATCTTGCCTGAAAAAAAAAATATTCATTTTGGTTGAGTGGTTTTCAAGATATGGTCCAACGAACAATGAGTCAGCAAAACAGACTAGCAAAAATGGTAGATCAGTACAGTGCATAGTGCCAGGATTTATTATATTTAATATACCACGTGAGCGAAAAGCTATTATTAGTCTGACATCTTTGAAGCCCAAAGTGCTGGGAATCAAAATTGGATTCCAAATTGTGGAAAGATAGAAATCGTGGCGATTATATCCCGGACTGCTATACTGTGGAATATTAGTGTCGTCGAGGGACAGCCATAATGTTTTGCCGCAACGCGTTGCGAGAAAATGTCACAACGCGTTGCGGTGTCGGCCAATTAAAATGATCATTTTCTGTGACGTATTTCAAAAAATATTTCCACAACGCGTTGCAAAGTGTCTAGCAACGCGTTGTGGAAACTCACAACGCGTTGCAAGCCTTCACAACGCGTTGCGAGATCCACAACGCGTTGCGAGCTTTACAACGCGTTGCGAAGGTCCACAAGCCATAAGGGTCATAACGTATTGCCGCAACGCGTTGTGAGAAAGTAGCAATGCGTTGCGACATTTCGGCAACGCGTTGCGGCGTCGGCCAATCGAAATCGTGAATTTCTGTGACGTATTTCAAAAAATAGATCAACAACGCGTTGCGGCAATACGTTATGACCCATATGGCCTTCACAACGCGTTGCAAGCCTTCACAACGCGTTGCGAACTTCACAACACGTTGTAAACTTCACAACGCGTTGTGAAGGCAATAAGGGTCGTAACGTATTGCCGCAACGCGTTGTGAAGGTTTGCAACGCGTTGTGAAGCTCGCAACGCGTTGTGATAATTATATTTTTGAAATATGTCACAAAAATTCATGATTTTGATTGGCCGACACCGCAACGCGTTGCCGAAATGTCGCAACGCGTTGTGACTTTATCACAACGCGTTGCGGCAATACGTTATGACCCTTATGGCTTGTGGACCTTCGCAACGCGTTGTGAAGCTTGCAACGCGTTGTGAAGCTCGCAACGCGTTGTGAAGGTTTGCAACGCGTTGCAAAGTATCTAGCAACGCGTTGTGGGTTTATTTTTTGAAATACGTCACAGAAATGCATGATTTTGATTGGCCTACACCACAACGCGTTGCTGAAATGGCGCAACGCGTTGCTGAAATGGCGCAACGCGTTGCTGAAATGTCGCAACGCGTTGCTGAAATATCGCAACGCGTTGCGGCAATACGTTATGGCCTTTATGGCTTGCGATACCCGTCGTCTTGCTGGACATAATTAACTTTAGGACTGCGAAGATTCCTATGGAATATGCCGTGGATTTTATGCTGTCATTTTGGAGCCTCACTGTGAGGACACATCATCGTTGAACTGCAACGATTCTTTTAATTGTGGACATAAGTCGTCACTTCTGGAAGAACTTTTGTGTAATATTATTGTAATTGTGTTTTTGACATACCAAATTCTTGAACCAATCTGATCATATTAAATCAGTGTTATTATATAAAATGTAGATCATTTGTGCACAAGGCTCATTTATTTGTGTTTGAAAGGTATATCTGACCTTTGACGTCCACGAGGCGTCGTCTCTCTAAATTTCTTAGATTAAAAACTAATCTAATTGGATTGCTGTCATGGACAAATCCAAATTTGGATTAAAAATTTAAATCAAAATACATTGAATATAAATCTAATAGATAAAAGATTGTAATCAAAATTTAGATTTGTCCTACGTTTTAATTTAAGAAATTTAAACAAGGCCTAACTAAGTTAAGGTGTTCGTCAGTGATTATTTTTTCTCTACACATTCACAATCTCTATCCTAACTCCCCAACTATATAATGTTTTAGGGGTTTGATTAAATTAATTTTTACAGTATAATGTATTGTTTACCAAGTTTTGTTGGCAGAATGGATGCCAGGATTTTCCTTTAAAATTTACAGTATTTTTCACAGTGTGGATTACTAAAAATCTCCATTTTTTTAGGTAAGTCGGGGGGGGGGGGCGAGGCTGTGGATCACGAAATGTCCCTTTAATCTCTGACTCACCTCGTTTAATATCCCACTAAGATTTCATTTCGAGTCGGACTCTTAATCCAAAACATACATTTTCTCTTATTTTTTATCCAAAATATTTAATATTACACATTACACCCAATATTCACTTTTCCACTTCACCTCTTCCATAATGGAGATTTGATTTCTCTTCAATATTTTATCCACACCAAAAACAAAAAATATGCTGGAAAAAAAGCTAGATAGTGATAGCGAGGCCTATGGAGAGGATTATGATTGGAGTCACAAGGAAAAACAGAGTTACCAATCATAAACTAAAATCTGAACAAAATAATGTTCAGGACATCTTACGGGGAAAACGCCTGAGAATGGGGTTTGAACAAGTTATTTGACAACATATAGGCTGATTGGAAGTTTGGTACACTGGCTATATATTTCAGGGGCGGCGCCAGGGTAAAATCATAGGAGGGGCGAAAATCATTGGAGGAGCGAAACAGTACACGATTACCTCATATACACTGTTGCTCATAACAGCATAAAGTTGGTAAAAAAATATTTTGACCACTTTTAGGGAATGAGATCAGTGATCATCAATCTCTTCTGAAAATAAAAATTGTCCACAATTAAACTTACGAACTGTGTCCTTGCCTGAAAGGAGAAAAGGGGGGTGGTTTTTGAACAGGCCGATGATTAAGGATTTCGTATACAATTTTTTCACATCAGTCAGTTTTCCAGATAACACATTATTGGGTGGTACTTCCATGCATCGAAATGTTCAATCAGTACTGTTTTAAATGTCAAGCAGTCCACTAACATCAAGTATGGTTACCCCTGGCATGAAGCAGTTCGTCAAGACGGGTAGACGTTTCAAATCATACAGCGCATGAAGGATAAATTGCAATACCTCAGTTGCATCAATGCGGACTTATATATGAAAAGTCTACCTCAAGACGTCGCGGCAACTGTCCACAAGGTGTTTATGATGTAAATGGGCAGACTAAACGGTCAGAGCCTGAGTTTGAGAAAGATTGTCCTTGTCATTGATGGCTCGTCGGTTAAGGCATCCAGGCATGATCGATAGGATTCATATCAGGAGGAGAGGCAAGCAGGCCGTCGGTATCTGCTCGGAGTCTTCGAAAGACCAGACCTCGAAACAACAGGACCTCAGACCTCGAAACATCGACCGGAAGTCAATTCACCTTCCGGATCCGGGTCTGTTGTTTCGAGGTCTGATGTTTCGAAAACACCCAGGTCTGTGTTTCGAAACCCAGGGGGATGTCTCGAAAACTCAGACCTCCGAAACAACAGACCTCAGACCTCGAAACATCAGACCGGAAGTAAAATTTCACTTCCGGGTCTGAGGTTCTGTGTTTCGAGGTTGATCGTTGTTTTTGAAACCCCGTATTCGCTCCACCCTTCTGCCTCAAGAAATTGTTTCACAAACTGCGGCCCGGCGGCGTGGCGTTGTCTTGCAGCCAAAAATTGTCACAGGCTTTTGAGCAGGGAAAATGAACTCGACAGAGAATTGTCCTTTGAAAAAGGGGTGTATATCATGTGGAAATTGATTCATGTTGATTGAAAGATTGCATTTGAAGCTAATGTACTCAAATCTTTTTACTTGCCTTATAACAGGATTTGTTAACATCTGTCCCCATTGTATATTTTAAACCATCAAGATTCGAACGAGATCTGGAAAAAAGATCTGAACACAGTGGAGGTAGTGATCTTTGACCCTAAACGACTTTGATCTCGAAAATATTTTAGGAACATATTTAGAATGTAATAAGGATCATTCAGTCAAACTGTCAGCTCAATCGGAGAATTTGGAAAATGTGACCTTGACCTCTTAATGACCTTTGATCTCGAAACTATGTTCAGCATATTTAGAATGTCAGAAGGATCATTCAGTCAAATTTAAGCTCGATCAGAGCATTTAGAAAATTTGACCTTTGACCTGTTAATGACCTTTGACCTCGGGAAATAATTTTAACTGTTTTTTAGAATGGTCATAAAGGATAATGCTGGTCAAAATTTCAGCTCATCGGAGCATTTGGAAATTTGACTTGACCCCTTAATGACCTTTGACCTCAGAAAATATTAATAAACATGTTTAGTTGTCAGAAATTTCAGCTTATTAATCGGAGGTTTTTAAAATTTGACCTTTGACCTTGGCTCGTGACCTTTGACCTCAAAATATTTTAACAGTTAGAATTGTCATAAGGATCATTTCAGTAAAATTTTCAGCTAAAATTGACCATTTAAAAAATTTGACCTTTGACCCTGAATGACCGCCATTTACTTGTAGAATTTATAAAATAAATCTTGTGCAGTAGATCAATGTAGTAACTTGCATATTGCAGATATGATTTTTTAAAGATATTTTAAACTTGGCCGGAAATGCCACTTAAATGACATTATCGTCATTTCATTAAGTAACTTGTGGAGGGGTTTCAAAGTACACCAGCCACAGGTCACGTGTCATACTATGTAATCTGTTAATAAAGAGGTAGCATTTTTAGTGAAATAGGTTATTGACACTGTGACCCCAAATGAGCGTTGATCAAAATTTCATTAGTAGTTTTTGTAGGGGGTTGTCAAAAACTAAACCCCAGATAACATGGGTCACATTGATCATACAATTGATATCGGTAGGAGAAGTACGTTTTGACGTTTGACAGGAAGAGAAAAGAACAAGAAGAAGATCGACCGCGACGACGACAGTCGACTTTTGTAATGACTGTTTTGTTAGTTTGTGACCGAGAGCTAACAAAATTTTTTTGTTTTCCCATTACCGAAAGTGTGTACCCATTCGCTATGCGAAACTGATGTGCATGAAGCATAGTGCTTAGACAGCAATACTTATGTTCACCTTTGGTACACACATCTCTGTTGAATTGGGGTGGGGTATGGTGTGCCAGATTAGTCCAATAAAAGTCTTTGATGTAAGGCAATTGAAAGACGATAACAGCTCGACGGAGTTACAAGGGATACAAGGGAAACGATCCGGCTAATCCGTAAACCCCCTAAAAAGAGAACACGTAGAACCACAGTAACATCTTATTGATAACGTAATGTTCCCATGTCCACGGCAACATAAAACAATCCCTCACGGCTCTAAGAGACGTCGCGCAAACAGATCTATAATCAATTGTGATTCTTGACAATAGTTGATTTAATCTTTTCTTAGAAAGTTTTAATGCGAGCTACGTTGGACCAATTAGAAATCTAGCTCTAACAGACCCAAGGCTACAGGGTCAGGGTAACCATTCAAGCACGGATACGAACCCCCCTACCCTATTTTGTTACAAATTGCCCCCTAAATCTTGATCAGATGACCATGATCCACTATCTGTGTACAAGGCATGTGGGGGATAGATTGGGCGTCCTTGTGACGCAATATGGCGTTTCTAGATCTTGAATTGCAGGAGAAGTAGGTTTTCTAGCTTTGGACAAAAAAATTAATATTTCTCTGGAAATGACCTTGAACCCAAAAATCTGTGTACATGCCCTAGGGGCCCTGGTCTGTGGTTCTGCTGACCAATTTTCGACTCATTCGGACAAACCGTTCGGCACTAGAAGCATTTTAAGCAGGTACAAAACAAGAGAAGAACTAGATCTAGCTGTGGTCAAAGACCCCGAAACCAGCCGCGGATATCTTCAAACCCAAGCCTAAAAACTAACCCCAGCTTCCAAACCTAGCCCAGCCTCGAAACTTTAGCCTAGCTCAAAACCCAACCATATCTAGATCTGGAGACAGAGCTGAACACAGTCGAGGGGTGACCCTTGACCCTAAACGACCTTCGATATCGAAAATATTTTAAAATATTTGGATGTCATAAGGATCATATTAACTTTCTGTCCATTAGTAGCATTTGAAAAATTTGACCTTTGACCTTTAATGGACGTTGGTTGCTCTCAAAAATATTGTCAACTGATGAGGATGTCAAAGGATCATTTCAGTAAATATAGCTCAATCGGATGATTCGAAAAAAATGACTTGACCTCTTAATGACTTGATCTCAAAAATATTGAAACATGTTGAGGATGTCCTAAGGATCATTAAGCAAAATTTCAGCTAAAATCGGAGGCATTTGGACAATTTGACCTTCGACCTCCTAATGACTTTGATCTCGAAAATCCGATAGGAAATAAAGGGGGGGTGGGCGCCCGCCCACTTGTCTTACTCGTTACTAATTCTTTTCCTTTGATACATCCCTGATTCTTCCCCGTTATCCGCTTCCTTTAGTGACATCGTTAAGCTAACTCACTCCATCTTCGACCTTATCCCTTTTCCTCTCCTCGGCAATTGTGACCTCGACATCTATTTGTATACCTTACGCTCCTCGCTACACATTCTTCCAACCCCCTGGTCTGCCCCCTCAGACGAGGCCCCACCCTCTTAGTCTCCCTGTTAGTCCTCACCCAACACCTCAAACGATGCAAACCGATAACCCCCGAATTCACTTAACCCCGCAGACCCCCCCTCTGACTCTACCCCCCACCGCATTACCCCCCGGATACACTTGTTCCTCTCTCCGACCTCCCATCCTCCCGCCGCCGTTCCCTTCCAACATCTCTCTCTCTCTCCCCTTTTTCCTTCGTATAACCCTCACCGTCGCACACCCACTTCCTGTTCTTGCCCCTTCACCGCACCGCCGCTACCTTATGTTCGATTCCCACTTATTCCAAATTTCTTTTATCTCTAACGCTTCGCAACTCCTTTTCCCCCCCCACCACACCCTACTTCCCAACCCGCCACAACAGACTCTAATACCACCCCCCCCCCTTCTTTCTCTGCATCTCTCAGCCTTGTCCCTCTTCTTTAAAGGCTGTCTTTTCCTGTTACACCCCGCGCTAGACACCCCCTCCTTATTGCTCCTTCTTGCCCTGCCCCCGCTTTGTTTCCCCCCCTCAAGTCGCAGTTCTCTTATTACATACCCACCCCTAATTTACCTTTTATTCACTTCTTCGCTCCTTTCCTTCCTTCCCGTTTCCCATTCTTCTACATTGTTTTATTACCCCCTCCCTCCTTCCCATCCTCCCTATTAGGATATCATAAAGATCATTCAGTTAAAATTGCAGCTCAATGGAGCATTTTGAAAAATTTGACTTAGACCTCAGAATGACCTTTGATCTCGAAATTATTTCACCCAAGTTTAGGATGTCAGTACAGGATTCAGTTCCGTTAATTTTCCGCTCATCGGAGGATTTTGAAAAAAAAATGACCTTTGACCTCTTTTAATGCCCTTGATCTCGAAAATATTTCAACATCCCCGTTTTAGGATGTTATAAGGATCATGTCAGCAAATGTCAGCTCATCGTATAGCATTTTGAAGTTTGACCTTTGACCCTTGAATGACCTCCATTAACTGTATGGAATTTATAACATGCACAGTACAAGTAGGCACCATCTACCAATCAGAAGACCTATGTCCGTATTTGTCTTTTTATTTTCTCATTTTATTTTTTTACAATTAATAAATAAAGAGTGGGAATCTATTATAACCATGCTAAGCTACAAAATCAACCTTTTCTATCTTTTTGTTTTATTTCGAAATTTTCTTGGACTAAGTGAGAAAAATATTAGAACCGCATACAATAAGCCTCATACCATACATCCAACATAGCCATTCTAAATTGAATGATTGAATCCATGGTTTCCCTAAAAAGTCAATTTTTAAACCATTTAAAAATAAAAAATTTTTTTGTTTTTTTGCATTCATCAATCGATAGTAAAAAGATTTTTATTTTGTTTTTTTTTTTTGACGTGATTTGGCCGGACTCGCCAGACAATATAGTTTAAATGCGGTTTCAAAAACCCAAGGTTGACTTGACCGGAAGGAATTGAAGGGGAGGGGCGCATTGAAAGGGGAGCGGCGCCTGCCAATTATTTTAAATAAAATCCCCCTACACTACACTACAGTACAGGTACTATCTATATTATAGGTGAAGAGAGTTGTGGAATCTACATACCTTGTAGTTTAGAAGGAAACCAATTCCTAATATCTCCTGTATCGATTGTTAATCCTCATGTAAGTAGATTGAACCTTTTAGTTCGCATGCATGTAAGGCTTGCAGCTAAGAAAGTCTGGCTCTTGCAGGAACCCAAGGTTAGGTGCATTCATACGGCGTAATACAGTGCGAGCGAGGCGAGCGAAAACCGAACCCACCCGTGACCAGATTTTGCTTAAAATGCCCCCTATCTCTGCTCAGGTCGACTTGAACACTATCAGTATGTACACCCAATATGAAGGATGATTTCAGGGGTCCTTATGACCATTTGCGTTGTTTATAGCTCTTGAATTGCGGGAGAAGAAGGATTTTCTGATTTTGCACCAAAAAATTTAAAATATTTATTTAAATTCCTTTGAACCCAAATCTGGTTACACCCTATTTGAGGACGGGGGCAGTGTTAAATCTTGGGATTGAATTGCTTAAATTGGCTCAAGCGTTTGGCACTAGAAGCATTAAGCTTTCAGGACGGACGGTTGCAGAGACGAAGAAGAAGAAGAAAGAAGAAGAAGGAGAAGATAAAGAAAAGGAGAAGATAAAAAAAGGAAGAAACAGGCCCAAAAATACAATAACCAGCCCTGCTACGCACACGGCTGGTTAAGAAGAAGAGAAAGGAAGAAAGAGAAGAAAAGAGGGAAAACTGGAAACGCCAATATAGCATGCGGCTTGCGACGCATGATTATAAACAAACAACAGACGTTAAAATGAACAAACAAACAGACGTATGGCCTTTTACAGCTCACACCAAAAGTCATTGTTACGTAATTCAAAATTATGCCATGAAATTAAACAGGGTGTAGTGGGGAGGGATTATTATGTAACCATGATTACTGAGGGTTTCAAACAGGAAACGTTTTACAGATGAGTCTGAAAAAAAAAGATTACAAATTTATGAGCAAACAGTGTAGGTAAAAAAAACAAAACAATTTGTTTTTTTTTTACACAAATTTATGCTAAACCCCCTGTTGTTCCGAATTTGAAACTTCTCGGGAGGGGGGGGGGGGGCGAACGCCAGCCTTGCCAACTGGGCGACGCCCTGAGCTATGGTTATATAGCAAAATAAAAATGTTAAGTCATCTAGCTTAAAAATCAAACAAAAAACCAGTCAATTATTGACTAAGAAAGGATCCTTTTGGTGTAAAAGTCAAACAATGTGGGCCTTTTTCAATCTTCTCATAACAACGAACACCACGTTTCTTGTTGTGTTTCTCTAAGATTACTCGATTTCATCATTTCCCAGGTGGGAGGCCCTTAAAGTGACAGGAGATTTTTTGAGGATAAGAATTTCTCTAAAAATTGCACTGCTCGGTCGTTAACCACTACTAAGAACGTTTTGCGGAAGTTTTTTGACAAAGAAGTCCAAAACAGAAAACCGCAAAACTTGTTTTGAACTTGGCCTATATCGTTATCGTCCCTAAAGAAAAAACCTTTTGATGAATTTCTGTCGTGCACGACATAAATTACTAAATCGTATCTATACATGAGACGGTGTATTCGGCTATGCACTCCAGGTGTGAAATTGGGGGCGCTTCTTTTGGAAATTCCCTCATGTCTCTTTAACCGGGCCTTGGCCCCGAACACGGGTTCCGTTTCAAGATAAAGGGGCCAATATAATGTTACCCTTCAATGCTATCATTACGTTTTTAAAATTTTAAGAACGTCTCAACCGAGAAAACGAAGTCGTTCATGTGAAGACAATTTTCTCCTGCAAGGAGTAAGTCCCAATAATTTCAATTTTTCATTCTTAAAAAAAAAACATGTTCAGAACCAATTTATACCGATTTCTTTTATCCCCCCCCCCCCCGATCGGTTCGAAGTTTTAAGGTCCGCTCCGAACGGAGGATCCCTTGGTGGGCAAAGGATGCTCGCTCTTCTTAAGTAATTATGGTCCGATTTGGGACATAATGGCATGGAGTTTGAACATTTTTTTTGTGAAAAGTAAAACCTTTATTTTTTTTTATTAGAATAGCGTGACCTTTTTTCTTATTATGAATAGCGAACAGTATTCTTTATTATGAATGAATTGCGAACCTTTTTATATTTTATGGAATAGGAAACCATTATTTTTATTATGATAGCCGAACCTTGATTTATTTTATGATAGCGAACTTATTTTTATTATGATCCGACCATTGTTCTATTATGAATAGCGACCTTATTTCTATTATGAATAGCGAACCTTTTTTATTTATTGAATAGTGAACCTTATTTCTGCTTAGAATAGCGAACCTCTTTTTAGTTTATGAATAGCGAACCTTTATTTCTTGTATTATGAATAGCGAACCTTATTTCTTATTAGAATAGTGAACCAGTTTTAATTATTGAATAGAGCGAACCTTTTCTAATATGAATAACGAACCCTTTTTTATTTTATGATAGCGAACTTTTTTTCTATTATGAATACGAATCTTTGTGCCAAATATGAATAACGAACATATGTGATTTTATGAATAGCGAACCTTATGAAAAGCGAACCTTCTGAATAGCGGTACTTGATTGGGGGGTATGTGCAAGTGCCAGGCTTCATATCAAAGTAGAGAACATAATACACATAAATCGGAACAAACCACCTTTAAACAGTAACTCAGTACGATGATGAGGGCAAAACAAAATTTCGAATAGCTCCACCAAAAGGCTTAATTATATGCTTTGAGAATGTCACCATTGGCATAGAGTTTTCAGTTAATTAACCTCATCCATCAAGGTTTTCGTGCTAAGGGACAAACACCATCTTGTTTGCTATCATTGTGTAGCTACTATACTTTTTTTTCAAAATGAAGTTACCAAAACATATGAGTTTTAACCAATAGGCAGTCATAGTTGACGTAATACCTGAAAGCGTATTTTGAACGTTATTTGTAAGCAAAATCTCCAATCAAGTGGTTTTTGACCATTTTCGCCATTCATGCAAGCACAATTGGTATTGAAATTATTTAACAATGATGGGTGCCCAAGTAAGCATTACGTTGGTGATACTCTAAAAAATAAGAATAACATACAAATATTGTCAAGCATTTGCTTTTACAGTACATCTACATAACAACAAAAAGTACCATTTTTTGGCATTTTACACTTGTAAAAGTATAGGAAGGTGGCATCCCCCCACCTTCCGAATTGACGGGACTCCCTGATCTCCCTGAAGTGGTACCCTCATTTTTAGTCGATAAAGGGGATGACCTATAATTACAAAAAAGCCTTAGCAATATTCGTTTGCGTTTTGTCACCAAGGATATCCGTATTAAGTCAGCAAGCCTTTTCTTTGTCGAACCATTCGAAGTCAGTGTCTCTCCTTTGCTCTTAAATAGATCGAAAGATCGCGAGTAGTTTCAGGACTTCTCAGGGTTGTTGACTTACTTATTATTAATCTTGAAGTTGTTTCCTCATATGGTCTTAAATTGAGAAGGAGAATTCCAGTATTGGCCGCCATGACTTTCTATGGCTTGTTTGTCGTATGATAATGATTGATTTGACCAGAATTTAACCCGTGCTCACACCCACACCAACACCCACACACCACCACACCCACACGCGCAAGCAACACACACCCACCCCCCACACACAAGCCACAAATACTTGGGATAAAATATCATTGCTTGGGTGAAATACAAATTGAGTTATGAGTGTCTGTGTTATCGATGGGGTTGGGGTTTCAAGCTTTGATTATCTTAATCGTGCACACTGTTGATTATAATTACATCATTTAACTGATACGATCCTTCCCAAGGCAACATGTTCTCATTTCTTTCCGTGAGATTAATCTTGCTGTGCGTGCAATTTGTCTAGAAAATGCAAAACTTTGCAGTAATGAAGCTTAAAAAGAAGAAGAAAAAAAAAAACGAAATGCGGGTAATGAATGGCTCTAAAATCAAACCAATATGATTGCAGTTATATTTGCTTGGTGTAGGTTCCACCGCTATTTACGATTCCTATATGACCAGTTAAAAATAATAACTTAGATCGAAATCTCTGCAGTTTTCATTTTTTTGGATTAAGTGGCGTGACCAAATGTCTGTCTAGACTACACCTAACGTTAAAATTCGTCCCATTACATCAAGTATTGTTTTGTCATATTAACTGACATCAATTGATGTTTGTCAAGCTTTATGAATTGCGTCTAGTTTAAAGGCAAACGCTTTTTTTACTGGAGACAAGCAATGCCATCAAGCGTACTGTTAAAACTTGTCAGATTTTAAAAGTGACGCTGATGTTGATTTCCCTCTGAGTATCCCAAACTAAAATTGGTTTGAGGTCAATAATGCAGGACAAAATATGAAAATAGTAAAAAAAGAACGCTGGAAATGTAATTGTGATTTCATAGTCTAGTGTTTATCTTTTCCTTTTCGAAAACATACTCTGACCGCCTACTTTGTGATGGAGAAATTTTGATTTATATTAATACCGCTTTATGTTTCTTAATTGTTTATACGACCTGAAATAAATTGAGTTCTTATTTTGTATTTTTATGTATACCCGAAAGATAGGGTCTTCGTCTTTAAGTGTAATGACTACATGATATTGCTATAATTCCATCGGATCGTCAGATCCAATCACGATGACGGGATGCCGGGATGATGATGATGCTGATGATGATGATTGATGATGAGATGATGATGATGTGATGATGATGATGATGATGACGATGAACGATAATGATATGATGATGATGTTATCATCATCATCATCATCAACTCATCATCATCATTAATCATCATATCCATCATGAGGATCATCATCAGAAGCAGCAGCAGAGGAGTGCCTCTACATACCTGTAACGTTAGAAACCAATTCCCTCAATATATCTAATACGATTGTTAATCCTCATGTAAGTAGATTTAACCTTTTATTCGAAATGAATGTAAGGCTTTGCCAGCTAAAGAAATTCTGGCTTTTGCAGACCCAAGGTTAGATGCATTCATACTGGCGAAATACAGCGACGATGCGAGCGAAAACCGAACCCACCTTACCAGATTTTTTGCTCTTAAAATGCCCCCTATCTCTGCATCAGGTGACCTTGAAACCACATCAGTGTAAACCCCATATGAAGCATGATTCGGGGTCCTTATGACCCCATTTGGTGTTGTTTTAGCTCTTGAATGCGGGAGAGAGAGAAGAAGGATTTTTCTAGATTTTTGCACCAAAAAGTTAATATTAAGTCAAATTCACGTGACCCAAATTTGTGTACACCCTATTGAGGACTGGGTCAGTGGTCATTGATTGAATTTTGCTTTAACTTGGCTCAAAGCGTTTGGCACTAGAAGCATTTTAAGCTTTCAGCGACGGACGTGTTGCCAGACGAAGAAAGAAGAAGAAGAAGAAGAAGAAGAAAAAAGAGAAGAGAAAGAAAACAAAGAAGAAAAGAAACAAGAAGAAGAAGAAAAACAGAGGAGAAAACAGCCCAAATACAATAACCAGCGTGCGACGCACACGGCTGGTTAAGAAGAAGAAGAAGAAGAAGAAGAAGAGGGAAAACTGGAAACGACAATATATCAGGCGGCTGATCCGCATGATATAACAAACAACAGACGCGCTAAATGAACAAACAAACAGACCGTCTGGCCTTTTACAGCTCACAACCACAAGTCATTGTTACGTAATTCCAAAAGTATGCTGGCATCACTTCACATGGGTAGTGGGGACTTATTATGTACATATGATTATCAGGCGTTAAAACAGGAATACGTTTAGATTGAGTGCCTGAAAAAAAAATATCTACAAATTTATGAGCAACAGTGTAGGTAAAAAACAAAACAATTTTTAAACAAGTTATTGCTTAAAACCCCCCTTTTTCCTGAATTTTGAAATACTCTCGGGAGGGGTGGGGGGGGGGCGAACGCCCAGCATTGCCACTGGCGCCGCCCTGAGCTTTAGGTATATAGCAAAAATAACTGTTTTAAGTCTATCGCCTTAAAAATTCAAACAAAAAAAACAAGTCAATTTATTGATAAGAATGATTCCTTTGGTATATTAAAAAGTCAACAATGTGTGCTTCTCAATCTTCTCATAACAACGAACACACGTTTCATGGCTTTGCTTTTCTCTATATTACTCGATTTCATCATTTCCCAGGTGTGAGCCTTAAAGGGACAGGAGATTGGTTTGAGGATAAGAATTTCTCTAAAATTGCACTGGATCGGTGTAAACCACCTACTAAGAACGTTTCGGAAGTTTTTTGGACAAAGAAGTACAAAAGAAACCGCAAAACCTGTTTTTTTTGAAACGTGCCTCTATAGTAATCGTCCCTAAAGAAAAACCTGACTTTGAATTCTGTCGGGCACGACATAAATTATAAACGTCATCTTCTTACATAAAGACAGTGTGTTCGGCTTATTCACTTCAGGGGTTGAAAATTGGGGGGGCGCTTCTTTCTCGAATGTCCTCATGTCTTTTAACAGGGCTTGGCGAAACCACGGTTCAGTTCAAGCATAAAGTGGGCCAACTATAATGTTACACCTTCAATGCTATCAAGACGGTTTTTTTAACTTGACAGAACGTCCTCAACCGAGAAAAGAAGTCGAAATGTGAATACAAGTATTTACCTCCTGCAGGGAGTACGTCCCAATAATTTCCCAAATTTTTCTTCTTAAAAAAAAAAAAAAAACATGTTCCAGTTCAGAACAATTTGTATACGATTTCTTGTTATCCCCCCCCCCCCCGATCGGTTCGAAGTTTTAAGGTCCGCTCCGACGCGGAATCCCTTGGTGGGCCAAGGATGCCTCGCTCTTCTAAGTAAATTCTGGTCGATTTGGGAACATACGGGCTGGAGTTGAACATTTTTTTTGGAATATAAACCTTTATTTTTTTTTATTATGAATAGGGTACCTTTTTTCCTTATTATGAATAGCGAACGAGTTCTTTTATGAATAGCGACCTTTTATATTCGGACTAGCGAACCATTATTTTTTAGTAGAATAGCGAACCTTGATTTATTTTATGAATAGCGAACCTTATTTTTATTATGAATACCGACCATTTGTTTCTTATTAGAAAGCGGAACCTTTATTTCTTATTAGGAATAGCGAAATCCTTTTTATTTTATGAATAGTGAAACCTTATTTCTTATTATGAATAGCGAACATCTTTTTATTATGATAGCGAACCTTTATTCATATCAGTTATTAAAATTATATAAATAAAAAATTATTTATTATTATGAATGTGAAAACCTTGTTTCATTATGCAAGCGAAACCTTTTCTAATTATGAATAACGAAACCTTTTTTATGTTATGAATAGCGAACTTTTTTTCTATTATGAATAGCGAATCTTTTTTGCAAATTATGAATAACGAAACATATGTGCTTTATGAATAGCGGAACTTATGAATAGCGAACCTTATGAATAGCGGTACTTGGAGGGGTGATGTGCAAGTGCCAGGCTCTCATATAAAGTAGAGAACAAAATACACATAAATCGGAACAACACCCTTTAAAACAGTTACTTCAGTACGATTATAGGCAAAAACAATTTCGAATAGCTCCACCAAATGCTTAATTATATTTTTTTTGCCTTTCGATAAGGTCACATTGGCATAGAGTTTTCCGTTAAATTAAACCTCATCCAATCAAGGGTTTTCGTGATTAAGGGACACAACATCTTGTTGCTATCATTGTGAGCTACTTCTACTTTTTTTTTTTCAAATGAAGTACAAACATATGAGGGTGTTAACAATATGCGTCATAGTGACGTTACTAACTGAAGTTATTATAAGTAGTTGTAAGCAAATCTCCACAATCAAGTGGTTTGACCATTTTCGCCATCATGCAAGCAAAATTGGTATGAAAATATTACATGAATGGGTTGCCAAGTAAGATACGTGTGTATTACTCTAACAAATAAGAATAACATTACACAGATTGTAAGCATTTGTGCTTACAGTTAAGCATACATAACAAAAGTACCATTTTTTTGGCATTTACACTGTAAAGTATAGGAAAGGTGGCAATCCCCCCACCTTCCGACTTTGACGGGACTCCCTGATCTCCCTGAAGGTGGTACCTTCATTTTTTAGCGCTAAAGGGGATGAACCTATAATTACAAAAAGCCTTAGATACTATTCGTTGCGTTTTTGGTCAAAAGGAATCATCCTTATTAAAGTCAGCAAGCCGTTCTTTGTCGAACCTGCGAAGGCAGTTTTCTCTCCTTTGGACTCTTAAATAATATCGAAAGATCGCGACGCTCGTTCAGTGACAGTACTTCTCAGGGTTGCCTTTACTATTTATTAATTCTTGAAGTTGTTCCTCATATGGTCTTAAAATTGAGAAGAGAATTCCAGTATTGGCCGCCATGACTTTCTATGGCTTGTTTGTCCAGTCTGCAATTGATTGATTTGCACCGAATTTTTTAACCGTGCTAAAACCCCCACACAAACACCCACACACACACACCCACACGCGCAAGCAACACACACACAACAAAGAAACAATTACTTGGGAAAATTAATTTGCTTGGGTGAATACAAATTGAGTTATGAGTGTTGTGTTATCGATGGCGTTTCAATGCTTGGATTATCTTAATTCGGGCACAACTGTATTATAATTACATCATTAAAATGATACGATCCTTTCAAAGGCAACATTGTTTTAACATTTCTTTTCCGTTGAAGATTAATCTTTGCTGTGCCGTGCAATTTGTCTAAGAAAATGCAAACTTTGTCAGTAAATGAAGCTTAAAAAGAAGAAGAAAAAAAAAAACGAAATGCGGTAATGAATGGCTCTAAAATCAAACCAATATGATTGCAGTTATATTTGCTTGGTGTAGGTTCCACCGCTATTCCGATTCATATATGACCAGTGTAAAAATAATAACTTAGATCGAAATCTCTGCAGTTTTCATTTTATTTGGATTAAGTTGGCGTGACCAAATGCATGTCTAGACATACACTAAACGTTAAAATCGTCATACACAAGTATTGTTTTGTCATATTAACTGACATTCAATTGATGTTTGTCCAGCTTTATGAATTTGCCGTCTTAGTTTAAAGCAAAACTCTTTTTTTACTGGAGACAAGCAATGCCATCAAGCGTACTGTTAAAACTTTGTCAGAATTTTTAAAATTCGCTGATGTTGATTCCTCTGAGTATCCCAAACTAAAATTGGTTGAGGTCAATAATGGACAAAATTATGAAAATAGCTGCAAAACAAAAGCTGGAAATTTAATTGTGATTTCATAGTTCTAGTGTTTATCTTTTCCTTTTTCGAAAACATACTCTGCCCTACTTCTGTGATGGAGGAAATTTTGATATTATTTAAATACCGCCTTTATTTTTCTAATTGTACGACCTGAAATAAATTGAGGTCTTATTTTGTATTTTTATGTATACCCGAAAGCTAGGGTCTTCGTCTTTAAGTGTAATGACTACATGATTATTGCTATAATTCCATCGATCGTCATGATCACAATCACGATGACGATGACGATGATGATGATGCTGATGATGATGATGATGATGATGATGATGATGATGATGATGATGATGACGATGACGATAATGATGATGATGATGATGATTATCATCATCATCATCATCAACCTCATCATCATCATCATCATCATCATCATCATGAGGATCATCATCAGAAGCAGCAGCAGAAGGAGTAGCAACACCACCATTACCAGCCATTACCACGTTGTCATTATTTCATGGCTATCACTGTCGTCGTCTTCTGGTAGTTTTAGTTCATTATAAAACAAAGCAAATATATTATTTCTTGAAAAGTAAGGTAATTGAAGTGCTCATTTCTATATTGTTCTTGTCAGCGTAAATGCATTACTGCAGGTATTACTTTTCAGTTGTACATGCATCCCCATCTACTCTATTATCATTAGGGAATCCTGGAAAATATCAAAAGTCAAAGGTGTTTGATCAACCCAATTTTAGTTGATTGAATGCTCAGTTCAAGACTTTTAAAAGTGTGCTTATTTAAAAATAATCGTCGCTGCATTTTTTACTTTAGTAAATGTAACGACGAAATTACTCTTACAATTAAAACCGTGCACGACAGAAAATGCTAAATCATATTCTTATTTCAAAAAGACGGCGTATCTAATAGATTAGTAAGCATTCCAATTATAAAGCAAAAATAAACGGATTCGAAAAAAAATGGAATGGCCTCGTATGTATTTAATTATCTGCCGCTTTCACAAATAATCATAACATGATCCACAAAGAATGGAATAGATAACTTCTGGTTGGAGTTCCGTGGACCACCAGTTGTCATAGGGTGGTGGTCGTGATGTGTGTACTCGGAGGTTCTTCTCCTGGAGAATGCTGGGTATACCCGGTAGATAAGGTAAAGTAACTGTATCGTTGGTGGGCCATTGAAAGAGGCAGCTAGTGCTGTTTTTTTTTTCAGAGGTGATGTCATCAACTCACATTGAAGGAAAATTGTTCGGTAGACGTGAGCCTTTCACAATTATTTTTTTTTTATTTGCGGTAGACAGAGGTGTGAGTGGTAAAGTCAGACCTTGTCTTAAATTTTTCATTTTTCTAACGAATTGTGTTGTTTGCATATAAATATTTTTTGTCCATAGTTCATCAACCCGGAAGTGTTTGATCAAACGAACGAGGTACCAATATCTGAAAAATTTTGCAAAATATGAATGTCTGCCGGAGACTCGCTGCTGCGTGTGGCTCCACACGTTGACCTTTCTTATTCAAGAAAGGTCAACGTTTGTAATACCCAGATATCTTTGTAAAACTATTGAAAAAAAACAATGCTTAATGATACTGATTCGAAATATGAAATGCTTTTGCACTTTCGGCATTGTTATAACGGAAGGGGTACAAAATTCCCTGTAGGACGCTATAGGGATGGGGACATTACACCTCTCCCTATTAAAGGGAACCAACCCTATGCAAAATAAAAGGCATATTTAAATATCATTAAATAGCTTTTTTAAATATTTTTACAAAGAAATCTTGGTATTACAAACGTTGACCTTTAATCTTGAATAAACAAATGACCTTTAGCCTATTTTCCCAAAAACCTGGGAGAGGAAGCACCACACGCATGTGACCCAATTGACTTTCTTACTCCTGATTACCTAAGGAATAATTTGAGCTATATATATTTTAGACTTAGAGCAGCTTAAACATTTGACCCCTATAGTAACTTTATCCCTCCCCCAGGGCCACACGCAGCTGCGGACCAAATATCTAAACAACGAGCTCTAAAAGGGCCTTCTTGGGCGGCCTTCAGGTGGATAAAAACTCTCCTTTCAGCTGGCTGATAACCTGGCCTCGTCTTGAAGTTGAATGTTACTTAAAACAGGGCTTAAACCGAACGCCAAATATACACACATGCATTTCATCCGGCTGAACTTTACAAACCACAAAATTGCTGTACAATATTTGTTCTTATATTTGACATCTCTTGCAAAAATCTTGATGCGCTGAAACATATAGCCAACACCGCGGCGTAAGGTTTCTGCCAACCAGGTATTTGAAAATGTGAGGAATATCTCTGTCAGCTAAGGGCTTTAAAGTAATTTGAAAACAGACTCAGTGAATAAGTATAATTTAAACAAAACTTATCAGCTATGTATAATGTCAAAAGGGAGAATATATTGCCAAGAGAGTGTCGGTGGATGTTCCCTCAACCAGTGTTGCATCCCAAGCTATAATCAGTCAATATGGTGTAGCAGGCATGTTTTTGCGTAGGGAGTTTCTAGTAGAATAAACGTGTTATGAATGATATCAAGACATTTCAAGGTTTGGGGAGATAAGCCAAGTCAACGAGGTGTTAATTCCGCCATCTGCTTCATCACCTGAAGGTTATCTAACCTAACATTAAAACCTAAATCTTTAGTCCAGCAGCCAATAGGATGAACCTTGTTATTTTTGTAGGCTTATTCTTGAACGGGCACATTCCATAGAAGATCCCATCAGTGGCCCGGGTTGTGGCCGTTGTTTTGAAAAGATTAGTATGCGTGATGATAATAGGGGAGGGGAGGTCACTGCCGCTCTCTGGGAGGGTCATGTTTTTCAGAAAGGCTGTCTGGAAGGTGGTTGAGTAGCTCAAGGCCACGGCTTCGAGGCCTAGGAAATTAGTTCATTCACTCTCCTCAGCTATGTTCACTTTAAAAATATCGACGACACATCAAGGTATTGTCTGCTTGGAGGCGGCCGTAGGGTTTCTGTACTGTAAGGAATAATCGGTCGAGCACTTTTCTGAAGAGCTTATTTACTCTAGGTAAAACTTTTTTTTTTTTTTTTTTTTTTTTTGGGGGGGGGGGGGTTACAAATGCCATTCGTCCGTGGACCGCACGTCCGGAATCTTGATGGACCGGGCGTGGAGCTCGATGACCGAGTCCTCACGATGTAGCTTTCTCGTTGGAGAAGATGCACTGCGTTAAGACGGTGTGCGGCTCATTTTTGTGAACAAAGCTTGTTTGTCTGATACGTCCTGCTACTAGACGTAACCAACATTATGATCGGCGAGCCCACGATGTAAAATGAAGGAGCCATTGTCTGGGGAACCCAGTGGTCAGAACTTCCGAAGTTACCAGTTCCCATTTCCAAACAAACATGTATACCTTACCTTTTGTAGGTTGTCACTTGCGGCATTGGGAGAGCCTAGCTTACCAACTCCTCCGCTGTCCTATCCGCAGTCACGGTTGTTGCCTATGGCACGCTAGACCGGACATAAAACGTCGAGTATATGCGTCGAGATATTTGTAAAAAAAAACGCGTATTTTGAGAAGTCGCATTTGAGTCTAAAACACTTAATTCCTTATTATGCAAATTGTTTTACGTATCAACGCGAGTTTGAATGTTGCATTCCAAAGTACATCAAATTTAAAAAAATATCGATTGTGATTATAGGTTTTAAATATGGTACTTTTGGTACCTGATAGCCAATTTGAATGGGATAAAAAGGATTATTAAAGAGGACAAAGTCAACTCATTCAAGAGATCTTCTAAAAAGCCCCGGACTAACACCTTGAGAGGGCCTTGATTTTCCATTGAGCTGGCTAAAATCTGTGAAAAGGGGCCTTCCCGGCTTTCTGGTGGACCAAACAATTTTCATTTCAGCAGACTGATAACCTGGGAAAATCGACTTGGAGTTGAATGTAACTTGGAGTTGGAGCTAAAGCGCGACGAACAATATACATATGTGTTCCATCCGTCTGAAATTTACAAGCCACAAACTTTCTGTAGAGTATTTTGTTATTTGTTTTCTAATATATTTGACATTTCTTACAAAATTTGTGATGCATCAAAACATATAGCCAGCACAGCGCCTTAAGTTTACACTCTACTAGCCATGTAAATGAAACTTTGAAGAATATCTTTGTCTGCTAGGGCTTTAAAGACGTTTGAAAACCCCAACAAGGAAATAAGTGTTCCCAGCTATCTAAAATGTCAGATACATGTATATGGTGTCAGGAAAGTATTGGATGCATAGGCTGGTTGTGGCCCTAGTTTATAATGTGTCAGTATGGTGTGGCAGACATGTTTATACCTAGAGAGTTTTCAAGATGAGGTACTATCGCTGCAGGTGGTATTGCTTGAAGCTATCTATCAGAATAAACGTGTTATGAATTATATATAATATTAAGCGAATATAAACAGGTAGGTGGTTTATGGGGATGAAAGAAGTCATGCAACAAGAGCCTACAACGAAGTCCTTCACGTCAATTACCCCCAAAAGTTGAGATTTTTTATATCATCTGAACTGTTAGCTCAAGTATAATACGAGTGCCTAATATTACGTGCAAATTCAATCTACTTTTGAAGAAATTCGTAATTTTGTATTTTCTGTCCACAAACAGGCAACCATTACAACACAGCGGCCTGTAGGGCATCATGATATAAATATTATCTCATAACATCAAAACGCACTGTCAGAATCACCTTGAATTTGGGCAATAGCATGTTCTTGGACATAGCTAGTGAACCATAAACAAAATTAGGTGCTAGGATCACGAAATGCACCTTTAACTTGTCATTTTTAAAGTGATATCTGACCATTATAGTTTTGTTTATGTCATGTACAGTAGTAATTAACATGACGTGACACTCTCTTAGATACAGCTATGTCTTATTTCATCCTACTAGTATGTTTCCCCCATATATGATCTTTGACCTATATATGTAACCTTTGACCTCATATGTGTTCTGTGCTCAGGTCAGCGCTCCGTTTGACTAAATTTGGTGGTCATAGGGTATTTCTACGCAAATTAACGCTAAATAACCTTTGATCTTTTGGATCACTCTGAAACCCTGCTAACAAAGGTCAGACTTTCCTCCCCTACCTTCATGCCAAATATCAGCCCCATATGTCAAATCATATATGCATAACGAAACGCATATCCGGCAGACTTGCAGACAGATCTCATTTTAGTAGTATAGATTACCAAGTTGAAATGGGTATGGTTGACTTGAGCGGAATAACACCGTGTGCGCTTATTGAAGTTTTACATTTTCTTGATACACAGCTATGGAAAAGGCTATTGCTATTACATTCTTTGTAAAATATCATATCATTGTAAATGCAGTATGTGTCTCACATGAGTAGTGATTTAGGACATTTACCAATAATTTACTCAAAGCAGGCGAAAATCACTGTCATAAAAGAAAATGCAGCAGTGAGCATCGCCAGTGCAAAGCTTTAAGGAACGCTTTGGCAACAAGCACGTCTTTCCTACATATGCATTCGCATATTCTTTTAAGCAGTATTAAGGCAAACTTGTTCCATCGTCTGTATTTCGAAAGGCGAATCCGGAGAGTGAATTATATTTGCCATGCCCGTTGGCGAGTTAATTCGTATAAATAAAAAAGAGTGTGCGAACAAAATGCCTTACTTTTACAACTCTCTCTGGCATGCTTGTGTAATGTTTCTGTTCTCTTTCGATTACCTTGAACGTTCCCGTGAAGTTACGCCTCTACTGAAATCTACGATTATCACGGTATTATAAAGACTATAATTCCAATGGATTTATTACTCCTATCTTCCACTGATATATAAAAAAATGAACTCGCATCAACTTTGTTCCTGCCAATGTTGTTCTTGGCATTGTTGTAACCTAATTGGTTACAGGGCTATTTTAGACCTTTGCGTATTGTTAAATTTGACAAGCAGTTTTAATAACATAACAGCCGTAATAGTCCACTTAGAGTAAGAGGGAATTACTGTTCAATTTGCTTACCATGAACTGTTTCACAGCATGACTTTAGCAAATCACTGGAAAACAAACTGGTATTTATATTTTCTGTGCACAAACTGCAAATGTCGTCTGTTCATATCGATTGAGCCGTCTGCATAGTTTGAGGCCCTTCAATCGCTGTTCCATGGGTACGAATTTCTTCACAAATCATTCTGAAGTCTTAGTAATACATTGCCCTTTTATATTTGTTTTAATTAGGGGATCCGGTGTTTTTATTCCTTCATTAACGCCACTGTCCTTATCTTTGATCCCTGCTTAGACTGATTGAACAAATTGTCGTGGAATTACTGGAACATTCAGAGTAAATGTTGCATGTAATTTAAAGACGCCGCATAACGTTCCGCGAAAAGCGTTATCTTTAGTGGAAGTGCAAGTTAAAGCAATAATGGCACATTTTTTTTAAAAATAATATTTCCTCAATTTTCAAAAGTTGATATTTTGGCAGAGTTACGTTGGTAATTGTCATAGGAAACTATACCTGCGAACGAGAATTCTAAAGAAATCGTAATTTATTTATGCATAAAATAAGCGATTTTGTAACATAGGTACTAATGGGAATCCCAGATTGGCACTGTCCTTAACGGCAGAGCTGGAAATGAAAATGCTACGTTTAATGTCCGTCCATGATGAAATAGTGCCACCTGGAGAAGATAACCTCTAAATTGACTTGCCTGAACCAATGAAACAACTAATGGATGAGCGTAGACACGTACATGGCGCTATTTCACGCCTATTTCACATTGGAAGACCGTTTCCAGCAGCCGTTGAATTATTATCGGGATCCCCGATAATAATTATTCTAATTACAAAATTCCTTCGTTTGTGACACACATTTTCGAGCTTAACCATTACAGGTATAGTTTACTAGCCAGTTACTAATGCAACCGTGTAAGAATCTCAATTTTTTTTTTGAAAAATTGGGGGCGCTCTTCAAAAAATTTGCTAATTTTAGGTTGTTTTTTTGTTTTAACAATTAATAGAAAGAATATTTTCAGTTGCTCTATTTTTACCCAGCACCCATGACTGTGTTAACGTTCAAGGGCTTTACATGAATTAGTAACATTGCATACCTTGCGGAATTTCAATGTACGGTTTCAATGATTATTATCTTCATGACTTAAAGCATTGTGAATTTATTTTTTATGGTAAAACATCATTAAAACCCTTAATCTGTGTATCTAACAGAGGGTAGCCTTGCGGGTTTCTCTTTTCACACGCAAACGAATCTCTCTGCATAATATTGAAGAGGTTAAAACATGTTAGCAAACTCTGACCCGTTTCAGACAATCATTTCGAGAGTAAGCTACATGTTGGCAACTATCATAATTATCTCGCCTTAATCCAATCTGTTACGTGCTTTTGGCATTTCTTTTAAAAGCACAGCACAGTGGTTTTGTCTTGAGTTTATATATCAGATTGTCTGCTGACAGTTACCCCCAGACCGAGAAATGAAATAGCAGCGAAAAACAGATATGCGGTACATGTCAGCCATCAAATAGGGATCAATAATTTATTATAAAAAATAAATCTCATGAAATATATAATATCTTGAACAAATAGAAGCTTAACAACCAAAATTTGGCGCCTAAATCTGTTTAAAGTTAAAGTACACATTGTTGGGACCCGGTGAGCACTACCTAGATCTACTCCCTCAGTGACACTGACCTGGGGGTAAAAGTTAATACAAAGATGAAATAAATAATGGACTTGGGTGACACTAACCCCTAAGCTACTACCTAAGTGACCCTACCTAGGATGAACATCATTTAATAGTTAAGCATGTAACTTGAATCTGGGTGACACTAACCCCTAAGCTACTACCTAAGTGACCCTACCTAGGATGAACATCATTTAATAGTTAAGCATGTAACTTGAATCTGGGTGACACTAACCCCAATTTATGTTCCTAAGTGACCTACTTGGGAATTAAGTTAGACTATTTTAACTTCGTTGCAAAGTACATGTAGTAGTTAGCTGAAGCCTCTATTTTAGCACCATCAAGTATTTTGAATCTTAAGCAAGCAACTCTAACTCGGAGAAATTCGAGTTATCCTCCCAGCGAAAGTGGTTGGTAGCAATATGCATGCTAGTAGTGAATTAAATTCAGTAGACATTAAAATTCACCACTTTGGAAAATATAATTGTGGCCAGAAAAACAGTGTAGGGAGAATTTTCCATGTAATTCCCCAGCGATTTATGCCAGTGGAATGAATTATAGATAATAGCATGATTAAAATTCAAATTCAGGAATTTAATTTAAAAAACAAAACTAAAGCTCCAAAAATAAAAAAATAGGCCTTTCCACATGGCAAAGCTGCCAAACAAGTTCCTTATCTTATTTATGCATAAGATAAGAAACTTGCCAACCCCCCTCTTTTTGAGCTTAAAGTTAAAGTTTAAATTAGAACTCAGAATCTGGTGGTGGATATGCAAACACGTGAGGTCTGTTATTAAAAACAACAAGGGCATTGGAAAGTGTCTGACGGAAGAGCAGATTACCTTTCTCAGTAAGGTGGACGCCATCATACTGATAGATTGGGCCATCAGTATTGCGCAGAGCAGGACAAATTACATCTGAGTGAACAATGACATGAGCATTGCCAATTACCTGCTTGCAAAGCTTGTGGGCGTACTTGTTGATGTTGGCGACGCACCGCTTTCCTGCCCCTGGTGTTTTTTCCTCTGAATAGGCAAGCCTGGTTATGATAACAGACCAAATTATTCTGGTAGATGGCAACAACTGCCTTATACTTCCTAGGTTTTCCTTAACTCTACCGCGGATCTCCCCTATGGAAGACTTAAAAATGTCATTTGTCCCTAAATGCACAATTATGGTAGTTGGAAACTGATTCTTATACAAGAGACGTCTCAATCTGTTTCCCAAACCTGCCATCCTTGCACCAGGAAAACCATTCCACATAACGGCGCCTCCACCATGTAACTGAGTTCCTTTCTCCCCGGCATGCTTGACTATGCTATCCCCGATTACCCAGGTACGCATAGAGCCTGCAAGTAAAAAACAAGCTATTAGAATACTGAACAATGCTAGGTTAACTTCAAATTCCTATTACATTTTTAAAAAAAAAATATACAAAAAACCCTGAATCTGTAACAGCCAAATTCAAATGAAAGGGAAGGAAAAACTGAAGGATTTAAAGGAAACAGCTGTAACAAATTTGGGATGACAAAACCTTATCAGACATGAACAACTATTGTAAAGAGAGATTCTAAACTCAAAAACAGGCGATTATACCCGAAAATGAAAGTCAAACAATAAGATAAGTTTTTGCACCCCCAATTCTCAAACGAGGGAAGTCCTATGACAAAACAGGTGAAATAGACTGCAAAAGAAAAACTGTTTTACATTGTTCCCCTTTAAATACCGACCCCTTTAGAAGCATGGATTAAACAAAATTACTTGAAGCAAACAAGAACTCACCTAAAAAGGCTAAGTTAACCAAAATGAAAAACAGAAGAAAAATTTAAGCCTTATTTTTTTTTAAAAACAAGCGGCAAAAATGCAAAAAGGCAGTGAATGAAAAAAATGCCAATATTAAAGAAAACCTCACAAATTAATTCACTCCATGCTTCAATTGGAACCGTGCCGAAAAATTATTGAATTTAAAAAATAAAATTGCCTGAATTAACCAAATTATAGGGTCTGACATATAAATGAAAGGCTGATGACTTCCACCTACCTAATTCCTTTATTTGTTCATCTGAAAACCCGCCTAAAGCTGCTGCTGTAGCAGCGCCAATTAGAAAGCTGTGTGAACTGTTGTTAAGGGATCGCCCCAAAAAATGAATAAAGAAAGGGCCTTGACACGGTGGACGCGCTGATGTAAACTCCATAATACTCTTTACAGGGCACAAAAGAGCATTGGAGGAACTCTCAATTTTTAGTAGTGTCGACGATCCTCTCTGGTCAGTTTTTGAAAATCTGATATTCACTTCAAGGAATTTTTGGTCTGACCCACTAATACGCACGTCATCAACTGCCAAAATACGAGAAACATCACCCTTTTTACTATGGGCTGTGAATTCGCCCACTCTTAAAAAACCGAAAAAGGCAAGCAAAAAGGCTGCTTTAAAAAGAAGCACCTCATAATGTGATTTGCAAATAGAGGGCAACAGATTTAACAAACCGCTTAAAATAACGGGGGTAATGGGAAGGCGCTTATCGGTACGATGTTTAAGACGCCTGCAGCCTTCATTTAATTTTTTGATAATGAAACAATCGATTGGGTCAGACCAGCCATTGATTTTATGAACAAATGCCAAAGCCGAGACATGCAAGCTAATGGATGATGGGGTCCTACCTTCTGCTGACAAAAAAGAAATGAAGGCAATTATATGATGGCTACTTGCGGGCCAGCACTGATCAAATTTCTGAACTTGATAAAAGTTTCGATGGTTCTTCTGTACGAAGCCCATGTCCCTGGCGCCATTGATGCATTCAACAGATGCTGTCTCTCGACATTTAAATCCTCCATAGAAAATCTGGAACTTGAATACCCTCTTGATCCGCTTCTGGTACCAAATTCCGAAATCGCCTCATCTGGAAGCGTGAGAGAGCATCGGCAATGTAATTCTGTTTTCCAGGGATGTGTTCAGCACAAAAGGCAAGATTTGATTTTAAGCATTGTAATACAAAAAATCTAAGCAAACACATAATATGAGGACATTTTGAAGATTGCTTATTGATAATTGCGACCACGGACTTATTATCAGATCTTAAAATGACGCGCTTCCCCCTTAAACTGTCTTTCCGCAAAAATACTGCTGCTACAATTGGGAAAAACTCCAACCAGGTAATTGAGCGGGTACTGTTTATGTTACCAGGCCATTTGCCCTGGAACCACATGCCCTTGAAAAAAACCCGAAGCCTATACCACCGCTAGCGTCTGTAAATAATTGCAAGTCGTCATCCCCTAACCACATCTGATCAGGAATGATAGTAGACCCATTAAAATGTTCTAAAATAAAAGCCACATTTTTAGGTCACTCAAAGCCCCTTGTGACAGCCTAATCTTATGCCATGATTTTGATACTCCACACGTCAAATCGATTAGACGACGGAGAAATGCCCTCCCCGGAGACACTGCTTTGCACACAAATGACAGTGAACCAATGACCGATTGCAACTCCTTTAAAGTGATCTTTGAACATTTCAGAGCATTTTGAACCTTCAACACAATACATTGAAGTTTTGATAAAGGAATTGAAACGATCTGAGACACAGAATCAATTTCTAGGCCCAAATATACAATTTTTGTACTTGGGCCTAATGACCTTTCTGCTGCTAAGGGAACCCCCAGACTTTTGCAAACGTCTTCAAAACAGTATTTAAGACGTGAACAAGACAACGAACTTGTCTCGTCTGCGACCCCAGTCATGAAGAAATCATCGGCATAATGGGTTATCCTTTCTGAACCCGCAACCCTTTTACAGCCCATTCCAGAAAAGTGGAAAAATTTCTCAAACAGAGCAGGTGAGCAAGAAGCTCCCATAGGCAGAGCCTTGTCAACAAAGTATTTATTAGAAACTTTCATCCCCAATAATTGAAAATCAGCGGGATGTACTGGCAATAGCCTAAAAGCAGACTCGATGTCCACTTTGGCCATTAATGCGCCTTTTCCAACGCCTACAACCAACTGAATTGCGAGATCAAAACTTGCACATTTGACCGAACAGATTTTTGGATCAATACCATCGTTAATGGATTCGCCTTCTGGATATGAAAGGTGCTGAATAAGCCTGAATTTACCTGGATCTGACTTAGGTACTAAACCAATTGGCGAAACAATTAAATCCGGTATTGGACTTTCGCTAAATGGACCGGCAATACGCCCCAAACGAATCTCCTTAGCTAACTTATCAAGGGCCCTGTCTGGATGTTGAGTAACAGACAAGAGATTAGGCGCTTCTCTCGCAACCCGTGCGCCCCCAAAAAAACCCAGCTTAAAACCAAAAGTAAAACCTTCCATTAAATTTTTTGCAGCGGCACGATCGGTATAACACTCTAATAATGGAAGGAGAGCATTTAGAATAACTGGAGATTTGTATTTGCAGCAAACACATTTGACCTCGCCTAAACCAATACGATCTCCCATACCATCAATGTTAATACTACTTAAGCCCCTTCTTGCACATGGTTGCACTATGCCTAATTTCACCGCACTGACTGCATTTGTGAACGAAATAGCATAATTGTCTAAAACATCCCCCAGGTTTATTGAAGTTGAAGCACACTTGTTCACCTTTTGTGAACCTACTTCCCTGGATTGCTGAAGAGGTAGATTGACCTCTTCCCAATGGCTGCTGCCTGAACCCACCTGAAGGGGTCCCTCTTGAACGAAAGGAAGGAAAAAACGGCCCCCTATTTTTAAGCCTTGGGAAGGGGCACTGACATAAAGTTCTCCATCTAAGACAGACCAAGATCTCTGAGGTTGAGATTGCTGCCTCATCAGGAACAGGTTGGTCATAGCTACGCCATCCCCAACCACCAAACCGCGATGCTGCAGTCCTAATTATGTGTGCATATTTCAGCAGCTCTTGAGTACGATGGGGATGAGCCTCAAGATAAATTGAACTGAAAATTAAGAAGCACTAGTCCACGCATGAATCGATGTGATTGTCTGCTTTGGTTTAGTTGTGTTTCCATAACAATTGTCCCCCTTGGTTAATCGATAAAGCGAAACCCTGGTCTTCAGTTTGCATATTGGGCTCATTTTTCGCCAAAAGCAAAGCCAAATCAATATAATCGCCGTTGACAATTTTTGTTTTGATATTTTGTGGAATACCCAAACCCAAGGGGCTACAAACTGAAACAAGTGGATTAAGACCCAATAGCTGTTGATCACCCAACTCAACATTCAAACTAACGGCTACACCACTAGTACTAGGGCCAGGACCTATCAAGATTTGATTGAAGTGTAACGGGAACGGTTGGAACACTGCAGGTACCAATAGCTGAAGTATTGAGGCCCCTATTTTGATTTCCACTAACGCCACTCACATTACCAATTGACGCTGATTGAGTATTATTAGGGCCACTTGTTACATTGATCAATTCACTACTAACATTAAGACTACTTGACCCTTGCACTGAACTAACATTTCGATTGTCATCACCAGTAATATCAAAATTACCTGAAAGGAGACGATCAGGAACACTTAAGGAGCTTGAACCTGGTTGTCTGACACACTGACCACCCTGTTGACCTTTGTGCTGCAGCGGTTGCTGTTGTTGTGGTTGCCGTTGATGAACTAAACTCGGCTGTTGTTGAGACATCGACTGTGACTGTTGTTGACTCGTCGGCACCGATTGATGTTGTTGTAACGCCGGCTGCTGCTGAATCTGTGTGTTGGTTGCCCCAAATTGGGTGTCGTTTGACGCTGCACTACAGATACCTGGTTCTGTTGTTGTTGTTGTTGTGCTCTGACTCTGACGTGTGTTTTTTGAGACGATGGATTTCCGGTAATTGTATCTGAAATAACATTTCTCATTGCGCGAGCCTGAGACCTTGTCTGACGCCGCGGGTAGAATTCGGGGAGATAACCGATGAATTTTCGGCTACTCGACCGAACTCCCCGTCAAGTGTTGGATTTTTCTGGTTGCGTTTCGTTCCTCTCCTTCGTCCCATATTTGTTGATATTACTACTGATGATGATATAAATATGACTATGATTGACTGTTGACTTCCACTGAACCAGAACACGACATTGGAATCAAAGTCTTGAATCGTGATTAAATAAACAAATTGCCTTACGATCCTATTGACCCGATCTGACAGTTGAAGTGGAACTGAATGCGACCCTTCAGTTAGCAGTGCCAAAAGGAAGCCGAAATTCTCATGGTTGAAAAGCCGAAACAAGGGGAGCCGTGAATGGACCATGAGCACTGTCACTAAGGAAAACAACAAGCAACTATGTGAACGGGTCGTACATTTCTACTGCAGGGGGTAAATGTGTTTTCTCCCGACAAGCGATCAAAAACATTATTTTCGTTAGGCTGTTTAACGATATTGATCCTGAAAACACCATTCATCCCGTGGCATGGCAAAGTTAAGTCAAAACACTGACAGTGTTTTTATGGTATGTACAAGGCACGAGTTGCTAAGCTACGAAGACATAAATGGCAAATGACAATGTATGTGCTTGTGTTATAAATTCTACTTTGCGTTGGGGGAAGTTGTCACAAAATATCTCGACACAACCAAAGCCCAATATTGTAATGCTTACAATTTCCAAAAGGTTTATCTGATAAGGCAAAGCAGGCCTGTAACCAAATAGACAATGGTTTGGATTTTTGGGTATTTAAAGTACTCGAAAGCAAAGAAATCCAAGGTGTTGGTATATACAAGGTGATTAATCTTAACTCTCGCCGTCCGAAGGGCGAGCTCTTACCACCCTCTGTGTGTGGTGTGTATGTGTATGGTGTGGGGGTGTGTGTAGTGTGTTAGGTGTGCACTTACAAGACAAGGAGTATTTTTAAGTATTAAACAGGACCATTCTGAGAGTATTTTTACATTGTGGGAGTAGTTCTTACTTGTGGGAGTATTTTTCTGATTATACGTTACGGAATAAACTGTAATCTAGTATTGAGGTTATTCCGTAAAAGAGTAGAACAGAGGATTTTTATAGTGTAGAACTTATAGACCTATAGGCCCTATATAGTTTTTGAAGTGTATTTTTCTTTAAAAAGGCTAAAAAAGTGACCTTTAAAAAGAGATTTTTTAATTAAAACTTTTTAAAAATTGGATATCCATTGCAGTTTGTGTGTGTGTGTGTGTGTGTGTGCGCGCGTGTGCGCGTGCGTGGGTGTGTGGGTGTTGTGTGTGTGGGTGTGTGTGTGTGTCTGATGTGGTTGGGCTATTGAAACGTATCTATCTACTAATTTGCATACCTAAACCAGGCCGGTTTAGCTTGCGTTTGTTTTCACATTTACATTTAACCTCATTTAAAGGTGCATTTTTTGATTCCAGCGCCTTCTGTTTTATTAATGGTTCACTAGACATCCTTGAGAAAAGATTCTTAAAAAAATTGAGTTGATCACGTTCTTGCGGTTTTGTATTATGAGCAAATGCGTGTTTCCCATGGTCCCAATAGGCCGCCTTGCTGTAATTTCTGTCCCTTTACGGACAGAAAATATAAAAATGACCGAATACAGATACGACCGAATTTGCACGTAAGATTTTGTACACGTGGATTACTGTGGATCACGAAATGCCTCTTATTTTTTTTTTCTTTTTTCAAGTTCAACAAATTTATGATTCAAAATTGCTAATAAAATTGGCCCCTATGAATTTTAATTTCATTTTCCTGACTCACTCTGTATTGTACTCCATGACTCCAAAATCGTTTTGAATGCATTTGATGTATTAATGTCCAAAACGTGAGGTTTCTTCTAGTATTCAGTATTGTAAAGACTGATGGGTGCAAATAATAAGTTTTGAAACTGTGTGTGTGTGTGTGGTTGGGTTAGTGTGTGTATGTGTGGATTTGTCTAACAGTGTGTTAAACTTAATCAAAGGAGCTTGTATTATATATTTACACAATTAGCATTCAATGCCAAACTTTTGCTTTAAAAGTTACAGGGCAACTCCGTTATACCGTATATGCATTTAATATTAATGGCGAATTTTGTCAGTCAATTTGTCTTTGTAAAGAAAGTTTTTGTATGTTACTGTGGCATCGAGTTCTTAATCTCCTAAATATGATAAATGAGTATTATGCTGCGTATGAAACCGTGTTACATCAATGCTATTAGAATGGAAACAAAAATGCAGGGGTGGATTTAATTTTTTATCTGTACTGGCCCGTCGGGCCAGTGAACTAGGAAACTAATGCGCCCTCCATTGACACTCACTGGCCCAACAATTTCCCATGCTATTGTCATGAATTTCTTGCTTACGCCAAACTTTGATAATTGGCCTAAATGTCAAAAGTACAATAGGCCCTATATTTGAGGCCTCAGTCTTGGGCAGCACTCGACTTAGATTTGGGATGCGCAGCGCAAAGCACCAAACTTGGGGTTGAGAACTATTTTTTGAATAAATTTGGTCTTCGGAAAGTTTTCTTTCCAATATATATGGACTTGGGAACTGCATTTTAGGTGAAATTAGAGGTGGTGGAGATGAACTGGCAAAATTTCCCCATTGAGCTAAACTCTGTGAGTTTTGTGACAAAGTAGGCCCTAGGGGAGTCTAAAGAACTGCAAAAGAGGCGCGAACTGGGAGTCTTGAACGACGCAAATACCCATACTGCCATTTCAGATCAGTGCCCCCTCCTCCCCCGAGGGCTCAGTATCTGTGTCTATTTGTTAACATGTTTGCATTATTTACACCTCAAATTGTTCCATCATTTTACCCTACATTTGTAGTTTGTACACAGTACAAAATTAGGCTATATTTGATAAATAAATGTGGACAAAATTACTCCTCATGTTCTACAAAACATATTATTTGCTACAGGTTTTCAGTGTCACTTTGGAGATAGTTGGAGACAACCTCGGGTCCGTTTCTTTTCATACCCGCTCTTTTGAATCTTTTTTACTAGGACGTCTTTCTTAATCAGGTTTCTTGTAGGGCATGGTCCACATGGTCCACGCACGCATTGGTTACGTAATGCTTCATTTCTGCTGAATTCTGCAGTTGAAATGCCACGAAGCATTTGATATGTGCACTGTATGAAATTATGTCGTAAGGTGAGATCATACCTTTTGTGAAAATTACTCATGCACTTAGCCTAGGGACCTTCTGGCCCTCGTTCCTATGCACATAAAACGCTATGATTTTCAGAGGGAACACACCCGTTGAGATGTTGTTGCCAGTGGGAGTCAGCACATGATGATCTTTGAAAAAGTGAATGACAATCCATGAAAATATTAAATAAACTGCAGAAGTCTATTTTATTTGCGGCTAATTCACAAGGAGGTAAAGCTGGAATTTATTACAAGACCTAACAACTTACATTTCTGAAAATTCAACTGGCCCGACGGGCCAGCTCAGTTTAATTCTTACTGGCCCGAAATGAATTTCACTGGCCGCGGGCCAGCGGCCCAGTGCTAAATCGAGCCCTGCAAAAATGTAAGGAATAGTTATTTTAGGTGAGTGTTATGATTAATGATTGGATTATGTGACGTAGAAGGGCATTATTAACACGTTACTACCGAATTGATGCTAACCCTCGGGCAATAAACCGGGGAAGATAACACCTGGGGCATATATTTATTGATCAGGAATCAGTTTCTGCTGACATTATGATTAATACAAACAATTTGAATTCTTTCATGTTAATGGTCGTTGGTAATCTTAGTTAAATATGGATATGTCAATTGTTGATTTGATTTAAAAGTAAGTCCGTATAGTAACCAAGATTACTTCGATATCAGCTTTGTGTCTCAACAAAGGAATATCAGGAGGGGTAGGGAAAGAAATGGTCGTATCTTCATTTTCGTCAGTTGATATGAGCTTTTGTGTGACTTTATAAGATGTTAATGATTGGTACATTCCGTGATTCTAGCACCTTCAGTTTTGTTTATGGTCAATATATCCTTGGGAAAAGTTCCCATATTTTCAAATGATTACGATCTTGCGTTTCGGTATTATGATGAAATTGTTTCTATTACAGTGTTCCATAGGCCGCTGTGCTGTAATTTCTATCCGTTTACGGACAAAATAATACACTCTAAATTACAGGGATTTAAAATAAACCCCAAAAGATTGTAATTAAAGACCAATCCATTTCTAGATTTAAAATTAAATCTTATAGATTTAAATTTCTAATCTATAAGATTTAATTTTAAATCTAAAATCGATTGGTCCCTAATTACAATCTTTTGGAAATGTATTTTCCTTTAATTTAGAGTGCACAAAATCCCAGATTTCGTGCAGAGGCGATATAATTTGAATATCAAATTTGGCACTTACACAGCGCACACTATACTAAAATGAACGGTCCAGATGATAATACCAAAATATTGAACTTTTCGAGATAAGACATGGGAACGTGGCTGTGGCTGGTGGGGTTGGTACATTTACTGACCCCACTTTGCCTGACACGACTCAGAATTCAGCAGCCTTTACGGAATAAAGTGCATGTGATACTGTGCTTTATTCGGTAAAGGCTGCTGAATTCAGAGTCGTGTCAGGCAAAGTGGGGTCAGTAAATGTACCAACCCTGGCTGGTGATTATACTAGTAACTCATTTAGGAGATGGAATCCTATCTTACGATTACTCTATCTACTGCGAGGTGGTCAGTGTAAAGAGGTCGCATCTGCAACTTATAAAAAGGGGCGCAAATAGATAAGTAAAAGAGGAACTCCAGAGAAAGAATGTTCCAGGTTGACTTGCTTGCCCGCCTTGCCTGTTATTGTGCATTTGACATGCTTTTTTTGAAAAGCAAGCTGGTATTACTTCACACAATTGTTATTGTATGTGACAGTTTATCTGGCACCTGTCAGATCAATATCTCGAAACAGGTATAGAAAGTACACCTACATGTTATCCAAATATGCAATATTGCTGTGTGTGGTCTGGCAATGTATTGCTAGAAGGCATTCTTTTTACAAGACGGCCTTCAGGCCGTCTTGTTCTGTTTTGATGGGTTCTTTCTTCTTCTTCTGGCAACACTTCAACTGCGTCTAGTTCAGTCATCGTTTGACGTATTCTGACTAGACTTACATCAAATGACCGCTGACCCGTCCCATTTATGACACATGACATTGACCTCTGTCTGACCTTTGACCTGGCCACAGGCGTCAAATATGTAATTTAATGTTACAAATTGTCTTCTTCTACAGCATTACGCCGATATCAACTAAACTGATTCAGAGGAACCACTGACACTTGCTCCATATAGGGTGTTCAGGGATAAGGAGTCAAAGGTCATTAAGGGGGTCATTTCCGGTTTGAAAGCCAAAAATTGTGAAAAATATTTAAAAAATCGCTGTCCTTACAAATTACGTAACAGAGTGACGTCATTACAGCACATGTATTGTTACCAGGCAGGGTCTTCGGGTTGTCCACAGTTTTAGGATCGAAGGTCATTAAGGGTCACTTCCGGTCAAAAACCAAAAATATTCCAAAATATTCAAAAATGTTAATCGCAAAACCCAAACATAGTACAGTGACTTAAATTTCAGATTTGCATTCATGTTACCTGGTGCATGCAAAGTATTTTTATTTTTGAGGTCAAAGGTCATTTAAGGTCATTTCCGGTTTTAAGGTCAATAATTTCAAGAGTTTTTATCTCCAGAACTAAGCATAGTAGAATTTTTTTATTTGCATTGAAACAATGCATTTTTGTTGTGTACACGAGGTTTTTTTTATACCGGGATCAAAGGTCATTAAGGGGGTCAAAAGGTCAATTTTGCCAAAAAATGCTAAAAAGAAGACCAAATTGGATTTATCTCAGCCTATAGAGGACAGATGAAGCCCGTTATTACTACAGTGATGTAACATTAATAGTAGAAGAGGTCTATGATAGTCTCGACCCCAAAGGTCAAAGTTCAAGGTCAAAGGTCAAAATTTACAAACAAGGTCCGATTGAACTGAAATTTGACAGGAATAATCCTCCTGATACCGTAAATACAGAACAATTACAGTTGACCCTATTCGTGACCCAGGGGTCACGTTATAGAGGTGCAAAGGTCAAATCCCTGACATGTTTGGATTTAGTTGAAACGCACCTTTCAACACTTCAACTGCGTCTAGCTCAGTCATTGTTTGATGTATTGTGACCAGACTTACATCAAATGACCGCTGACTTGGACCATTTATGTCACATGACATTGACCCCTGTCTGACCTTTGACCTGGCCACAGGCGTCAAATATGTAATTTAATGTTACAAATTATCTTCTTCTACAGCATTACGCCGATATCAACTAAACTGGTTCAGAGGAACCACTGACACTTGCTTCATATAGGGTGTTCAGGGATAAGGAGTCAAAGGTTATTAAGGGGGTTATTTCCGGTTTGAAAGCCAAAAATTGTGAAAAATATTCAAAAAAATCGCTGTCCTTACAAATTACGTAACATAGTGACGTCATTAGAGCACATGTATTGTTACCAGGCAGGGTCTTCGGGTTGTCCACAGTTTTTGGATCGAAGGTCATTAGGGTCACTTCCGGTTAAAAACCAAAAATATTCCAAAATATTCAAAAATGTTAATCTCAAACCCCAAACATAGTACAGTGACTTAAATTTCAGATTTGCATTCATGTAACCTGGTGTATGCAAAATATTTTTATTTTGGAGGTCAAAGGTCATTTAAGGTCATTTCCGGTTTTAAGGCAAATAATTTCCAAGAATTTTGGTCCTCGAGCACTAAGCATAGTAGAATTTTTTTGTTTGCCTGTAACAATGCATTTTTTGTTGTGTACACGAGGTTTTATTATACCGGAAAATCAAAAGGTTCATTAAGGGGGGCAAAAGGTCAATGTGCCAAAAAAGCTTAAAAAAATAGACACAAATTGGATTTTATTCTCAGCATATAGAGGACAAATAAAAAGCCAGTTATTACTACAGTGATGTAACATTAACAGTAGAAGAGGTCTATGATAGTCTCGACCCCAAAGGTACAAATTCACGGTAACGGGTAAAATTTACAAACAAAAAAGCTCCGGTGAACTGAAATTTGACAGGAATAAACCTCGTGATATCGTACGTAATACCGAAAATAATAGTTAGCCTCTTCGTGACCCAGGGGTCACTTTAGAGAGGTGCAAAGGTCGAATCCCTGACATGCTTGGAGTGAGTTGAAACTCAAATGATAACTGTTCCCCATAAGGTGTAACAAGGTTAAAAATACATTTAATGACATTTGTGACATCTTGGTGAAGTTACAGGGTCAAAGGAAGAAGTCACCTCAAAGGTTCGTAATGGGATCACCCCATCCCATTCCCAATACGGCCGTCTTGTAAATTAGATCGTTCCCCCAGGTCTAGTTTCTTCTTCTTCTGGCAACAACTCACGCGTGCTAGTTCAGTTCATCGTTGACGTATTCGACTAACTTACATCAAATTACCGCTGACCCGTCCCATTATGACACATTACATTGAACCCCTTTCTGAACCTTTGACCTGCGCACAGGCGCAAATATGTTAATTTAATGTTACAAATTATCTTCTTCTACAGCATTACGCCGATATCAACTAAACTGGTTCAGAGGAACCACTGACACTAGCTTCATATAGGGTATTCAGGTTAAGGAGTCAAAGGTCATTAAGGGGGTCTTTTCCGGTTTGAAAGCCAAAATTGTGAAAAATATTCAAAAAAATCGCTGTCCTTACAAATTACGAACATAGTGACGTCATTAGAGCACATGTATTGTTACAAGGCAGGGTCTTCGGGTTGTCCACAGTTTTTGGATCGAAGGTCATTAAGGTCACTTCCGGTCAAAAACCAAAAATATTCCAAAATATTCAAAATGTTAATCTCAAACCCCAAACATAGTACAGTGACTTAAATTTCAGATTTGCATTCATGTTACCTGGTGTATGCAAATATTTTTATTTTGGAGGTCAAAGGTCATTTAAGGTCATTTCCTCCGGGTTGTATTAAGGTCAATAAGTTCAAGAATTTTTATCTCCAGAACTAAGCATAGTAGATTTTTTTTATTTGCATTGAAACAATGCATTTTTTGTTGTGTACACGAGGTTTTTTTTTTTAACTTGCCCGCTATCGTAATCGTCCCTATAGAAAACCGTGCTTTGAATTTCTGCCGTGCACGACAGAAAATACTAAATCATCATCTTATTACATAAAGACGGTGTATTCGGCTTATTCAATTGAGAAGTGATCTAATGTTCCCATGTCTCTTTAAATCGTACTGGAGTGACTTGATGACGTAATTGTGACGCCATACTAGGTATGTTGGTACTTATTTTGGTATCTATGGAAAGAGGAGGCAATAGCTATCCACTGGTATCAAAATCATAAGCATCAGGTGCTTTATAACGAATTCTCGAGGGGGTGATATATATAAACAATACAAAATACCTTAGCAAACTGGTATCAAAATCATAAGCATCAGGTGCTTTATAACGAATTATCGAGGGGGTGGTAACCGTGTTACAAAAAAGGCTTGGTAAGACTAGGGTTAACCAACATTCAACATCTACATTTAGAAAATTTGTCACAAATTGGTAATTATTGCACTCGATCGAGTATTTACATTTATTAATATCAATGGAGAAATTATAAACATGATAAAAATGAATAACGCTAAAAAAATCCACAAACAATGGCGGGAGTTTGGCAAAGATTGCATTTTTAAGGAAAAATAAAAATCACACACACACACACAAACTCACGCGTGCGCGCTCTCGCTCACACAATCACACGCACTCGCGTATGCGAACACTCGCGCGCTACGTGCGCGATCACAAACACCCACATACGCACACTAACAAAACAAAACAAAAATGTGTATCCTTTCAAGATATGAGAATAAGCCTATTTTTATATTACTAAATCACCCACTTGTTTTCGAAATTTGCACGTTATATTTAGTCTTTTCACACAGTCACAGTTGAGGCCTTCCAGCTACTTTTAGCTAAGTTAACTAAACAGAAGCAGGGGGGCAGGGCCCAGGCAAATTTAAAGGTTGGAAACAATCATAATATAATGATATATAAACAATACAAAATACCTTAGCAAATACAAAATTGTTGTGTGTATAAAACATGTTCTACTCCAGCGTGGCAGGAGAGATAGTCCCTCAGACTCATAGTCCATCTGAAACGGTGAAGAATTGATCACTGTGTCAGTCGACTATTCTCGCCAAACAATAGTTTCACGCTTTATTAGTTTCATTGTATATGAGCCCGGACCATGGCTCCAGGGGGACGTTGTTGTATGTGTGTGTGTGTGATGTGGTGTGTGTGTCTCTCTATTTTCGCCAAAGCCATATGAAAAAACACTGTCATAAGTTTTAACGTTGCACGAAAAAAACAAAGTGGTGGACTTAGAGTGTTTAAATGAGATAAGTCAACAACTAGAACCTTAACACTACTTAAAAAAATTCTATAAATTACTCGTCGGTGCATTTTCTATCGGTTATTAATCCATTAGGTCACAGGGTAACCTAGAAAATACAATTCTGTTAGTATTTCGCTTGTAAAATGTTGTTGTTGGGAAAATGTTAGATATGCTACTAAAGCCCCTCAGGAATATTGGTCAACAGTCTGAAGTCGAGGGTAGACATTGAATTTATGTTTTCTTGTCTCTTGAAGGCCAATAAATCGTCAATACGGCTTGCGAGTATTACATTTACACTATGTATGATCACGTGCCAATGGAGATACCAAAGGAAGCCAATTCCCAAGATCAGACGGCTTGTACACTTAATCAGCTTCACCAATGTTCGGTCCAACGAATTCCATTTGTTTAGATAAAAACCTTGTATATATACCGGCTTTCTGTCTGCACAGCCTTTTACGCCAAATGCATCAAGCACTCTTCACAAAATACTACTGCATGGATTCACTCGATGTTGCAATTTGGTAAAAACGTTGTAGTTTAGCTCTGGCATACAGGTGGACTGTGGCCTAAATTGTTAATCTATTAAACCTCGTCTACATGAGCCATTTTTTGTAACAAAAATTGCCGAAGGGGGGGGGGGATGGTTCCCACCCCCCCCTGTGATTTAGTTAATGAAACACCCCGATTCCTGTAAATTGGTACCCAAGGATGCTTAGGTTTCTTCAATCCATTGGTACCAAAAGTAAGTACTAACATCCCCGTAATGACGTCCCATGCGTTCATATGTTGAGGGAAAGTACGAAAATACTGAATTTAGGGTGGAAATTGATATTTCGCACATTTTAGCGACTCAAACACCCTTATTATAGTCTAAACTGTTTGTCTATAATAAAAACTAGTTATTTCCCATCAAGAAGAGTCAAAAACCGCATGAAATCTGATTGCTACCTTTTGGCAAAAATTGAATTTTTCACGTGTGTGTCTAGGGAATGGAAGTTAGTTCTAGTTTGGTGATATGCGAACTTTTTGACGTCATTGTGAAGTACTGCCAGGCATGTTGGTATGGTACTCATTTTGGTATCAATGGGAAAGAGGAGGACCATAGCTATCTATTGGTTACCAAATAAGTGTCTGTGATGATTTCGTGTTTGGTACTGTTGGTACTTCTCTTCCGCAGGGGGGGGGGTGGTTACCAACACCCCTAGCCATCACGTTGGGATCACCATGTATCTACCATACCCCGGTGGATGTTGTTTTGAGTAAAAGGAGCGGAACATGTTCAATTGACCAATACAGAAATAATTTGGCACCAAAAAAGGGGGTTTTAGCAAGCTGGGGAAAAACTGAAGGGGGTGGTAACCCCCCCCCCCACTTCGGTTAGACGAGGGTTAATAGAGTGTACATTACACTTTTGCGTTCCTAAAGTAGGAATGTCAGCCGAAGTGGTAAAAGTCTCCTTGCCAATTCACATCAGAACCAGACCATAATGTACGCATGGGGATATTAAAATCACGTTGCTTGTTTTAGCTTCAACCAGTCAAAAGTAATATTAAAAATAGACATTGAAAGGACGGTCAAAGCTAGGAAATAGTAACAACAGAATAGAATATGGAAGATTGTTTGTAAAATACTTTTGTTAATTTCGGGGTTTTCATTATATCATTTACTTCAAAAATAAAAACAGCGACAAGATCAAATTTCAATTGTAATGCTTTATTATAGCTGTCAACAACATTCTTACAACCAAATTAATGTTCGACATACAATAAAAATGGGTAACAATTGAGTTGCATGCTATTTATATGAGCTGCAAGATGATGTGACCTGTGGGTACAAAAACCGCTAGCATCTTTATTTGCAGTACATAATTGTTCCAATGAGCGTTATTACAAAACTCATGATTGTATATATTTCGAAAGCACGCGCCATTTGTATTTACTGCGAACTGATGCAAAGTATTGTTTGTATGACTGTCAATAACATCACAGATCACCTAACCTATAAATGTTTATATTTTTATTCAATGCGGGCGCATTTAATCTAGTTATGACAGTGATGAATATATGTGAATAGTTAGAAAGCACGAACCGTATGTACTTTCAGTTTGTTTGGGATTTTTCAGATGACAATTTTTTTTTTGTCTGGCCAATAGATGGCAAAACCACTCAATTTGATTTTATTTCAACCCAATTATTTAGCAGATCTATAAATGTTGGACATGCTATTAATTAATTATGCAATTGCTTTTGCAAACTCGCTTAAGCTACACCGAGTAAGAAAAAGGTTAGAATTTTACACCCCCGAGGCCTTATACGTGCAATTTTTCAAGCAATGCCACACAGATTTGGGTATGTAAACATACCATTTCATACCCCCTCCTTATCAACAAAACCAAATCCAGACCCTGGTAATAAAAAACTTAGATCCCGCACAATTAGACGGCATAATGGCGAATGGTAGTTCCCTTTACATTCATATTTAAACCACTGTTTAGACTTGGGGCGTGGACCAAATACCAACTGTTATAATAACAAATCCTTTTGTCCCCATTCGAGGGGCTAGGGGGAAAAACCAAGTGTTAAATTCATAATAAATTTTACAATCACAAACGGTATGTTCCCGCCAAATATAAAACTGTCAATTTGCTTTAAATCAAAAGCTCAATTTGCCAACATCTAATTTGAAGCAAATTTGGTCCCTGAATCACTTCAGGGGTGGTTCCCCCAATCAAAAAACTTTCGTTGGGATTCCTGTCGGAGGTTGTTGTTAAGTCCACTCATGTTAATTGCCCATGTGACGTGCCCCAAAAGGAATGGAGTCATCGGCCAATGGGGTGGTGTACCTCGGTTAGTTACGGCCTTGTGCCAGGCCAACAATCAGCGAGTGGCTTAGTTAAAACTGGGGTTTCCCGCGAAATTTTGTCTGATGTGGGTAATTTTGCATCCTTTTTGTCACAATCCGGCTGGAGGAAAACAGTGCGGTAGGGTTCCGAAATACCACCCTCCCACCCAGGGGTTCTTGGTTGGGTCCCCTCAGGGTGGGTGCACTGAGGGGTGCACCACAGGTTGTGGCGTTGTTGGCTTGTCATAGGGGCGGGATCACTCCCTCCTTCGGATGCTTAATGTTTGCCTTGGGTAAAAACCTTACCCTGTATGGGTAGAGGGGGATGAAGCCAGCCTCTGGCTTATTTTTATTGAGATGGCAATCGCAGGTTCCCTTATTTGTGTGTTGGCACGGTTTAAGTCACACCATTTCCTTGATGGAAACGCTTGTGTGTATCACCAGGTGTTGTCAATAAATGGTCCCTGTCTCTCCAGCACCTTCCTGGCAAACAATGTAATTACCGACTCCCTGTGTTTTCTATCGTGTGTATTTGAAAGAGTGATTTCTTGAGCAATAAATAAAAATGTCACCTCAATTCTTTTTCCCAATATCAGGACCAATGGATAATATTGACTTCAGACAAACATAGCCTAAAGATATTACAATGGGCCCGGTATGTGGGACCATTGTTATAGCCCGCCTAGTTACCACCTACACGATTCGGGTTTGAGTGACAAATACCCGTCATCTCTCACAATAAACTAACCAGTGTACATCTGTAGTTTGGTGACACTAAAACGGTGAATGTTACAGACAAAATGAGTTGCATGACCTGGACAAAAGGGTCAGCGTCATAAGGTTAATATTGGATCAACGCTTCTAGTGGCAGATTATGGAGGCGGAAAATGCTAGTGAAACGCTCGAAAAAATCAAACGTAATCCTTTCAAAATTGGAAAAATTGAAAACACATCGGTAGCGAGTTTAAAAGCTAATGATACGTCAGCGGCAGAGAGACTGAAATCGCGCGAAGAAAAACTGTCAAAGTTGAAGTGAAAAATGGTAGCGACGACACCGGAAATGGCGATGAAAACGTGGAGCCAGGTATCGCTAATGTAAACAGTGAGCAATAATACGATGGACAATCTGTCCGAGGTGAACCAAACATAACCACGGTGGATCAAGAAATAGCGGGTACCGGAGCTAGCAATAATAACTCTAAGAATGGGACAACGCGTCCGATGTAGAGAAAGATCTCGTCCGACCCTCAGAGTGAGTTTGGTGCGATTTAAGACGCAGTAGCTAGAATCAAGCTACCGGCTGATATCAGGTTGAACGATCAAAAAAACATAGGTATTAAAAAATTTTGACGACCAGCAGATTTAGGGGTTCTGTCACGCTCAGCGAGATATGTTGAAACTACAATTAAGGCTACTGGGAAATCAATTACACCAGGAAAGGTTCTGACCAGCGACGACTACAATGATCTGTATGCTATTGACAGCTTGCGCACAAAATATTGGACAAGATGATACTCTGCACTGGTAGTGATAGAATAAATTTAACCAGCAAACTGCGCAGATGTTCAGATCCCTACAGAAAAATAACATCTGGTTTTTAACCGAGCGTTCATTGGATACCTTGAAACTGGCTTCAACTATCACCGCAACTGCAAGTGTGCTGGGGCTAATTACTCTGGTCAATGTGGGTAGTGCAACAGTTTAAATTGGCGTGAGCGTCGTGGACGAAGTGGATACAATTACAACTTCAGAGGAGGACGAGGATATGTAGTGGTGGTGAGGCGACATCTATCAACGCTTTGCGTCACGGAATATGCCATCACAGCGACCGTCGGGGTCAGAGCAGTTCAACCAGAATCAGTCGTAAGAAGGGATGAAATCATACAGTGTGAAAGGGCCCACACATGTTTGAGACAATAGTTGTTACATAAATACATGTACATGTACAAACTCTACAAGCCAAATTGGGCAGTAGATGTATGCACAGGAACCACATGTACAGTTACAAGATATAATAGTAATGGCAGTGTACTAACACATTTAATGTGTTTGACTGTGTTTAACATAGTCATTTGTCTTTATGACTATCCACATTCTTGCACGGCAGGTTACTAACTGATTAAGTGTGTTTTATGTTTGCTACAGGGGCATGTGGGTTAATAGTATAGAATGTGTTTTGCACAACAACCTACAGCCCCTGTAAGGCCATCGTCTTGACGTTACTGATCACTCAGTGGCGAAATGGTGCGCCTGAGGAGTGCTTGGTTGGCTACAACACGGCGTTCGTATTCCATTTGTAACTGATCCTGGGAATTTTCATATCCTAAACGGTCCTTCACATTCAGTCAAGGGCAATTTATTACTAAGGAATTAATGATTTCCTATCCGATCAGGTGCTATCAGGGAAGTTAAGGGATCCCCGAACCTGAATCTCGTCGATTGGCTGTGTCCCCAAAAAGGAGGAAAAAAGTTCGATTAATTGTTGATCTCCGTGTTATAAATCAATCCTGCCACGCCACTAAAATTTCAATATGAGGACATAAATACTGTTTGTGATTATTTGAACCAATGATTTGTGATAGCTGTGGATATCCAAAAATGGATTACCACCACATACTGTGACTTTGGAACATCAGCAGTTTTTGGGCATTTGCTTTAGAGGGAGATATTTTGTCTGTCAAGTTTTACATTTTGGCCTTGAAGTCTAGTCCTTATTTTTTTCATGCAAAACAGTGCGCCCAGTTATTCAGTACCTAAGCACTTTGCGCGATATTCGCCCACCTTCAATGTGGATGAGTTAATCTATGTGCGCAAAAGCAACAGATGCAAAGTCACAAAGCTATTTTCTTGATACCATTGGTGGATCTAGGTTGGTAATTAATGTTTGAACAAAATCGTCTCTTTGTCCCGACATAACAAAAACAACATAGGTTACAAAATCACAACCGGGGATGATATAAAACCAACATTGCAAGTGCCCAATGAGAGGGTATACAAACTGCGTAGAGACTTACACCGGGTATTAAACATGTACACATAAAAGCTCGAATATGGCAAGGATGACGGTCAGTGCATTTCGATGGCATAAGGCCATCTTGCCGGCAAAACTCTCCTACGCAATGCTTACCGATTATTAGCATCAAAGAGCACTTGGAACTATGTATTACAAATCGACCAAGGACACACGAGCAGATTGGAATGTGGTACGCAGCCTGAAGTCGTGGCAAAGGGACCACGATTTATTACAGGGCCAGTCGATGTTCAGATAGAAACCGACGCATCAATGACAGGCTGGGGGGCTCGAGTCAAGGGCACAGAACAAATGGATGCAGGTTTTTGGAATCACCCGCCTTAGGACCACATGCAATCAACTACAGAGAAATGATGGCGGTTTTAATGGCAGCTTAAAATTCATTCGATTTCCCACCAGGGAAGAAAATAAAGGTGTTGACAGACCAATATCACGACAGCAGAGTACATCAATCACTCGGGGGCCCAAGCCCAGCCCTGTCAAAAAATGCAAAAAGCGATATGGATGAACTCACACGAGAGAGGACTCATACTGACAGAAACTGTATTTGCAAGGCTCATTTAAACACAACAGCAACCACAAAGTCACGTCTGTCAAGCCATTACGAATGGCAAATACACAAGGGCTATTTCGTACATAGATCGGTTGTGGGGCCTAAACAATCGATCGATTTGCAACGATGGTCAATACACAGCTCCCGGTGTACAATTCAGCAGGTTTGCCGACCCCTTCACAAGTGGGGTGGATGCACTCGCTCAGCCAGGATGAGGCCGTACACAAAAATTATGCCAATCCTCGTTAGACTGTTCCAAAAATTACTGAAAACGTCTAGAGACACAGGGAGTATGTGGACACTAATTGCACCATGGTGGGAGGAGTCAGCATGGTTTAAAGACTAAAACCAAGTGTTAAATCAGACCATCCACTAAGACTACCAAAAACAGGACTCACACGGGGGAGAGCTCTGATGCCAGAGGCATGCAAAAAAAGGAAGTGGCGCATTTTTGCTTGGAGACTATGTGTATCAAACCACAGAACACAACAACCAATGGCCACAGAGAGCGTGCCAACAAGTACCATACTGTTTAGCAACATCAACAAACATCGTACATGCCATTTTGGAAAATTGCAGCGTTTGTGATAGGAAGCACATAGTTTCCACCCAATGAAACATTCCTAAGTGCACAATTTTATGCGAGTGGCGACAACTCTAAGGCCCCTCGGGCACAGTTAAAAGTTGCGTTAGCTGCAATGAACCACAGGTATGCCAATTACGTCTTACAATTAATAGATGACATATCTCAAACGGTTGGCAGGATCCATAGTCAAGGCAGGCCACGCAATACCAATGCCAGCGCTCAAAGTATGCCATTAGGCAATTTAGAGAATGTTGAACAATGGATAATACTGACGGGGCTTATGTTTTGAGAGACTTAAGATAAAAACAATCCACTTATGGCCTACTTCTCATGTTGCGCCCATCAGACATTGCACAAAGCAGTGCACTATGATGGTGACTCAAAAACATAATCGACTTCGTATTTTCCACTGAAATGTGGAATTTTGTGACACAGGTGCCAAACATTCTTTCATGGAATAAAGAATGATTACACTAGGGACTGGATTTTCAGTTTTTACTCAGCCGATAAAACAATGAAAAAAACTTGATGCTGTACAGGCGTTGCAGGATATATTTCTAGGACAACATGTAACAGCCAGAAGGAATTCATGTTTTTCTTAAGTTAACACACACCCATTCAAGGCTATCTCAGCCAGTACTGAGAGTAAATCCTCATGAGGCCAATTAGATAGGCTGGGCCTCAGTGCCTGGGTTTACAGTGCCAAATCTTTTCGGTCACCCCACTGGAGCAACTGCGGCAATAGACATGAACCACGACCGTGAAGTAACTATGCAGCTGGGCCGGTGGGTGGAAAACTAGGTCGGTCTTTTTTTGACCTATGTCATCTAAACCCCAACATAATGGTTATAGTGAACATGCTAGAGTTCATGAGTAAGAGGTGCTGAACTCATACAGATTAATTGACTGTTGCACAGAATGATCTAGGTTACATTGCACATACAATCATCACGCTGTATACATGTACTGTACGTGTGTAAAATATAAACTGCACATTGCATCAGGTTAGCTATACACATAGGCATAAATATTAACGGTTACATTTGAACTTTTACTATGTGGTACAGCCGTTTTTGTGGACATAACGTAGGTTTATGAAACGTGTTTGGTGAACTAAAACGGCTGAATGTTAAGACACAAATGAGTTGCCATGCCCTGACAAAAGGTCAGGTCATAAGGTTATTCTTGCTAACGCTTGAATTGCTAAATGTTCAGGTGTACAGGGGATAGATATCTGCCTTCAGTGTCTGTCAGGCAAGTGGTAAGAATAAGGCATAAATAAATGAAAGTGTTACATTTGAACTTTCATATGGTACACGCCCTTTTTTGTGAACATACGTAGGTTTAGGAAATATAATATAGGTCGTTGACACATAAAATTTTCTTCTGAAAACGCGGTAATTGAATAGAACATGAAGTTAAGCAATAAGTTACTGATTTTGGTTCTGCACAAAGTTGTTAGGTCAAAGCTTGCCCAGCAACATTCTCTCATGATGTTTGTTCATGTTTCTTCCTTTTCTAATAAATGATGAAAAATATGGCCAAATTTAATTGAACACGCACTATAGAAGCTCAAAACAACAGCATAGAATGACATGGCCCATGTCTTATATGTAATAACTTTCTGTGAGCCCGGAGGGCTAATATCTCCTGCCACACCTGGACAACGAATGATATTACATGGCACTTCAACAGCGAATTAAGAACGCCGCCCGTAGGGTCAGTGTGCAGCCGTGTGTGACGGATGACAAATGGCTGCTGTCAATCAGTGACAATACAATAAAAGAAAAGAAGAGAGTGAGCACACTGACCTCTGCACATGGATAGCGGGCTGCCGCACAGTTGAATGGTCGCCGAGTGAAACAACAGGAAGTTGGTTTTTGACCTATACAATATGGCGGAAACAATGCATACACCTGCTGGTGCACATATTCCACACAGATGTTCTATTGTTTGACAAGGTGCATGCATTGTTTCCCGCCATATTGTATATGTCAAAAACCAACTTCCTGATGTTTCAATCGGCGGCTCAGACCCGCTATCCATGTATATACGTCTAGCCCTATTTCCTTCATCATTATCTATTGTATCTCTTTTGGTTGTACTGCCCATTGGAGAGGCCTGTTCCGCAAAAATAATGGGCAGTACAAACAAAAGAGACACACAATAGCAATCGGTGTAGAAACACCGTCTACCATTGTTTAGGGGGGAGGGATTATTTAAATTATAATCGCTTTATGGACACCTGCCGTGATCGTAACATCTGCTTCTATCAAAACAGATCGTCACGAGACAAACATAAAAATTCGTCAGGCTGAATGCCACAGCGTATGCTTGTTATTTGTGTGGCGCAAACAGTATCCAAAATGGTATTGAATAATTAGAAAAAAATCGCATTTAATTATTTGCACGACGTATATGCAAGATAAACGACTCAAAACAGACCATTCGCGAATATAATAGTCCTCTAGAGGTGGGTTTCGCTTGCTAGTTTCTGACATGTCTCGCCTGCGGCTCGACAAAAAAATGAAATATTTTGGTGAAAACTCGATCAATCTTGACCATTCTTTCGCTGAGATATTGATTTTTGAGTTCCAGTAATGGTATGAAGCTGATAAACTGGCAACACAGGCGGAACACCGGATATCAAGAAAATCACCTTGCGGTACATACATATGGCTATCCATTAAATCATTTGTCTGTCATTGCAGCTAATGCTATGTTAGGTAAAATTCAATAAAATCAATTTTCTGTGCTCGATCCATGGCTAGAAAACCTTGCTTAAGCTTTATCAACCCTTAAAAAAACCCTCCAAATCTCTTCAGAAGTTCTTTGTTGAACATAAAGAAAGGTTAAGAGCAGACCGTTATTTTTAACACCCAAAAAGTTTTGTAATTGTTTTGTCAACATGAGCACACACCAAAGGATAATTCCTAGGCCTATTTAAATCGGTAAGATATAGGACCTTTAGAGTGCTACATTCAGGTCTTTTCTAAGAGTATGGACCTAACCTACCTTTTCAAACAACTATTGTCACAGTATTTTATGACTTGCGTACTCTGTAGGCTATTGTGAAATGCACGGTGCGGAGACCGTGTATCCCACTGTTATAACGCTTACATACACTAGACTAGTGCTAGATACCAAATAAAGATCAATCATGTATTTGACCAGACATTTACCAATTTACGGCTACACACTCCTCGAAATTCAACACGTCGCTTGTATTGAATTGGTGGCTGGTCTAGCTCATGGATTCAGAATGATAGGGATGTTTCAAAGTCGTCAATATATACGCCCAAATAAACTTTGAGTTACGATAGCAACCGTTTAATTAATATAATTCATTATATTTGTTCATTATTTATCTATTTCATTATTTATTTTATGTATTTATTATTTACTTTAAACATTTATTAGACTCAAATTTCAAAGATGAAATGCGCCTTGATTCTATTACGTTTCTGTTAATTATCGATTTCCTTTAAAGGGCCATGGTCCGGTCACTAATAGTTTCGTCCCCAGAACCCCGGATTTTACCGGAAGTGGTCAAAGATTTGATATCAGAAGAATACTAATATTTTTCTAATTTCCCTGTGAAATCTTAGGGCTAAAGGATATTTTGTTTGGATGTTTTGAGCAAATATATGCGATTTTTGTGGCTGACCAACATTATTTTACACAGTACTCTATGTGGATTACAAAGTCACGTTTGTAGCTCTCAAATAAAAACATATATACTAAAATCGGACCATCTCCCTTTAAAAAGTAATCATATGGCGTAGCCAGTAGGAAGCCTGTGGACATGTTCCACTCCCCCGCAAATCAACATGCAAGTGTCCCTGGGTACAAACTACAAATTACAGTAAAAAAAAAAAAAAAAACTGAAATTCAAGGAAGTCCATTTCGTCGGCTGCATCACATTGTGACGTGTGGCTGTCATTGAGTGTTTCACATAGTGACATATAGGTTAGTAATTTGATTAAACATAGTCACCTGGGAACGAGTTCACTCTTTAAAATGTATTACATGGATTGTGATGGAGTCATTTGCTGTGAATATTCGACATAATAAAATAAAGTAGGTACGTGGAAGTGGACTTTAAGAATAAACTTTATCATACGTCACTATGTGATAGAGTAGATGATTTAGTGTGAAAATAGTAAAGAAAGTGAGGAAATAAGTAATTAGTCAGAATGTACTGCGTACTGCGTGTTTTGGGAATTTATTTCGGTGCAGAACCCAAGAGCTCTCCTCCCGATTATAGCTTCCATCATACCAAAATTTAATTTGAATCTCACATGCCATTTTAGCTTATAGTTTCATAATGGGAAAGAAGTCAGCCAATATTTTTTACAGGTGATATGAGAAATAGTGCAATGGTTCTAATGATACCAAACTTTAAGGCTTAAAGTAAACCTGCTGTCTGTCCTACGGACACCCAGTTTCCTAAACCTACTGTCCGTCGGACACTCACTCTCTATAACCCGTTGTCCGTGGGACCATCTGTCTTTGTAACCTACTGTCTATAGGACACTCACTCACTGGAACCTGGTGTCCTATGGACACTCATTATCTCCTATTAGCTGTCCTATACAGACTATTGCTGAAGATATTGATGAAGTTATACTGTATCTGAAACAAATTAATGTATATGACTAGGATAATCTATTTTGGGGGACACTCAGATTCATTACAGCTATCACGAAATTGAGCGTCCCCCCCCCCCCAAAGGGGTCTAGCCTGTATTACTGTGACATGATGCTCTTAAGGCCCTTACCTTAAGTCGAGGCCAAGGGGTTTCACTCCCGTTTGTGCCCAAAGTGTGGGGGGGGGGTCCATCGGACCAATACCCCCTAAGGAACCACTTTCCCGAGGTATTTTTGCACCCATTTTATACCGACATTTACAGGATCATGAATCCACCCCACAATCACAAGAAAAATGAGATTTGTGATTTTTGGTAGGCAAATTTAGGGGCAAAACACGCGAAAATTGGGCAAAAAAGACGGACAATTCAAATGAGAAGCCTTGCGCTTACATCTAACCTTTTTAAAACTTATTTTATGTGGTGATCATCTTTCTAGAAGAACCTAAATTACTTATATTTCACACAAACCAGCAGTTTTTAGGGAATCCAAAACAATTTTCGGCGCAAAAATATCCCACGCGTAAAGCGTGCCAGCGCTGAAACACAAATTTTGGGGGGTCCACGAGGAACCCCCACCCCCCCCTTGTTCCCTTAAGTGTTACACTATATTTATAATATCAATAATAGAAACCTAAGCCAGACGACGGCCATTTAGTGATTAAAATGCATACCGATTTCGAGCAGGATCCTGTGTGGACACAGGGGTAAGAAACTTCAGACTACAAAGTAAGTATAGTTAAGAATAGCTGTGTATGTGTTTATTTAGGGGTATGATTAAACACGGTTTCGAATCCCCATCATGCGTGCTACTTTCACTTCAGTGTGTGTTGACAAATTTAGTGTACTCATTTGATTTTTTTTTTTGCCCTGCGTTGTTTTATATTTTGATTCTAATTCTCTTTCATGTTTTCGAATTAATATAATTATTATTTTATCAGTAAGTGTCCTTATGAACTTAATTGCATTTACCTGGCCTATCAATTAAGCTTTCTTTTGACAAGTGACAAAGGCAGTCCTTTATGATATTTGAGATTACTGGATTCAAAAACATTGTTTTCGGGAGCTCATTTTTGAGTTTTCTAAAATTCGAAATTAAAATAGCCATCATACAACAATATGAAAACGATCTGATGACAATATTTTTTTCTCATGCAATATTCCTGTCTTCTTTTTTTTAATGGTTACCCCTGGCCTGAAAGGCAGAGGGGGATTTTGCGATTTGCGCGCCATGTCCCCAGTTTTAAATCTCCTCGCAAAAGTTTAAGTCCGATTTAAAACCAAACTTGGGTTTATAGTGCAATAGGAATGTCTTCATATGTGGATGATGTCACCGGTCATAGATCAAGGTCAAAGTCTTCTTAGGTCATGTCGTATCTCAGTATGTGTGTGTTGTGGGTTGGTGTCCAGTTTCGTTCGGTTTTCTTTTTTCACCTCCTCTTAGAAAAGTGTAAGTCGATTTTACACCCGAATTTGGGGTTAAGTGCCATAGTAGTTCTTCATATGTGATGATGTCAAGTCCATGGATCAAGGTCAACTTAGGTCAACTTAGGTCACATTCCAGAATGTCATCTTGCCAGGGGGATGACGAAGTAAAACTTCGATTGAGCTTGGTAAACATTTTTATTTAATTCACCCCTGCAAATTTGGTGTGAAATAACCTTGTTATTATGGTTTTTAATTTGAAAGTCAGGTCAAAAGGGGGTTGCCTCTGAAGTTAAGTTTTTTCAGTTTCAAGGTGCTTATTGACATCATAATGATAGATTTCAACTTGGTTTTTAAATTCCCTAATTCATTGCTTATGGTTGTCGCTTTGGTTTTCAAATGGGGCCGTCCAAACCTCATAAAAATATAAAATGTAATCTTTTGCCATAATACTTGGCACATTTGAAGTAAATATTTACAATATTAGCAAGATAAAAACCCGTTTCATAAGGCGGTGCTCTCTCCCCACCTTTGAAACACACCAAAATATGAAAGCGGCTCTCAACACATGATCTTGTGGAATATTCCCTTTCACTTAGCATCTGTAAAAAATGGTATCGTTTGTTCTGATGTTATCATACTTTGAACAATGTAATTTGGCCATTTTTCATTTTTTCATTTTCATACACTTAATTATCTCAATGGAGAAAATAAACATATGTGTTTATATTCTCAAAGTCGCTTTTCTTGATGGGTACTTTTTTTCCAAATACCTGTCCAAACTGACTGTCAAAACCACCCATAATAATTATAATATGCTATACTACTAAAATGAAATCTGTCGTCTGCGAGTCTGGTCTTACGGCTCTGCTTTCGTTATGCTTGGACATACGGGGCTGGTATTTTACATGAAGGTAAGGAAAGAATTATCTTACCGTTTCTTTGCAGAGTTTCGACAGTATCGACTCGCAAAAAGTCAAAGGCAGTGCTTAGAGCGGTGGAATATTTACGTATAAATTGCTTCTACTGACAAACAAAACCCAATATAAATGGTGTCACAAGGACAGTTCCCTTAGACAAGAACAAAAATCTGCGGTTCAAAGGTCACATCATGGTCAAAGGTCACAAACGGGGGACAGAAAAGCACTCGTTTCTAATATTGATAGGCATATTTAATATAAAGTACCTGCACATTCTTCGGATTTATAGTTGAGCGAACTACTCAGAGTCAAAGTCATTCAACCAGTTCACAAGTAGCTCAGAGAAGTTCTTTCAAATTACAATTTATGGCACAATGAATATGGGTGTAAATCATTCCGCAAGCAATTTCCTCTAGTTACGTCAATGCAGATCATAAGGTTGTAGATCCTGAAAGCTCCTCTCTCGCGGCTGTCTGACACCTAGTCAAGAAAATCCCGGAGGCTTTGAAATGTTTGTGCGTCGCGACAACAGGGCGGCAGGCTATATGCTGGGGGCTGCTGACATCTCCGCGCCCCTGTTGAATTTCGTTACTGAACAATCCGATCGTAAATTTTGGTACCACTGGATTAGCTTAGGGAATAAAGATATAAAAGGGGTTGGGGTCGGGGGGCACTGATCGGGGACCAAAACCAGCTAGTAGTTAAATGACACGCAAGTAGCAACGGCTCATGTCAACACATGTACGGCGATGGCCTTAAAGAAACACATCCGCGGCGACCTAAAGGAGTCACACTACGTAAGAGACTGCAACATCGCGCATTCTCCGGGTGTGGACACGGCGTTGCAACATGTACATACAAAAATGTACTGTATGGAAAGATCTATGGTCACCTAAGCACAAATCTAAGTGCTCGGTTAGCGTACTCATGTGCGCCATTATGTCCAGCGACAGCGCACACGGAACCCAGGAGAACTATCAACGTGACGTGTAGGCGCACGAACGAAAATGTACCACGTCATTCTGCTGTCGGGACAGCGGCAAATAAGTCAGTTCCTTCAATCAATTAGAGTCAACAAACCAGAACTCGACAGGCTAAAGACTAATTACTCCTCCTACCAAACAGCGTTGTCGTGGCTGAACACGAGGCAGAGTTGGGTAATTCCCGATCATCTCAGTGTGGACTGCTGTCTGGCCCGAGTTGGCCCGTGGCGGTCAGTTTCTTTTGAGCATGATAGCATTTCCGCACATATTTTAATGACACGATCCAATTGTTGATCCCGTTCAGGGCTACGTTCTCATTGAACTGAGTTGTCTGATTACTTTCCCATGGATATCTGATATGCGTATGCTAAATGGAAAGAGCGGAACCAATCCAGACCCATACCTCAGAAAAGCTATCTCTATTCGGGCACCACGACACCAAGTCCAACACAAGTGTCTGTGGATGGTTCACTGATGTTGTGTTAGGCAGGATTGGTACTTCTCTTCCGGAGGGGGGTGGTTAACCCCCCCCCTCCATCCACGCTTGGATCACCCTGTATCTTACCTAATACCACCCGGGGATGTTTGTTTTTTGATTAAATGAGCGGAACATGGTCAATTGACAATTACATTAAATATATTGGCACCAAAAGGGGTTTAGCAGCCGGGGGGAAAACCTGAAGGGGGGTGGTAAACCACCCCCCCCCCCCCCCCCTCTTCGGTAGACGAAAAAGGTTTAAGTGTGACGAGTCCGTACGTTAAACAGCTAGCGTTCACGCGGATGCTGATGCGTCACACCAGTCGGCGCTCACACATGACGACACTGGAAATGCTGTCTTACAAAAGTGGCACCCCCAATTTTGAGTTGAATTTCAATTCTAGGCTTAAATGAGGGCGCTAGTTTCATTTCCGAAAGGAGAAATGAACCAAATGAACCGTTTGAAGATAGCACACCTGTATCTCTCACACACTATTTGAGTTTTTTTGCTCTTTTGTTGTGGCAAGACAAAGTAACTGAAGTAAATGCTGTGGGCAATTCAGAGTGTCCTGGCAAACACAGTATCCTCAAGATCTCTCATAGCCTGTGGCTCCGCAGGTCTTTGTTTTAACGGCAAAATTAGACGTTAGATACCTGTTATTTGTCATAAACAGTTAGTGTTTTTCATCTGTATGTATCTCTGAGATTATCATTATTTTGCCAAAGTTTTAATTGTTAGGGGGGTCCATCGCGGTCATTCATGTTAACCAGCGGGAAACAGCTTGAGCTTGTAGTGTGTTCATTGTCGACATGAATCGCGTTTTTCTGATGGCTTACTAAAGCCCTACCCATATACCAACAAAGGTAGGCGTTTTTGTTTGACATTAGTATTCGGGTATGCATATAAGGGCCATTCTCAAAAAGTGCCCCGTAAGAGTTCATTTTTCGCGTTTCTTGAGAGATCCAAATGTCATTGTGTTGTGCTTAAAATAAGTAACAGTGTTAATGTTCTGTTAGTACTTTGCGAAGCTCTACATAGACATCTATAGTCCTTCTATACTTTAAATATTCCCCCATGATCCTCGGTCATTTTGTCTCCTTGAAGACCAAACACATACACGCCAAAAAGGTGTGTGTTTCCGTCCGGTAGCTTCTATGCACGTATTTTAAAATGCTAACATTTTTTCAAGTCAATTTTATTCTCCCTGTGGGTCTTTTATTCTCCTAAATGCATCAATGATAGGCCTATAATGATAGTTATCATTCCCCTTATATATGGATTCCGCGAAGTCATTGTCTAATTAGTTCAATGTATAAACTCCGATTTGTTTGAAAAAATAACTGCAATGACATTACTGTTGCATAGATCAAAGGCCAAAATATGCATACATTTGTACGCCATAACATAAACAATGCTTGGTTTCAAATTTGGCCTTGAAAACATTTATATTCCAAAATTTATTCCGTCGTTTTTAAGCATGTATATTAGTACGTTATAGGCAATCTAAATTAAGCAAGAGTTTCTAGAGCGTATAGAGCGTTAACAGCTATACTTGGTTTAGGGCATCTACTATTACGCCCATTTAACACCTGATTCAAACTCAAGTGGGTCGGAACACCCATGATTAACACTAAAACAACGCAGTCGTCTTAAATTTTACATGACAATATGAACTACACTCGAAATGCCACTAAAAAAGGACCGTTACTGTATATACGTCTCCAAAAACGAAGACGAAAACACAGATTCTTTTCATTACGTCTTTAGGTCATTGTTACCTCTTCTTGCATTGCTCCTCTGAAGTATTGCTTGAGAATTGTTGCATACCAAATAAGGACGAAGTCACTTCTTCTTTAACCGCTTTTACCCAAATACTTTTTGTAATATATGCACCGTAAGGACACATTGTGGCTTTGTTTTGTGGCACTTTCGGGTGATAATTAAGCGGGAAGTTTGTGTCTTTTTAAGTACTAGGCTATGCCGTATGTCATGCATACGTGTCCACACGGGCTATGTACCCATGCTATTAGGTGTGCTTTATGGGTGGGTTTAGTTACACTTAGTGCCTGCGGGCATGCGATAACGTATCTACGCAAAAAACAGATGGGGCGTAAGGTCATTTTAGGGCCGATTTAAAACATTTGTTGATACATCCTCGTTCACCGGTCCTGATTATGGCTCTTAGAATTTGGTCCCCTGAATGATAGAAACAAGAATTTTTTAATCTGACTTTTTTTCCGCGACTATAGATAGGCCTAAGGGAAAAGAATAGGCCATAGACCTTCAGGTGTTGGCTATTTAAATACCATTGTTCAAATTATGATATTTTTATATCTGACCAAGATTGGTGTGCATCATTACACAAGTTATATATTAATTCTAGTTTCCAGCGGTATCGTAAGAAATGCAACAACAAAGCGCACCAAGAGTTGTGGAAGACCAAACCACGCACTCACCTCGGTGCCAGAACTGATGATATAATAACGAGTTGAATCTTCTACCAACCCTCGGCAGAAAAAAGAAGGAAATATACCTGTGATTCTACAACCAAAGAAGTCCCCGCCAAGAAAAAGGAAAGAGAAAATGGCAGCCGCTTACATGGTCACGCCTAAAGCCATACGATTTCCGGCAAACGCGTGTTGCGAGAAGTAGCAACGCGTTGCGACATTTCGTCAGCGTCGGCAACGCGTGCGACATTTCAGCAACGCGTTGCTGTGTCGGCCAAAGCAAAATCCTGAATTTCTGTGACGTAAATTGTCAAAAAATAGCCCCACACCGCGTTGCTAGATACTATGTGCAACGCTTTGCGAACCTGTCACACTGAGCAACACGCGTCGACCCTTCACACGCGTTGCGAGCTTTCAGCAACTGCGCTGCAGCCTTCACAACGCGGTGCTAAGGTTACTTATCTCCCAAGGGTCATGACGTATTGCGCAACGCTTGTGGATAAAGTATCAACGCGTTGCGACATTTCGTCAACGTGGACTTTCGGCGACCCAGGCGTTCTCACTGCCAATCAAATCATGAATTTCTTGACGTATTTCAAAAATAGATCCACACTGCGTTGCGGCAATACGTTATGACCCTTATGGCTTTCACCACGCGTTGCAACCATCACACGCGTTGCGGCTTCACAACGCGTTGTTAACTTCACAACGCGTTGTGAAGGCAATAAGGGTCATAACCGTATTTCTGCAACGCGTTTTGAAGGTTTTGCAACGCGTTGTGAAAGGTCGCAACGCGTCTTGAGAATTATATTTTTAATTACGTCACAGAAATTCATGATTTTGATTGTGCAACCACAACGCGTATTGCTGAATTGTCGCAACGCGTTGACCGAAATGTCGCACAACGACGTTGCCTAAATGTCGCAACCGTTTGCCGTCATAATGTCTCAAACGCTTTGTGACTTCTCACAACGCGTTTGCGGCAATACGTTATGACCCTTATGGCTTATGACCTAGGCAACGCGTTGTGAAGCTTGCTAAACTCGTGTGAGCGCTCGCAACGCGTTGTGAAGGTTTGCAATGCGTTGAAGTATCTAGCAACGCGTTGTGTAGTCCTATTTTGCCTAACGTTGCCACCATTAGGAACTTTGACATACGTCACATAAATTCCATATTTTGATGCCGACACAGCAACGCGTTGCGGAAATGTCGCAACGCGTTGCCGAAATGTCGCCAACGCGTTGCGACTTTCTCGCAACGCGTTGCAGCATACTTTATGCCTTTGTGGCTTTGCCATAGCCCTGCTCTGTGGGAAAATCGATTTTCAAAGAAAATAAAGTGATTACAATATGACACGGATCGGTATTATAAGGGCACAATTCGAGGCACTATACAAACTACTGCTAGTTAAAGCAGTAGCTTTGGAAAGTATTAATTTAGAGATAGACGATGTGAGTTATAAGGACAAATTGATCTAATAGGAAATTTTGGAAGATACATTTTGTCATCATTGGCAAAAAAACACATGTTTTAATTATTCACTACATTCTTTTTGGCATGTTGAACGTGGATAGAAAATTCGTTTATTTACTGAATTTAGTGATGTATATTACGTTATCCATACAAACACTTGAAAACGATGAACAAAAGACTTAGTAATAGATTTATATCTGCATTCCATGCAAAGTGATACTTGAATTTTAAAAGAGGTTTTGAAATATGTTTACAAAGGCACATACAATTTAAGCCATCAGAAACCAGGTTTATACCATGAATTGAAACACAAAGATACCTTGTCTTGTTTTGAAAATTTTTGTAATGATCGATCAAAACACAAAACAGCTTAAAGAAAACTACTTGCCGTTAAAGTACATATTTGCGCATTTCAGCAATTACTTTGGCCACAAGCATTTCTGATATTCTCGCACCATTAAGTAAGACTCCACGAATTCAAGTATTAAGACTTCTTTTAAAATCAAAATTTATCCGAGATGCATACTGGATAACGTAATATACAAGGCCCCAAAACAGGGAAAACACAACTTAATTTGGAGGTTCAAATGTAAAAATATAGGAATAGTGGTGTTCATAACTTTTGTTGTTTCATGATATTTGATATGTTAGCTAATAAAAAATGTATGATAAAGAATTTTTGAGCGACTTTGTTTTTCCAATTTTTCAAATTGAAGTGGAGTCACTTTTTTGAGAATAGCCCATAAATAAAGAATGTAAATGGTAAGATTTATCTGTTCTGATAGATAGTTGTACAATGAATCAACTGCACCCTTGGCACATAGCCTCTGGCACGTATCTTTAGGCCTAAGTTTTGCACATTTGTTTAACTAATAAATGTTAGCATGATAAGGGTAGGTAAATGAAAAGAGTGCAATCAGGCACGTACTTTAGGTCTATTATCTACCAACTCTTATATTATCTGTGTTGTTATTGAAATATGATAGGCCTAGGCTCTCGTTTTGCGGGCTAAGGACTAGAACCTGGCCTAACCTTAGTTTCAAAAAAAAATTCTACTGTAGGCCTAATAATTATAGTAGGCCTAATAGGCCTACTGGTGCCAGGAAACTTAGAATGAGAATCTTTATCAAGAGAGGAATCATATATATTTAAAGGGCGAAACGGTATGTCAAATACTTCAGACGAGTGTGGATACAGTGACCCAAATGGGCATTTGTAATATTCTTTAATCAGACTAGGCCCATGGCTTGAATATATTACTTGATATTGCTGCTCGAAAATATCAAAGCACAGTTATGCATGTAGTGGCCTCAGGTGTCCTTTGATGGGCCATGCCCACTGGCCAGTGGCCTAGATGCCCTTCAAAATTGTAACTTGAACCCTGCGTAAGCCTAATTAGTGGGACATACAATTTAGCAGTGTAGCTCCTCCTACCAGGAGATCCACCGCACAACGCAGCCCACAAAAATCATTCATTTTTCTTACTCTCTAGATGATTGACTCCTAAAATATGTAATTATGACTGAAAATAGGTCCAGAATTAGCATTTCCCTCAGTTTGGTTTTTTTTCGATCAAAATAATTAAAATTGAATTTTAGCCCCTTTTCAACACTGTCCTTAAGATGTGGGTATTTGGAAGTCAAATTTACTAAATTTTCTCCAAAATAGGGGTCTTTGAGTGAACGCTTTGCAAAATTCTCAGAAAAATAGGGATCATTGGGTGATTATTTTTTTTCAAAATTTTCTCAAAATTGCATATTTTGCGAGATACTGCATTTGCCATCACAGTGCCGCTAAAGTTCAAAGTTTCATTTGTCCTTGGACTCCTGGTTGTAAAATGGAGCGTCCCGTTTACTCTGTGTGATAAGTTCCCTTTGACCGTCGGACAATAAGGTTTAAGTCTGGGAGTCCGACGGGCACTAATTTCAACGTTTAATTGTCCTTGGACTCCTGGCTTTAAAAAATGGAACGCTCATAGGCCTGTGTGTGATAAGTTCTTTTTGTCCGTTGGACACTAGGTTTAAGTCTGAGATTCCACGGACACTAAGTTCAACGTTTAATTGTCCTAGACTCCTGGTTTTAAAATGGAGCGTCCCCATATGACTGTGTGTTATCGTTCTTTTTGTCCGTCTGACACTAGGTTTAATCCTGAGAGTCCGACGGGCACAAGTGGCCATTCAAACTTCAAATCACTTTTCTCAAATGCATATTTTCGATATACTGCACTTTTGCGCATAACAGTGTGCCGCTAAGTTCAACGTTTCATTGTCCTAGTACTCCTTGTTTTAAATGGAGCGTCCCATAGAACTTTCTCTTGTAAACGGTTTTTTGTCCCGTCGACACCAAGGTTGTAAGTGTGAGAGTCCGTTGGAAACCAGATTTAAAACAAGAGTCCGTCGGACCCCAAGGTTTAATATGGAAGTCCGACGAATCAATATTATAATAATAATAATATATAATATATAATGGAGATGAATCTGGACTTTACATAGAAATAGGAGTCACTTATTTCATTACACACGACCAATACAATACACCATGGATCACATTTCATGTACAAACGAAAAACAACAACACGTTTTGAAAAATGGAATTATACACAAAAGACAATCTAAAATAATTAAAAATGTACACAATGTTAGTTCACAACGGACAATAGTCTCAGAGTAGTCGAGAAAGCTGCTGACCCGGCATTTGTCGCAATCTCCAAGAAAGGCTTATGAGTTCCGATTATCTCGGACCAGATGATATATGCTGTTGAGTTTAAAAAATAGAGCCATTAAATCGTATACATAATTAAGTTCTATAAAATTAAATATTTTTTAAAAAAATCAGCTACGATGATGAAATTCACGGAAAAAAAGGTACATCGCGTCTTCCCCCCCCTTAGTATCGTCCTGCGGTCACCTTTGTAAATGATATGCCTCATATGACCTTTCATGCTTGACTGTGACCTTTGATGTCATAAATGATGGTTTCCGTTTAATATCCATAAACCAAGTTTGGTTCCAAGTGAACTTAAACTTCAATTAGGTCAATTTTACAATTTCAACCTATGTTACAACGTGAACGCACCGTGACCTTTAACCTTAGTAGGTGAACTTTGACCTCATCTTACAACGAGGATCAATGTTGCACTATGACTCAATTTTGGTTGAACTACTCGAGGTATGCAAATATTACAGGCACCCCTTTTGCTCCAACAACATCATTACAGACAAAGATCATCAACAGTCAACATCAACAGACTACAACACAGTTACAAAGTTATCCTATGTGTCTTTATGCCTCAAGGCAGGCGACAAAAAATAACCCTTCCCCATTATGGATTCAAATCGAATAGTATTGGTATACAACCAGTTAGGATGAACATGCTCTAAAAAAGACATAAAACACTTCTTTCCTAAAGGCGAATGTGGGGAAAAATCACGACTTGTAACATATATCGACAATTTTTTACGATGCATGTACTGTACAAATACGTTAATGTAATCTAGCCTTACACCAACGTAAAATATACACTAAATTTGATGCCATCCTGTAAAATAGCTAGATTTGTCCTGTAAATTAAGTACCTAATCATATCATTGAAATTCATATAACATAACGATGCTTATATAGCGCAATTCCAGGAAATGATCATTGCGCTTCACAAAAGAACATATATATAATGACAAGGATACATGAAAACACAACCAGAAATATAAAAACAAAATTTAGTACAGGTAGGGTTTTAAACCTTGTATTGAAAGACTGAACTGTGGGGGCTGACCATAATGTTAAGTGGTAATTTATTCCAGAGTGTTGGGCCTAGACACTGAAAATCCATCGCCTGTCCTTCCTCTACTACGTGGGATAACGTGCAGAATTGTCCTAGCTGAGCGGAGGCCTTCTGTGTGGGTTGGTGTGTATTCCCGTAGGATTTCATGCGAAAATTGATTTTGTATGGCTGTTTTGGTTTCACAATATGACTAAACTGTCACAAATGAGTGGGTGCAAATTTTCGGACTGACGCCCCTACCGCAGGGGGGGAATGTTAGTACAGAAAACTTTTTAAAATCGAGTCAAATTGTGTTGTTAATGTGGCACGACCTTGTTCGTCTCATCATAAGGATTAGAAAAAGTATATATTTGCATAGTTTCCGACCTTTAGTAAAGCGGAATAGCCCCATAATGGTCAAGGTCACCCTGCGGGTAAATGCTCCTACGTTGTTTGAAAGTGGTGTCCAATGATTCCTTGGGCATAATACTAAACGAAAGCATTTTATTGAATTTTGATACCCTCACCATTGCGACTCCAGGGACAGTTTCCTGTCACCACCCTATAGGCCATGTAGACCCTTGCGACATTTGCCATGTAATTAGCCACCAAATGCAGACACTGAAAATATACATGTTTGGTCCTGTGAGACAATACAACACCTTATCACTAGTTATGCATTAAAATTTACTATTTGATAAATTTTACCCCAGGATGACCTTGAACCATTATGGGGCCTATCAGTGCTTTAAAGGCTGAGGTCGGACCTAGGCCAATATTACTTTTTTTAAATTCCTTATAAGGAGAGGAACATGTTAATGTACATTAAAACACAATTTGACTCGATTTTAAATTTTTCCCTTTAGTAACATTTCCCCCCCTTAGGAAGGGGGCACCAGTCCGAAATTTGAACTCCATCATTTTCTGACGGTCTGGTCCCTATTGAACTGAAAAACAGCAAAAAATCAACTTTAGCACCAAAACTTATGGGAGCTGTTTCATTGACATACCAACCCACACTATTCCCTTGATGGATATAAATGGTGATACAATATTGAAGATAGACAGGTGACAGACCCCGTTCCAGTGCCTTGTAGATGTAGATAATAAACTTTGAATTTAATACGTTTGTCAATGGGTAACCAGCGTAAAGAGTCTAACACGGGTTGTTGATGGTACGTGGAACTTGGAAAACTATGCGGGTCGCGCACGGTTTGTAGGTGCTGTAGACGAGCAACATCTTTTTTTCATGGGCAACAGAAAGAAGAGCATTACCATAGTCTAACTTTGACAAAACAAGTGCCCGCCTAGCAGGAGAACTTGCATCTTGATTGATAATAGTGTATAATATGTCGATACTCATTAGAATTCGATTTAAAGTTCCACCTTTAAATTTAGTCTGCATAAGCCTGGAATATTGAACATAAATCTGCAGTATTTAGATGTATTTCCAAAATTACAGTCAAATGTTGTACCTTTTGTAACAGTATTTCATTGTAAAAGGCACCGTTATTTTTTTACAGTATAGACCTATGTGTTAATTATATTAATGTATTGTTTAGAATTGTATAAATTACCTCAAATGTCAGGAGGATGGGGCTCAGGAATCTCCAAGATTTGTGGTATTACAAATATGCATCGAGAGACTTGAACCAAGTATGGAAATTGAGGTCAAGGGTTTAGGCAGATTATGAGGACTTTAACAGTGTGTTTGTTGCCCCTGGTTGCCCCTTTGTATAGGACCTGGTACTGATCTTGTTAGGCACCGCATTGCCTGGGATACCGGAAGCATAGACTTGAGGAGGCCGTGCTGAGAACTTGCAGGATTCACAGAAGAATGGAATAAGTAATGTTACTTGCTTATATGATTTTACACCCATTATTACACTTAAACCTTAGTGTCCGACGGACTAAAACATATTACAAGACAAAGTCCAATGGGACGCTCCATTTTAAAACCAGCAGTCCTGGGACAATGAAACGTTACAATTAGTGTCCGTCGGACTCTCAGACTTAAACCTTAGTGTCCGACGGACAACAACCACTTATTACACACAGTCCTATGGGACGCTTCATTTTAAAACCAGGAGTCCTAGGACAATGAAACATTGAACTTAGTGTCCGTCGGACTTAAACCTTAGTGCCCGACGGACAAAAACAACTTATCACACAAGCCCTATGGGACGCTCGATTTTAAAACCAGGAGTCCCAGGACAATGAAATATATTACTCGGCATCCGTCGGACTCTCAGATTTAAACTTAAATGTCCGACGGACAAAACACAAATTATAACACACAGTCCTATGGGACGTTCTAATTTAAAACCAGGAGTCCTAGGACAATGATACATAAAACATTGTATCCGTCGGACTCTCAGATTTAAAACTTGGTGTCCGACGGACTCTGACACTTAAACCGTAGTGTCCGGTGGACAAAAAACGACTTTTAACCAACAGTCCTATGGGACGCTCCATTTTAAAACCAGTGGTCCTAGGACAATGAAACACAGAACTTAGTATCCGTCAGACTCTCAGATTTAAACCTTAGCGTCCGACGGACACTAAAACGCCCGGACGCTCTAAAATATGACACCGGTATTAATTTTGCAGTGGCCGATTATCCTATGTACTCTGTATTAATTTTGCAGTGATGGGACTAATATACAAAAGAGGAATATAAAGCTTCCACATTCATTCCGTGTTTTATATGTCTTTTCACCGGTATCTCTTTAGAAACTTCACTTGGTTACATAGATATTGCAATATGATGGGTCATGAAAATGACATTATTAAAATTTTGTTCACATAGCGAAAATTCACACACAGAATGTCAAAGGCTCTGTGGATGCTAGAGGTACGAAGTGGCTGGCATTTAGAAGAGTTATCAATGGTGAATAATCAATATCCTTACACCTCATGAATATTCATGAACAAAATCATGCTATTTCATTGGCTGATTCCTATTGCGCGTGCTATTTCCCTAGGGAAATAGATTGAGCTATTTCCATACAACCTCGTCTCCAGAATCACAGTGAGGTGTAATAAACAAATACTACATGGTTTTATATCGGGAAAAGGGGCACACTATTTTCCCTTGGTACTGGCTAAGGGCCTATCTCCCCTCACCCGAACCTCTAACCATGTAGTATTTGTATAATGTCCATGGTTGTCAAATTCTTAATGCACAATCTAAAGATGATGGTGCTGGTAGCAGTGGTGGTGATGGTAGCAGTCTTGGTTGTTACGGTTGTTGTGGTTGTGGTTGTTGTCATTTTTGTCGTTGCGGTGGTCAGGCGCGGATCCAGGGAGGGGGCGGAGGGGGCGCGCGCCTCCCGGTAATTCTGCAAATTCTTGCAAAATCAGCCCGTTTTGAGCTATTTTGGACCAGTTACAGCCTTTCAGCCCCCGGTAATTTTGACATTTTTCGAATCCTGGATCTGCCATTGGTGGTGGTCGTGTGGATGTTCCTTTGATGGTTGTCTGGATGTTGCGGTAATTGCTGTTGTAGTTGTTTGTCTGTGATTATTGATGGTTGTGTTTGTTGTTGCTGTTAAGCTGCTTTATTTTCTTTTTCTTTTGCTTTGGGGTAACAGGAATGACAGGTGAAATACCTTATAAGGGCCATTCTTCAAAAAAGTAAACCTTTTTGATAACAAATGAAGTTAATGGTATTGCAAATTTCTTTACATTATCACGTTAACCATCCTTCCAAGTTTCGTGTATGATATTTTAAACAATATGTTCAACTCAAACACCCTCTTTTGCATAAATGAACGTGTTTAATATTTTGGGATAAAAAGTGAGATTATTACACCATTTTGCTTCTTTTGTTTTATATTGAATAGCTCTTTATTTTTGTTTGAAATACTGCATAAAGTATTGCGTGGACTTCAATTTTCAAATAATGTTGAAAAATTACAAATTTTAAGGAAATAGACAAGTAATTAACAAAGAATTTTAATTGACTTTGGTATGTCACACACGTGACCAAAAAGACAAAGAAGTTTTATTACTAGAAAACCACTGTCTCAGTAATGTTCATATTTCATGTCAAAAGCCAGTTTATATGTACCTTCCGTTATACAAAATAATTGGTTAAGATCTTTCTTCTTTCAAAAGTTATTGATGTGCTAAGTACTGTCACACACGTGACCGGCACTCATCATTTTAGTATTGAAGGACATACATTTCTGGTCATAATGAAGAAGGTAGCAGTGTTAACTTTTAGTACCAGTTAAAATATGAATATGATCAGTTTAAACAACAAGAAAACAATAATTAATTTTAATAAAGACTGTCTTAAACTTGATTTCAATGTGTCTATGAAAGTTGAGGTGAAGTTGCCAAATTTAGCAGACTTGCACTATTTCAACAAAGGAAATCTGCATACTTGGAGTAGCATTGCCCTTTGCAAGTTATTACTGATGACATTGTAATGAAAGTGTTTGAAATAGTTGAGAATATGGAAATACGCAAGATTTTATTACTACATTTTGGTGCACATTAACAACGGTCACCAATTTTGTGTTACAAGTCAATGGAGATGTCACACACGTAACCACCAATGTCACACACGTGACTGTACTTAGTGATATAAATTTGTTAATTACCAAGTAAAGATTGCTTGTTACTTTTAATTTCCAACATTGTTGTAATGACAAAATACCAACGTCTTTCTGAAATAAATATAAGAATGTGAGTACTTAAATAATCACAGAATTTTACAGTTGAAGTTTGAATTCTAAAAACCCCTTTTTGTCTGAGGTCACAAACGTGACCAAACTTTATTTTCCCCTCATGACAAAATAGCCAATCTGGCAAAAATGGAAACATTATTTTTGGTTAGGTTTGGACCAAAGGTTATTCATTATACCAAAAGTAATAACAGATTGGTTATGTTGGCAAAGCAGCATCGGATTGAAAATCAAAATTTACCATTTTTCGGTCACAAACGTGACCGAAGAATGGCCCATAAACAACTTATTCCAGACTACATTGGAGGCGCTCTATCCTTACACATTATACAAGCATCAGTTATTTTTTTTCTTCTGTAAACGCTTATGTCATCCCAAGTTTCTTGTGGCATATATTCAAACGGTGCCTATAGTTAAGTGGAAGATTGACATGCGGTAACAGACTCCGAGTAATATTAATAGTTAGTGCATTACATATGAACCAATTTCACTATAACCTGTAGCATCAGGGTGAGAACATTTACTTGAATGTTAACAAAATAAAACACGGCAAGATAAGCAGAAATAACAAACTACTCATTGACATGAAGAGCAATAAAGTAGAAAAAAATGTTTGTAATTTGGAGCTAGTAAAGAGTGTGAGTATTTGGTTATCGGTTGAAATATTCAAGTAAACAAATACAATGACTGAAACGTAAAACCTGCACTTTCATGTGCAGCGTATATGATGTGAAATCATCCATTTAAGGTTTTAGTCTTCTCCTTTTCGCCTGATGTTGTTATTCGTTTTTATTGCTTTTCCTATTTTTTTACTCTTCTACTTGAACTTGTTGTTGTCTTCTCCATCGACTTCAGCTACAAAAAAGAAAAAGTCGATGTGTCGAATTTCACAATTTTAAAACATCAGGTATCACGACTCTTTCCTTTATTTTATATCGAATTATGCAATACGCCAATAGGGGCCTACGCATAAGTCATTGCCATTTGCATTGCATGTGAAGAATAAGATTTACCAGTAATCACACGGAACCCCAAAGCTTAATTTAATGATTTAATGTAAATTAGTTGTTGGGGATAGAAGCCAGAAACCGATTCTTTCACGCATATCTGAATGCAATGCCTTAAATAAGGCTTGAAAGTTTCAGATATCATCTTCCATAATAACTTTCTTTCAAAAATGTCCCCTCTCAAAAAAGAGGGGTCAAAGTATGAAAGGTGTCATGACATCACAGAGATATCTCATATTAACTTGGCTAGTATACAAATATTGACTGCTCATGAGGGAAATGGTGCAAAATAACTACCCGAGGTGACTGGAGACCGTGGGCCTACTATTTTCCCGAGACCGAAGGTCGAGGGAAAATAGTAGGCCCACGGTCTCCAGTCACCGAGGGGAGGTATTTTGTACCATTTCACGAATATAGAGCAGTCAATATTTGTTTTATATAACATATAAAAATATTTCACTCATTTGAAAAACTTGCCAAGTCTCGTCAAGATCGGCTGCCACCCATGCACCGCAACTCATTCACATGTTCATGATGAACTCAAAGCTAGTCAGTCTAGTCATGGTTCAATCCAATCGCGGCTCTCTCCCACAATTTCTAGAACTGCTCTAGACATACGTTTTGTTTGACGGTTTTACTCTATCGACAGCATTGTATTTCTCCATTTTGAGTCAAAAATTCAACAGAAATGCCAACGGTGAAATGTAAACACGAAGGTATCAAGCAGAAGAGCAGTGTCAGAGGTCAATCACCGTGAGGCATGGGCCGATGCAAGATACCATTGCAGGGGAAAAAAGTTCCCATAAAAAAATGACTACTTCCCTGGGACGGGGGAAAATAGCTTTTATATGGGAACTTTTTTCCCTCCTGTGAAATTTGGGGAACTAGTATCAAATATATTATTGTCATTGTGATTAGTATCCACAATTCAATGACGACATATTTTTGGTGTTATATAAAGTTGTTTAATTACCTCAGTCGGATTGTCAACTTCAACGCTTTCAAAGTACAGACAGCACACTTTAAGTTAAGATATGAGAATAAGAGGGTATCTGATGTGAAGCCCCGATTGTCGGACATGGACCGTGTGCTAACCGCCTTAAATCAAAGAGAGTTTCTTAAGCAAATCAACCCCTTGAAACAGTCTCTAGGGAGTTTGAGGGTGTCGCCTTGTGGAAGAGAGAGGCTTGCTATATCTGTTGTATGCCTGGTGAGCGTCTTCCATCTGGGGCTGGCTTCTCGTGGGATGAGTGGCGGTGTCTCGGCAGTTTGGAAACCAGGTCCGGCCGATATGGGGTTTCCTTGCGGAGTGGGGGTGCAGGCAAGTGGGTAGGGAATGCTGCCACCACAGACAAGCGGACCATCCTTGAGTATCCCCCAATGCTGGATGCACAATGCACAGCCAAATACCTTGGACAAAGTTCAGATTATCGAACAATTTTGTCAACAGCGGGAGATTGTTTGCAAGGTAAGTATGTATTTGCCAAGTTAGGTATTTGGAAGCGCATGAAATGAGGACCCACCCTCTTAGATCCATGCATTTCCCATGATGAGTCAAAGACCAACCTTTTACAACCCTTATCATTGGCAAGCGGTTGGTGTCTATCAGCACTTCCCAGAAGTGCATTTACTGTGGATGTATTAAAAGCTGATCCTCCGTGATCCGCACCAAAATGCAGAATGTTTCACAAAAAGTTCGAGCTGTGTTCGGCAAATTGCTAATGCAGTGGTTATTCTTATTAAATTAACAATAGTGCAATATACTCTAAAAGTATTTAGGAGAGGGAAGAGGCGGGAGGGGAGGCAGAATTGGAAGAGGGGGAAGGGGAAATGGAGGGGAGAGGATGAGGTAGGTGAGCGGGAGGGGAGGTGAGGTGAGGGAGGAGGAGAGGAAGAGGGGAATAGGGAAGGGGCACGGCGAATGGGAAAGGGAATAAGGAGCGGAATGGGGAGGGGGAATGGGGGGGAGAGGAATGGGTGGAGGGGAATGGGGAAGGTGAATGGGGGATTGGGGACCGGGGAATGGCGAGGGAGGGGGAGAAATAAATCTCAGCATCTTTCTTTATTGTTTTCAGTATAGGTCCACAAAAAAGTTGGAGCTATGTCGGCACAAATTTGCTTAATGCATTGAGTATAACTTTTAAAAAATATTGCAATATACTAGAATAAGTATTATTAAGGAGGAGGAGGGAGGGGAGGGGATGGGGAGGGGGCATGGGGAATGAAGGGGAGGGGGAATGGGGAGGGGAAGTGAGGTTGAGGCGGGGTGGGGAGAGGGAGGAGAGATAGGAATGGAAGGGGAATGAAAGGGAAGGGGAAGGGGAAGGTGAATGGGGAGCGGGAAGGGGGCGGGGGAAATGGGGTTAGAGGAATGGGGAGGGGGAATGGGGAAGGGGAATGGAAGGGGAATTGGGGAGGGGGAATGCCGATGGGAGCGGGGAGAGAAAATAAATCTCAGAAATCCATTTCTGACTGTGTCATGTATAGGTCCACAAAAAGGTGCTTAGCATTGAGTTATTATCCAAATAATAATATTTGCAAAAGTAAGTATTAGTTTATTAGGAGAGCGAGTGGGAAAGGGAGAGGGGGGAAGGGTTTGGCGGGGCGGGGAATTGGGGAGGGGGAATGGGGTGGGGAGGGGAAAGGGGGAGGGGGCGGGGGAAAAGGGGCGGGGGAAGGGGAAGGGAACAGCCGGGAGGGGGGGCGCGGATGCGGACCCGAGCGGCGCGGCGCAGTGTGGAATGGGGAGGGGGAATGCGGAGGGGGAATGGGGAGGAAGGGACTGGGGCAGGGCATGGGGGAGCGGAATGGGGAGGGGGAATGGGGCTGAGAATGGGGGAGGGGCCTGCGGGCGGGGAATGGGGAGGGGGAATGGAGCGGGGAATGAGGAATGGGGAAGGGATGGGGGAGAGGAATGGGGAGAGGAATGGGGAGGGGGAATGGGGAAAAGGGGGTGGGGAGGAGGAATGGCGATGGGAGTCGGGGAGAAATAAATATCAGCATCATTTCTTTGTTTCATGTATAAGTCAACAAAAAGTTCGAGCTAGTCGGCAAATTAGCTTAATGAATTGAGGTTATTATTATTATATATATAATGGACAATATTCATATAATACGTATTATTAAGGAGAGAGATGGATGGGAGGGGATGTATCAACAAAGTTGCCCATTGCACATCCACCTTCAAGAACATTCTTTATTAAAAATTAAATAAAAAGTAGTAGGTTAAAGTGCTGTTTCTTGTGATATAACATATTTATAACTTTATACGCGCAATTGCAAGAAATACATGTAGCATGGAAATTAAATCAAAACAGTCTGGTTGTCTCCAGCGTTACTCCAGGTTTCCGTTGAAGGTAAGAACAATAAAACACCCTTGTTGAAAGTAACATGCGACCTTTGAACACACCATCCATTCCTTTATTGATCTTGGAACACTGCTGTCCTCATTATTCCTCCCGGCATCTTGGAGGCAGGGGAAAGGGGAGGGGTAAAAATTGTCCCGCGTTGTCCGCACATTTTGTCCCTCAACAGACTTGTAGGCTGTAACATTAGTTTCAGCGGTCAAATTCCCCAAATTTTCCATGAATTTCAGATCATTGTCCCCCGAGAGTGAGTCCCTCATTTCACCCACAAAATAAAAAAAATTCTGGTTGCTTTCACTGAAAAATAATATATTGATTAGTTCGATGCATGATAACACAATCGCCTGATCTTTACAAGATTCTTTTGTTGAAAAAGGATTAATCCCACAATTATGCTACCAAGCCTTATTTTTTTTTAATTTTTTATACCTTTTTTCTTGAACCTTCAGGTGGATGAAAACGGCCCAAGTGGGTTTATTTATCTTTGTGTTCAACTGCAATATCTCCGCTAGGGAGTCCATCAAATTGATGGAATAAAGCGAGGATTTTTAGCTTGGGATCTTGTCTAACAAATAAAGTAAAACTATAAATTAAAAAAATCAAAAAACTATATATTTTTATAATTTTTGTTTGATGTATAGTTTTTATTGGGGACAGTCTGTAGATTATACATAATAGTATTATAAGGAGAGGGAGAGGAATGGGGGAAAATAGGGAGGGGGCAATGGGGACGGGGGATGGGGAGGGGAACGGGGGGAAGGGGGAGGGGAGGAGGAGAGGGGAGGGGGGACGCGGGGTGGGATGGGAAGGTAAGGGGAGGGGAGGGGAAGGGAAGGGGAGGGACCAGGAAAGGGGAATGGGGAAGGGGAATGGGAAAGGGAATGGAAAGGGGAAATGGGAAAGGGGAATGGAAAGGGGAAAAGGGGGATGGGAAATGGGGGAGCGAATGGGGAAGGGGGGAATGGGGGAGCGGAATGGGGGAGCGGAATTTGGAGAGAGGAATGGGGGAGGGGAAGGGGGAGGGGGAATGGGAGAGGAATGGGGAAGGAATGGGGAGGGGAGGAATTGGGAGAGGGGAAGGGGGAGGGGGAATGGAGGGGACATGGGGAGGGAATGGGGAGGGGAAGGGGAAGTGGGAGGGAATGGGGTGGGGGAGGGAATGGGGGAAGGCGGGGGGGATGGGGAAGGGGAAGGGGAATGGGGGAATGGGGAGCGGAATGGGGAGGGGGAAAATGAGGGAGGGCGAATGGGACCAGGGGAGGGGAATAGGGAGGGGGGGATTGGGGAGGGGGATGGCGATTGGGAGCGGGGAAGGTGAAGGTGAGGGGAGGGGAATGAAGAGCGGAATGGGGAGCTCAAGCGTGCATGAAAAATATGCAAAGGAATCACCTGCAGAAGAAGTTAACTGACTAAGTGAAATTTCTGGTAAAGTGTGAAACCAAAATGACGAAATTATGAATAAATAAATACGGTGAATATTAGCAGAGCATGTTATAAAGGCATATTTGATTTAAAATAAATATAGAAATAAACGAATGAACGAAAGCATGGATGAAAGAATTAATGAATGGAGAAGGAATTAAATTCCAACTTACCTTTAATATTAGGATAAATAAATAAAAATAACAGAAGGAAGGAAAGAAGGGAGGGGAAGAAGGACAGGGACCTAGATAGTAAGGGGATGGAAAAGGAAGGGGACTGGAAGTGGAAGGGGATGGGAAAGGGAAAAAGGGGGGAAGGGGGGGAGGGGAGTGGAAAGGGCAGCGGGAGCGGCGGAAAGGGAAGGGGAGGGAGGGGGACAGGAAATGAAGGGAGGGGGAGGGGAAGGGGAAGGGGAGGAGGAAGTGGAGGTGAAGGGGAGGGGAAGGGGAAGGGGAGGGAGAGTGGTGGGTGAGGGGAGGGGAGGAGGGCCCCATTTTGGATTGTGTTCCTGAAAATTTACTAAGTGAATTTGCTGAAATATCTCAGGCAACATGAAGATTATGTTGGCCTAAATACGTAAAAATGCACTACATTAATTTTGAAGCTTTCTGTAAAAATTCACACAATAATTATAACACATTTTTTTTTTCCAACAACATTTCTTGTGCAGACATTTGATTCTTTCAAACCCTTTCATCATGTTGAGTTGAATGTAATTTACACTTTTACTGTGATGTACTCCACTATGTAATTGTTGCGCGCACTGGTAAAATCCCAAAGGTATTGCGGTTAATGGGCATCCGTTGGAAATCATAACAGCAGATCGCGGATGGTGACCGGCGGTTTTCCCACGGTGGTGGGCGGGTGTTGACTACCAATTTGGAGTACGTAGCTCATCACTTTCTACTTGCAAGTCACGGATTATTATAATTGCTGTCAGGTAAAGGAACGGATGCCGAAGGACCCTCGCGCTACGCGCTCGGTGGCTCGGTCAGTGGGAGAACGAGGGTCCTTCTAGATGGACTAAAGCCACCAAGACTGACCTTATAGTAGCCCAGGGAACTGAGATATGGCCTTCTATATGTCCTGGCGGCCATCTTCGCGGCCATCTTGGATATTTCAAAATGCTCAAGGGTGCTGCAGTGGCATCATGTAGATCTTGAATCAGTAGGTCTTGAAGAGATAGAAACCATCAAAAAACATTGTGTGGACGATACTTCCAGGTCTTGGGGGAAATCTGTGTTTGGGCACTAGACTATACCTCTTCAATCCATCAGTCGTTTAGTCCATCTGTTATCGCTTGGCCCCTGCCCATCTCCACTTTATCTGTTTATCTCCTGAATGATTTTATTGACGGATGTCTTCACACCTAATTCTGTCCCGGATTGAAATATGTAGCATATGTCATTCCATTCTTTGTGCTGTTCTGAGTTTATGGTCGATAGCTTTCTTGTTATTCCATGTTTCTGCACCATATATCAATGTGGATAATGTACACTGATCATACACCTTTCTTCCTCAAGTCCTTTGGATATTTTCGACGCACAGTATTTCCTTGTCTGCCCATCTTCGCGGCCATCTTCGCGGCCATCTTGGATATTTCAAAATGCTCAAGGGTGCTGCAGTGGCATCATGTAGATCTTGAATCAGTAGGTCTTGAAGAGATAGAAACCATCAAAAAACATTGTGTGGACGATACTTCCAGGTCTTGGGGGAAATCTGTGTTTGGGCACTAGACTATACCTCTTCAATCCATCAGTCGTTTAGTCCATCTGTTATCGCTTGGCCCCTGCCCATCTCCACTTTATCTGTTTATCTCCTGAATGATTTTATTGACGGATGTCTTCACACCTAATTCTGTCCCGGATTGAAATATTAGCATCTGTCATTCCATCTTTTGTTGCGTTTATGAGTTTTATGGTCGAGAGATGTATTGTTATTCACAGGTTCGTGAACCATTGATTCAATGTGGTCACTGTTACATTCTGATTCATACACCTTCTCCTCAAGTCCTTTGGAATATTTTCGCCCCAGTATCCTTGGCTGGCACAACTTTGCATCCTGACTGATCCTATTATGTTACCCTCTTCTGTTGTATTGTTTGACCAGGGCCGTATCCGGGGTGCGCTTAATCATGTTGAAGGTCCGCGTTGTCATGTTGAAGGTCCGCTTTTTGCCATGTTGAAGGTCCGCTGTATCATTGATCATTGAAAGTGTTGTGGTTATTTGATTAACTCTATGCCAATGCACTGTTCAATACTACTTCATTACGTATTACTAATATTCTAATTGTGTTTTGTCAAACGCCGATGTCTCATTCTTCCCTCCCCCCCCCCCCCCCCGCTCTTCAAATTTCGAAGGAGACGGGGAAAACAATTGGGGCAACCAGCGAGCCCAGCGAGACTAAAAAAATGTTTGTTGAAAAAGGGTCCACTTCTGTGTCAAATCCGCACCCCAAAATAAATTGCTGGCTACGGGCCTGTGTTTGACCCAGATATTTGTAATCCTTAACTTTCTTTATGTCTCGTTCTTCTATCCTTATGTTGTCCTCTCTTGTGTAATTTACAATGCATTTCGTTTTTCCCTTATGCATCTTAAGACCGATTGTTTTACTAGTTTAGATCATGTAGTTGTGTTTCTAGATCTTTAACTTATTTTGTTTTCTTGAAAACATCTTCCATATCGGCTGTGAACATTTTTGGTGAGATGGTGTCGCCTTATATTTTTCTTTATCCCCCTTCTGCAGAATATTTTGCTTCCTTCCATTAATATATAGACTTGGTTGTATAAAATGTTTAACAGTTTTGTAATCTCTACCTCCTTCCGTAAGTATGTCACTGGTGAGTCATTCTATCAGGGGTTCTGCTGTGTTTCACCTGTTTAATGCCCATTTCAAACTTCACTTTAATATATGATGGATAGTTCGTCATATCTGACGTGAGTCTGTTGTTTGTTCCACTTTTTTCTTGTGTAGAGCTTTATAGTTCCTGTTTAGGTAAAAGTCTGTGCAGACGTTTAGTACTTCTCTCTATTTGAAGTGAGTCTCCCCAATGTTCTTTGGGTTTGAGTTTGAGTATATCCACTGATTTTTCCTCTGTTGTTTAAGGAATTTGAGTCTGGCTAGCTTTCTTGCGCGGCACAACACACACAAACCACACGCCAACACTACAAAAAAAACAAAACATGCCTTTATACTTTCAAGATAGGGGAGAAATAAAGGTCCGTTCAGACTTCATGCATTGCAGGCAGTGCTGCAATGCACCCTACCAAATTGGCATTGCATCACTTGCAGATTGCAAGCCAATTGCAGTTATGCAAGGAAGTTAAAATTATTTTAACAGGAGTCAGCAGATTTGCAGCAAGATGCAGGGGGTGCAGTCAGTGTGCTGCAGTATGCCAAAATTTCCGCAGTTTACTGCAACCTACTGCAACCCCGTGACCCCAAGTGACCTGGGTGACCTGCAGTAAATCGAGTAGGAGTGCGCGGAGTGAGGAACATTGCAGTAAAAAATTTACTTGCACAGCAATGCATGCAGTGGAAGTAGGAACAGACTCTAAGACTATTTTAGATTCCGGTCCCAACCACTTGTTTTCGAAATTAGCAAAGTTATATAGCTTTATTTCAACGTCAAAGTAAAGTGCCTTCCAGCTACCTTTAGTTAAATTAACTAAACAGAAGCAGTAATGGTCAGGCCCCAGGGAAATTTAAGGTGGAACAATTCAATAAGGGTAATACAGAAAAAAAAAATACAAAATACCTTATAGGAAAAACATAAATGGTGTCTGTAAATGGCCGGAGATGAGTCTTCGGACTCATAGTCCCATCGTAACGGTGAAGAATAGATTTCACTAGATTCAGTCGACTCTTAGCAACATTAGGTTTCACGCTTTATTTCCGTTGTAATCTATGGAGACTGGACTATGCTTCCAGGGGACTATATCTCCTTTTGTACCGTTCGAACCTACGTCTGGTCATCAGGCTTTGCGCAGCAGAGAAGAACAAAAAAAAAATCAAAATTAAGGTCATTTCAGGAATTTTCCAAAAAAAGTACATCCAGGGTCACATTTTAAATTGGTTGGTCAAAGTTGGTGGCAAAACATCAGATAGAGGGTGTGTTAGTCAGGGTGTTGGTGCTGGTGTGTGTATGTGATTGTTTGTGGTGTGTTTCCCCATTTGTGGTGACCTATTTAATGGCTTAAATGGCTAAGGGTTAACACTAGGAGCCTTTTACACTTCTCTCAAAAATTATATAAATACTGTCGGTGCATGTTGTATCCTTGGTATTAATCTATTAGGTCACAGGCTAACTATAAAATACAACTCTGTTTTTAGTTAATTTGTTAAAATAATTGTTGTGGCTGAAACCGTTAGGTCAGATATGCTACTAAAACCCCCTCAGGAATATTTTGTCAACAGTCTGAAGTCGAGGTAGACATGATTTCTGTTTTCTTGGTCTCTTTAAGGCCAATAAATGTCAATACGCTTGCGATTATTACATTTACTTATGTTAGGATCACGCGCCACTGGAATACAACGGCATCCAATTCTGAAGAACCAGACTCTTGTGCAACTCAATCCGCTTCACCATGTCGGTCAACTGAATTCCCTTTGTTGTTAATAACTGTATATCTACCGGCTTTCTGTCTGCAACACCTTTTACGCAAAATCATTTAGCACTCTTCACAAAATATATTCATGGATGCACTGATGTTGCAATCTTGTAAAACGGTAGCTCTTGCATAGGCAGACCTGTGGCCAAATGTACTCTATTTAATCGAGTGTACATTCAACACTTTTTTGCGCTCTTAGTGAATTGTCAGCCGCAGGTGGTAAAAGTCTCCTTTCTTTCACATCACAACGTGACCATAATGTACGCACTGAATTTAAAAAAAAACACTTTGCATGTTTTAGCTTCATCCTGTCAAATAATCTATAACAAAGTAAACATTGTAAGTACAGTTAAAGTTCGAAATAGTAACAAATGATAGAATCTGTAATTTGTTTTTTAGATTACTTTTTATTTCAGGTTTTAATTATATCACTTACTTCGAGTGACCTTGGTGCGTTCAAAACCGCTACATCTTTTCTTTGTATACTATAATGGTTCTCATGCGCTTATTAACAAAGACCTGTTTAAATCAATGTGTATATCTTTTGGGTGACTGGCCAAGTACATCACAGATCACGTTACCTATAAGAGTGCTATGTTTTATCGATGCGGAGTTTATCATGCTTCCTGCATTGGATGAAATAAGGTGATAGGAATGTACTTGGTTTTCCGTATTAACCTGACCCCTCTGAAATTGGAAACCTTAAGAATAAACCTGTCTTTCCGTGAAGGGTTTGTCGAATTCTAATTGTCAGATGGGTCAGGTTACGAAACCTCCCATTGTACCTGCAGTGTGTTTGCATTTTTCAGATTACGATTGTGTTTGTTGCTTGTTTTCTGGCAAAAGTATGGCAAACCGCTCTTTTTATTTTATCAACCACTTTTAATTTATTTATCAGATCTATAAATGTTGACCTAATATTCAATTATTCTGCTATTGCTTTTCCAAATTTCGCGTAAGCTACACCAGTTAAGAAAGTATGTTAAGAATTTACACCCAGACCTGATATGGGGCCAATTTTCTTAAGCATGCACAGATTTGTAAAGAATTGGCAAGATGTATATTTTTGTATGTGATTAACTCTAGTAATTAGATTACTGTATGCTATTTTTATTAATTCTAACTTTTTTTTTTTTTTTTTTTTTTTTTTTTTTTTTTAATTTCATGTATTTTTTTCATTATGTCCTGCCATCATGTTGTTCTTAATTGGAAAAGTGTGCACTTAAGGGCTTGTATTTTTCAGCCCTTCATTTTTTCCAGATACTTCTACCATATTGAATTTTGTATTTTGCTGTGCAACGCACATGTTTTGCAAGTATTCAATCATAAATCTTATTATTAAATCTACCATAATTTTAATATTTCCCCCCCCCCCTTATCAAAAACCCAATCAACCAAGACCCTTGTAATAAACTTAGTATCCCCGCACCTGAGCCTGGCTTAAGGCCGAGGTAGTGTCCCTTTCACGTCATATTTAAGCCACTATGTAATACTTCCTTGAATACTAACTTGGGAGCTGGTATTTTTGCTCATATCGATATATGAAGTCGCGTCTTTAAACTTATTAAGAATGGGTTATATATTATGTATTCAGAAGAATTACATGTACAGTGCCTGAGTAAACATTGCAGTATTTACCTATGTAGGCACGTTATTATTCACAAGACAGTGAGTTTACGACTTTGGTTTATTTATATTCATGATATTAAACAGGAGACAACCCGGTAAATTAATTTCGTAATGGGTACCTTTTCCATATGCCGAAGAACCGTAAGTGTCACTGTGAAGTGATGTGTAAATCGCATTACTCGTTTCCTATATATTTTCAACATATACATATATTTAAACTTACGCAAAACATTGTTAAGTGCAAGCATAATGCTGTAAAAATATCAAAACCAAAATTGTCGTCTATACTCTGTCAGTTCGCAGGCGAATAACGACTCTCCGTATACATTGTACCGACTTTTAGCGCCTCGCATCAAAACAGAACAATCGCACTACAACTGAGGCACGCTGGGTCGTCCTTTTCAACTTGAGTTCAGACAAGTATGGGTCATAAGTGCTTAAAACGGGTCCCTATAATAAGTCCGTGTGACTGAGTGTCCCTACCACCCATTCCTATTGTGGTCTGCTTAAGTGCTGTGCGCATCATTTGTTTCAGCACTGGTACCCAAATGGCCTCTCTACAAGGTCACGTTTTATTCCTACATGTTCCTATGGTATTAGGACCGCTCTCATGGGAACCCCAGTTTCTTTACAACCGGCACCCGCATTTCCCGCCGTTTTGTTCCGGTGTTATATGTTTTAACGTGACGGTTTCAACCCGAAAACCGTCGTCAACACGATTGAGTTTTCGAAGCATTGCTTAGTGCAACATCGTTAACACATACCTCCATACAGCGTACGAGGTATTAGTGACCGTACGATATTGATACCGGTTAAGGATTATTTTGAACCCGAGAGATATGATTATTCCGAGCATAAATAATAATTACTCCATGAGATGTATGCAACAAGACCATACGCTCCTCAAGTCTCTTTTCATGATTCCGTGATTCGTGAGATGGATCCTCGGTGGTCGTTCCTGGCGGTACTGACTAAAATCTTCATCCTACAAACACTTATTGATACGGATCAACATACGTAGCCATTACTGTTCTATGCGCACGAGGACCAATTCTTCACCACAATGCCACACCTGCCTAATTTTCGAAATGTCCCAAGTCATGACATGTGACCTATTAACCGTTGCTATTTCACTGTTAGGGTGTTGTTATTGTAAAGATTCCATGAAGCCTATTACCAAAAGTGTAATTTCTCGAACTCAGGTTAAACTCACCAACTGAATACATTCTTTTGACATAATGGCTAACTTTCTTTTTAGTATTTTATACACAAACCAAAAGAGATGTCCGATTTTGACAGGATTATATCGATACATAAGCAACGGTGCACAAGAAACATACTTGTTTGGTTTTATGTTGTGCATATCAAAATACAATCAAATTACGACTGTTTCATAAACGTCTGACATTAACAACTTATTTTTACTTTGTCTATAGAAAGAATATTATGAAAAGCTAATCCAACAATGTCACAAATTAATTACGTCTGTCAAACGCGATTTTAGGAAGAGAACAAGTCTGATTCCGCTATGGTAAATGGCGAAATGCGCAGCAAGGCATATAAAGTATTAGCTCCCTAAGCTACTTACAACCTACAGAGTTTGATTATATCAATCAGAATACATTATTGCTTTAATACTATTGCCTTTTTGCAGAGAACCTTTTGTTTAATCCACCATCAAGCTATCTCTACTGTATTTATATAAATGGTGGTATTTAACATATATATGCTAACAATCACTGCAAAGGTTGGATGGCAGTTATATATATATATATATATACTCATCTATATCTATATATTAATATATATATATATATATATAATATATATTATATATATAGTATTCTCGGAAAATCGATTATTCGTGTACGAAAAATCCATTTCGTTGTTTAAGCGTTATAATAGATCATTCGCCTGGTTACTGATATCCTGTTAATGTGTTCTTACTGATACTCTTATAACATTTGTTATTTTTTTTATTTCATTATTTACATTCTCATAGAAATATCACAGACGCCTTTTCCGCTGAGCAGTAGCACATATCATGCATGAGCAGTCAGTTGTTTCATTTGAAGGCGTCACAGAGTATCAATTCACACTCCTAGTTTTATTCCCGCAAGATAGACAGCGGGTAACATCTTGCATGAGCACAAACCCAGCACCTACCTTCATTAAAGAGACAGGATACATCTTCCGATCTTATCGAAGCAAACAAGCCAAACAAGAACATCCATTTCTTATCTTAATTGTTTATTGACTAAATGAATTTAAATCGATAGCCCTAGCAAGCCAACACCACAAATGCATGTCCATTGTTCATTTAATTTATTTTCACATTGTATCAGTTCCACGTTGTTATAATACAATTCTTTGTCATCTTTGCATTTGCCTGAATAAAATTGCTTTGATTTGATTGTGATTTGGAATCATTTGCTGTTAATATTCTTTGTAGTTTAAGACGTTAAATCTAGTTACCAGTTTAAGCAAATGATAAAGCATTACTTTAAACCTCTTAGCTGCACAAAGAACTGACCAGATTTGAATTTTTAAGGGTTACCTTCGCATCACTACAAGTGATTTCTTCAGTACCGATAAGACAGTAACCCCTGAAGGGTAAAGTTGCCAAGATTTCATGAGGCCTAGATAACTATATCGTAAATGCATTCTTTAACATTTTGAGAAATAATAATGACTGTTCCTTAAAAATTATTATATGTTAAGGGGGAACCGTTCATCATCATTCAAGCTTCCAATAGCATGCCTCTTCGCGATTTCTGTATTGATCTACTCAATGACATAGCAACCCAAATATTTCATACTTTACGCGGACAAAATGTTAGATTTATTATTAATAGCCTCAGGAACTTATGTCAACATTCTAAAGTTGGATGCGTGACCGCTATTTGTAGACACTCATTTATCCTGTAACTTAAAATGTGTGTGTCTTTTTTTGAAGAGCGTTGAATTTGGCCAGCCGACCGAGTTATAAAACTACTCGAAAGTGACGTGGCTTGACCAAGTTTATATTATCATTATTCTTTGATATACAGCCTTTTTAATTTCGACCGTTTTTTTTTTTGGGGGGGGGGAGGGGGTTGTATCACGGCTTTGAGAAAATTCTAAAATTGATATCTGGGATGGGATTGTATAAGACTTCTCATTTGTAATATGGAATATTGTACATCTATTATTTTCTATCACAAAAGACCGTAATCTTTCATTCCTCGCAATATATGAGCAGTTGTATCTGGTCTAGTAACAACTGACTCGCAGACTCCTGGCTCTTAGGGACCTTCGCTCTCTTTTACATGGGTCTGTAATTTTGTGCAGTGACATCTATATCTTAATACCGGTGGTCTGCAGATGTGTCTGTCTGCCGCGTCCTATGCTCGAGCCGAGAGTCCACGTTTCTGAACTTGGTGGATTGTTGCCTTACCCGAACGAAGACTCGAGTTTGTATTGGTTAGTGATACAAAGTCATCGTGGTCAATCGGTCAAGGGAAAATGGGTTCCAAATGGGGTAAACTTGGGAGATGGACATGAAACTCGGTGGGTCGATTGTTGATGCCGGACATTAAGCCATGTGATCGCGAAACCAAGGTATTGCGAAATCCGGGGACCGCCTAGTAGCACAGTGTTTTGTTCAATAGATTACTGTAGTTCTATTTAGAGTAGATATCAACAAAACAAGTTTCAATATTGTGATGTAAGTGCAGGCAATTAGCATTTCTTTCAGTCCCAAAATAAAATGTATTGTTTTTTTTTTTTTTTTTTTTTTTTTTTTTTGTTTTTTTAATTCCAATCAACCTTCAGGTAATACATGTACACATCCAGCTAGCTTCAACAAATAAAAGATCATGATTATATTAAAAATATCATTTACTAAATTTCATAGATTATAGAAAAATAATAAAAATTAGGAGGGAGGTTGATTAGTGACAGGCCCAAAAAAAAAGATAAAACGAAGAAAATACTAGCACGCCGGCCGAAACTGCGTATATGATAACAAAAAATATGCGTATCAACAACTGCCCTTCCATTCATACAGATCTGACTGAGCAAGTTACATATGAATGGAGGTGAAAATTCTATACCACATGAATGATAAAAAATACTACCACAATTTAACACCCCACACACACACACTCGCACTCACACTCACGCACACACACCCACACTAGACAAAAACCCAAGACAATAATTTCACGGTTTCTCGCCTTCGCGCTCACTTATTCAAAGAATATAGCTGTGGGCCGCTCCCTGAACCTCGCCTCATCAACACTATGAAGGATACCATTGTTTCACCTATGACACAATTTGTTCTAACTAACCAAGTTTCATTGATGTCAATTTTAAACATTTTTTTTGTTCTATTTTAGAAGTTTACCTCAACATGACCTTGGCCTCATCACATATGAAGGGTCCCACGGTGCACCTATACAGAAAGTTTTGCTCCAATGACATCATTTCAACTGAGGTCACTTTTACATTTTTTCCAGATTTTGGATTGAAACCTCACCTACCTTCGCCTCAGCACATGACCTTGGCATCATCAACATGAGGGACCATGCGCACCCCTGACAGAAATTTGGTTCCAATTGAACTTCACTTTTCAATTGGGCGATTTAAAAAAAAACTTATTTATTCCCCATCACACACACATACACACACCCGCACAACGGACTGCCAAGTGGTCCTGCCAGATCAAACTGGGTCCCACCAAAAAAAAGGCATGCACAGACATACACACACTCACATACACCCTACTTCCAACACACACGATCGCCCAGCCCCAAAAAAAAAAAAAATCCCACACTCCCCGTACTCACACATCGCAAACACCAAACAAGAGACAACATCAAAAAACAGGATGAATCAGCCTAAGAATAAAACATCCCACCTTCTGTTACATAACTTAAACTTGTCTTGGTTCAGTGCTATTTCTTTCTCAACAAAAAACAGTTTCAACTTCAAGATTTACTGATAAACTGTAACATTAGGAATCAACCTGTTACACCTGCAACAGTATAAATAATATTGGGCATGAATAATAACAAAATTATCGCATATTTTTACTCGGGTCTAACATACCAAAAAACATCCTCCTTTTTATATCTACCTTATTGCACAGGATTAGATTCATTTTGACCAAAGGATCTCGACATAACTTGCAATCCCAAAAGATTAATATTGACTCATATCCTTATTGCACAGTGAACACGGTTGGAATTGTTAACTTTGATATCAACAAAACTTATTAACATGGCGATAGCGATGCATATTTGAAACTGAAAATACTTAATTTTTGATAGGTCATTAAAAGAATGATAAGTAATCCTCCACTAAAAATTAAAGCATTGAAAAGGCATCCCATTTTTTTCAGCAAATTGGCTTACAAAGATTTTCTTCACACCTTTGTTTCTAATATACTTGCCCCCTTTTGGTATTACCAACTTCATTAACCAAATCTGTGACTACATTCATATGTATGTTTTATTGCCCATATATTTTATTTTCCAGGATTGGGAATAAAAGTTAGTGAATGTAGTCATAAAGGTACATTTCTCTAGTGAGTACTTACCATAAATTCATGAATTGAAAAACCTGCCACCATCTTCTAATTAAATCTTTATATTTTAAACGCCCTTACTACACACTTTCTCTTACAGAAATAGACTTCATTTTGATGAAGGAATTATTCCACATATTTGTATTGGATCCACAGTGGAAGACCTCAACAGCACATGGCCCAAGCCACGAGAATCTTCTTAATAAACTGTTACACTATCAATTCATTTTTTTCTCTGATGGGTGGTTTGGCAGTTCCCAAAAATTCCGCAAAAGGTTTCACAGTGTATGAAAAAATATTTACATTTCCCCTATTGTTGTGGTCCCATCGACGTTTAACCCAAGCTATCTTCAGGCCCTTAATAATTGAGGGATGTGGCACATCACGGAACGCATCTCATAATTCCCAATAATGGTATTTTTCTTTATTTTGTCCTGGCCTACCCGCCCACAGAACTTAAACTACGATTCCAGTCATTCCAAAATTTTTAGATGGGCAGGCGACGGACAGAAGAAAATCAATTGCGAAGACCAAAGATTAATGAATTGTATCCTTCCAAGAGGGGTCAAATCTCTACTGACAAATTCGAGAATATCTTTTAATTCTGAAACTTATGGGTAAAATTCAGCCAAAAATCTTGTATGATCAGCGGACATAATAATGCCAAGAATGGCCAGGCCCTTAGAAAGGACATATTAAATGAGAGATGGTCAGAGGCTTATGGCGAAAACTGCCCAGAGGATACTCCACTATTTCAAGTTATTTTGAGACCAGAGTAGGTCTGAAATTTCTTGAGACGTCAATAGCATAAGCAAGAGAGGATTATCTCTTAAATACATAGTAGTATCCGTCAGCATATGAATTAATGACTGTTAATTCAAAATTTCGATACCTTTAATATTACATTATTCCTCATATCAATACTAAAATTTCCCCACAGATAATAAATAAAATAATTAAAAAACCGGAATTTTTTAATTTTAAAAACACAAAAAAGGTTCAAAAAGGCGGAGCATTGCATTGTTAAGACGCACGAGAAATACGTTATAGAAAACCTGACCCAGTGTAATGATATCTTTCACCAAATTAAAAATTTAAAGGCACTGCGATAAAATGCCTTCAATTGTCAAAGCTTTCGAATCAATCATAACATACGACATGAAATTTGATTTGAATCAGATAATCAATAACATCCAAAGCAGGCAATATGTTTCACCATAAACGGCCCTTAATGAAATCTGGTCCTCGTTATATTCCTAAAGAACCTTTTTTAAACGTAAAGCAATACATGGCACGATCGTGTAATCAGTATTAAGTAATGAAATTGGCCGCCAATTTTTGAGAGAAGTAAGATCTTTATTTTTTTTTGGGTATCCATGAATGATACCGCCTCGTTGATCAGTGGACAATTTACCGTTCGAAAAGAAAAATTTGAAATTTTTTAAATTTTTAAGTGTTGTTTTGTTATTTTAAAGAAAACTTATCACTCGACATGAAGCATCGGTACCTGGAGTTTTGTTGTTGGGCATGGACTTAAGAGCAATTAAACATTCATGGAAAGAAATCAAACCTTCCACTATCACTCTGGCTATCATAAGTTTTGGGCAACAGTGCCTGATGGCAGAAAATCATCAATATTACAATCAGAGGATTGGTAGAGCTATTAATTGCCAAAAACGACTTGCTCCTCATGCATATATCCTAGCGTCAGGGACATGTCCCACTGTCGTCTCACTTGTGATAACCTTTTGCCTGTGATTCGTTTTTCAAGATTAATAAAATAACGGGAATTTTTTTCACCATACCAATCTCCTTTGCCGGAAGATCTTATCATACAACCTTAGTGTGGTAATTGTATAAGGAATCCAATTATTCTCTTCATAAAAATCTGTTTAGATATGTCATCAATTGGGTTAGATGCATAGATCCGCTCAAGCTCCTCCCAGCTTATTTGATAGGTCCTCTTCATACTTTTTCCTTTTGTTTTCGAACGTTTACGAAAATTGATGTAACTGAACGGTCGCTGTTTCATAAAATCCATAAAAATTTGGATTCATTCCAAATCTCATTTACTTTAATCTCATTAATCCATTTTTAACAGCATCACGTATCGGGTTCCTGAAGTAATGAAACGTTAAATTTCCAGACCCACGACCTCTGGCATCCTTATGTGGGACACTAAAATGTCAATTAACGAATGGCAGTTTTAAACCGGAGAACTTTTCCAGCTATCAGTCTGGCAATTTAAATAAAAAACAAAAAATTAAAAAACTGAGCCGACATTGCAGAGGAGGATTAATGAACTCCATAAATCAACAAATAAACAAAATAACAAAAAATATCAATGAGATCGAATGAATCCATAATGTTTCTAACATTTCTAATAGAATTGACTTTCGTAGTTTTCTTACCACCGTTCTTATCATCCCTACATCTCAAACAATTAAAATCACCCCAATGATTACGACTCGCCAATCAAAATCATACGATTCTACTCATGTTTCCAAAATTGTGGATTCTCATTATTCGGACATAAATATTTGCCAAAGTGACCGTGTGACCTTAACGGGGTACTACTCCAGAATTAAAATACGACCATCGTCGTCATGGAATTCTTTATGAATCACATCACATTACGGGTAAGAATGCAACCCCCCGCTGTTTGAATTCCCCGTGCAAATCGATATTATCCCCCCATTCCTTCTTCATATCTTTCCGAGCATCAGTACTGTGTTCTCTTGAGAAAAAAATAACCATATGTTTTTTAAGCCATAAAAACACCTTGTTACGCTTAAATTTATCCCTAAGCCCTCTCACGTTCAAAGACAAAATACCCTCCTCCGTCAATCATTGATTACATAATCGCATTAAGAACAAAGTATTTCGAGAAAGGATGGGAGGAAAAAAAAAAACATATCAATCTCGTATAAAAAAGTACATAACATAAACATTGATACATATGATAATAACCATGGCATTATTTGGACAAAATTAGATAGCCAAACAGTACATCATATATGCACATGAAATATTCCAACTTCATCAAATGCAAAATATTGTATGGACAGAGTGGCGCCGATTCTAAAAATGTTAAACTGATTTAAACATCAAACACATGTATACAGAAAACACTAAACTACACAATTAAAAAAATACACCGTGTGCCAATTCAAAAAGTCTTAATCTAATTTCCACAGGTGTTAAACCCAAAAACGCGGTTTGAAGGCGTTAAGTCGACTCACAATTGATCTACCTCGCGACACTTCCGTGGTGCAAGAATGTCATAACACCACATCGTGCACAATGGCCTACACGAGTCTAATTTTCTTAGGCCCCATTTAAGTTTTCAACAATACAAGATATAAAAGTCAACATTGAATAATTGGGTCCTCTGCGAATGAATATGCGCTAAATTAATTTATAGTCCATTCTGAAGGATTGAAATAGGCGAAGATCAAGAAAAAATGTTTAGAGTCCCGGCCATTAAACGAAAAAAAAAACAGACTCAACTTTCCTCTTCAAGTTCAATCTCGTACTGAATTACAGTCCAACAAACACACACGCGAGGCCCTGTAAAACATACCTAAGTAGTTAATAGCTAAATCACTATCTGTCCTATTTTACCAGACTTCTAGTCTTATTTTTCAGGTTTAGAAGCAGGGAGTATTCCAGTTCGACTCTGTGAAGGATTTGGGTAATTTCCACCTCAACTTGTTTCGCGAGCATTTCCCCGTTCTGTATTAACGGTCGCCGGCAGCACCGTGTTACCGGTATAGAGGGGCTAAATTACACATGCTTGTCGCGCCATTTACCGCGACGATAAATGATACGGACCCCTCTATCGTAGGAACGTTTAACCATTTTGAACTCGTTTTCATTAAGACCTCTTTGTCAAATCATCGGCGACATAAAAGTACAGTCCTCTAAACTTGACGTTGAAGTTTCAATACTTTCGTTTATCGCTGTAACCAGCATCTGACCAACAAATGTCGATGTCTACCTCACGGTTACTCCATCGCGTGTAACCGCTCGAATTTGGCATCGTCCATATTGACTTATCTCCAGTAGATTAGTCACTAATTCCATCGGATTTTCTCCCGTTTCTTTTACACCATGAGCGTAAATAATTCTCCTTAAATCCTTTCAAGTTTTATTTCTGCCCTCGGCCATTTTAGCCAACAAGGCGTCGTGTCGACGACATGCGTCCATATCACAAAACCTTTCCCTGTGAGTTTATCCCTCTTATCTTCCAATGATGAAATCCTTTGACTTTCGAAATTCAGGTTTCCTTCGAAATTAATTCTTTTTCTTAAAATATGAATTCTCCTTTAATTTCTGTCAGAGTTTTTCTTACAAAACTCGAGTCACTCTCGCCGGCCATGGACGCCTGTATGCACTGTGTTGAATGGTATCATCACCTGTTCCTCGTGTGTTGGTATCTCGAGCACGCTGTTGGTTCTGCATCTGTTTACGAGTGGTCGGAGGACCCATCATAAAAACGTTTAAAATTACTCTTTAAAAGACGAAATATTAACCAAAAACAGCGTTTTAAATAAAGTTCTCCACTAAACGGTCAATATCATAAAGATAGCGTCATAAAGTGATTTGAAAGTCATTCAAAAATTGAAAAACTCCGAGAGCTCCTCGTGTGCGTGTACGACTGCTAAGCGGCCATCATCATCGTCCTCGAAAATGTATTGTTTGGTGATTTTGTGTTGCCTTATGGCCGTTCTCAAATTTCTAGGAAGGAATCCAATAGGAAAAGTTGTTTGCATGGGGCAAAGAACTCTCTGATTTCATAATTTTTAAACATATACGATAAACTTTGAAATAAATGTTATATTCGTTGACATCGATTTCATTTTCTTACATTTATATAATGAACCAGATGTGATGAATAACTCTCATGAAATGCAATCATATTTATTATTTTATGGATATGAACCATTTTGATGGTTCCTAAGTATTCCTGTTATAGAGGTTATACAATGAACACCGTTCGCGTTGTATGAATCACATCACTTCAAACATAACAGAAAGATTGCTAATACTTACCCTTAAAAGTTTGCAAGAATAAGAAAATATCTTTCTTGATAATACTGGGCTACATTGGAAGTTATATTAAACCGTTGTATGTTGATCTCGAGTAGAAGCGTCTCTCTCTCTCTCTCCCTTATTCTCTCCTGCTTAAAAATAAATAAAAAGCGGCAAAAAACCCAGAAGAGATGTCAACGTTGTTTATATGTCACTTTGTTCGTCATATCTCATACCCTCTGGCTTTCTTATGCTATTTGCTACTTTCTTTTAGTGTTAGATTTAATACAGTTATGGAATGGCAATACACCTTTTTCGAACAAACATACATGAGATCGTAGCTTTCTAAACCTTTTTACTATAAGAAGCATAAACAACTTTACTGTTAAATAGGGCATTCTGTTTGATTTCACCGGTAGAGGTTAGCTGATATGTTTTGAAATCTCTAAATGCCCCAGGCAGTAGACCAACGTAGGTATGGAACCAATGTTTTAGTTTACGGAGAGTAGCCTATTTTTTATTCTATCATATTTTGTTTGCTTTTATTGCATGCATTTTTCTCTGTAATGCATTCCGGGAAGCCATGGCCCTGATTTTTATCTGGGCTGACCTGAACAGTGTCACTGATCTTAGAGCACTGATCTGTGGTAAGAGGCAACTGGCGGTGACTTGTATGCCCTTGCACGTATTGCATCATCGCGTATTGCATAATTCGATATATATATATATATATATATATATATATATATATATATATATATAAGGCTATTTCTAAAATTTCAGTTGATTCTGAGGGTGTAATTTTGTTGCTAGAACCAAATGTTTAAAATACGATATTAAATGAAGAAGAGCACAAAGAAAGGATAACATCAGAATCAGAAAAAGAGAGAAAAATTGTGGAGACAAAAAAAAAAGTCAAAGATAAAGTGATACCGTATAGGTTACACTCGGAGGGGTAGCTATTACGTCTTCAGTCATGGTTTTTGTTTACTTGTTCTCAACCTGATGCTACATGTTATAGCGAAAATGGACGGATGGGTAATTCACTAGGTCTTACTGGGAGTCTGTTACGTCTGTCAATCTTCCACGTAACCAGAGGAATTTATTGAATATATGCCATGCGAAACTTGGAATGACACCGACACTGTAATATTAACGTTCCAGAATAATAACTGCTCCGTGTGTTATGTGTAAAGGTCCATTCATACCTCACTACATTGCAGTGCAGTACTGGACGAGGGTCAATGATATTTTCTTCTGTAAATTTTGATACCCTTCTTGCCCCATTGCAACCATATTGGCAACACAATACCCATTACAAGAAAATCTCTTTTTTTTTTAAAGTTGCAGTAAAAGGTAGGTTCAATTCAGTGAAAGACCGCATTTTTTAAACGGATCTTACCATGCATGGGGTGAATATGGTTGTACCACCCAATTTTTTCAGATTCAATGAAGCTCTAAAATTGATAGGAGTAGCTTTTCACTTGTACATTTACAAAGAAAGAGATGTTGAAAACAAATTGATCATGAATATTTTTTGTTGTTGAAAATAATGATTTGAAAGAATTGATGTGTGAAGTCTGTGTCACTTTCCTTAAGGCATGATTGTGTACTAATGTCTTCAGGTGCAACTTTAAAAATGTGACAAGAGTTTCGTAAAATATAACGATAAACGATATTGATCACAATGGAGCAAGATGGGTATCGAACTTTACAAATAAAAGTTTTCGTACATACAACAGATGGTTTGTAACTTATCGGGCATTTAGACATACTGTGTTACCTGTTTGGGGGTCTTTAGCATAGATTGATGTGAAGTACCAAATAAGAACCGATCATGGGTGCCTCGAGCTGATTTTGACAAAATGATAATTAACAATGCATCGTTCAGGAATTCAGGAAACTGATTGCAAATTCTCCAATTCAATGCCAAAGATCTACCAAATCTTTAGTAGCCCCCACCTATCAATACCCCTACCACGCCGGTCCTTCTTTAATGTCGAGTAGAAGAAAACCAAAACGAGGAAGAGGGGATGAGAAGAGAAAAAAAAAAGAGGAAACAAAAGACAGAGAAAGAAAAATAAGACAATAAAAAGAAAAAGAAATACAAAACAGAACAGGATACACGCCTTTGCTTCTATTATCCAAACGACTTCACTGATTTTAACTCACAATTTGCAATCAGGTGCTTTGGTAATATTTTTCCTTGTGAAGGAGAAAACATATAGAAAATCGGACCATGATTGGGTCACCAACCCGTCACACCGAGTGAATGGGGAGTTTCATATCCCTCTTTGGTAATAGTAGTCCCAGCACGGATTGCTATGCAACATAGGCACATTAGATAATCGGCTTGGATAACTCCAGCTAGCTGATAAAGCTGCTTGACATTTCCACCGCGATCACTCCCGACTCACTTGCAAGACGTGTTTACACTTGCTTCTGTTTATGGCATTTGCAAGTTATCATAGACCACTTGATTTCCTTCGAGGAAAACCTACATGTTTAAAAATAGGTTGAGAATACCCGACAATGTCAAGCAACCCTCGCGTAACAGTCACTTGCTTTACTTGGACAGAGATTCTAGAAAGAAGGGATTATCTTTAGCAGTATCACGTTTGACATTAAAGAGACACTGGCACATTTGAAAAATAGTGCGCCCTCAAGATTTTTCAAAATCGATATTTCTGCATGGTTGTAAGGCTTTTATATAAAAAGCCCTCACCCGAAATGATAAAGACCAAATCAGCCTCCTTATAGGTAAACAGAACGATTTTATAATTTAACGTCGCCGGCGACGTTAAATTCAGCAGACGACGAAAATGGCGTTTAACACAAGAATACGCACGCCGTGCATGTTTCCCACGCTATGCACACTGTTTGATCGGTCTATAACCTTTGTGTTTTTAATATCAGTGAGTACGAGTCAAAATATTCATGTAATATACACATTGTTGATTAAAGTTATGGAAAACTTAAAAGTTGGCCTACAAATTACCTGGATGTCTTTATCCTCATATCAATGTCCCTATCTGTTTTGAGGTATGTTATTTTTATGTGTAAAATATCTCTGTTCTTCCAATGGCCTAGACTATCATTTGAGAGCAAATTGAAGAAATTTCATATTTTGTGAAAATGTGCCAGTGCCGCTTTAAGCTAGCGTCTTAAATGAGCTCTACCCGATCCTCAGCCCCGACTTCTGATCTCTTGCCCCATCAAACCTGACATTTTTACTACAAACCCTGAAAAATTAAAAACCCTGTATTTTTATTCTTACTAAATCGAATAGTTAGCTGAGTCCTTTCCCATTATGACGCTATAAGGTAAAATATGATTCGTCAACATTTACTGGAAATTTGGGGCTTTTGTAATACACATATTTACTGTTGACATTAAAATGGTATGTCGGAACCAAATTAAATTTTGTAGTTGGAAGGTGCCGTGGGGATGTCTTATGTACTTGCAAGGAAATACATACACTAGCCAAAAGTATTGCATCATGGAAAACAAAAACATAATCACAAATTTATTGCAAATTGTACCTTCGGTATCTTGACATATTGGATTCCAAAGTTATGTTCCTACAGTAGAAACCAACACGTGCAAAAAAAAGTTGATTTGATTGTTATGATCATTATATAAAACAGGACAGATTAAAAGGGTGGCGAGCGATAACTTGCCGGTTGCATTCCAGAAAGAATGCTAGAACCGGCGTGGCATGAGATGTAGTCCTCCGGACTCACAGTCCGCCTACAACGGTGATGATTAGGGCACTCGATTTAGTTGACTCTTCACGCAACATTAGTTTCACGCTTTATTCCGTTTTCGTCTATGGAGCCCGCAGTAGCGGATTTAAGAGTCAGCAGTGTCAGCAGCTGCTGACAAGCCCCTCCCCCCCTAAATATTGCTCTCAGAACCCCTCGGGCATATCTTAGTCGCACTAAAGTGCCATATTGCGTTGCTTCTTGAAGCTCAAGGGGCCCCACCTTACGCTGCTGACAGGGCCCTTTTCCTTGAAGCAATAATAGCACATTTTTTTGAAGAGCACCCTCATTTTTTTCAAAAATTTTGAGATTTTACACGGTTGCATTGAATACCTGTGACTGATTAAGCTCAGAAATGTCTATGTGTCACGAACGAAGGAATTTTGTAATTAGAATAATTAATATCGGAGATCTCCGATAATAATTCAACGGCTGCTGGAAACGGCCTACCAATGTGAAATAGCCGAGAAATAGCGCCATGTATGTGTCTACGCTCATCTATTACTTGTTTAATTGGTTCAGGCAAGTCAAGTTAGACGTTATTTTCCTGAGGTGGCACTATTTCACCATGGACGGACACAAACGTAGCATTTCCAGCTCTGCCGTTATGTCCAATCTGGGACCCCAATTCTAGTTACAAAATCGCTTATTTTATGATAAATACGCATTTTTTAGCATTCTCGTTCACAGGTATAGTTTCCTAGACAATTACCAACATAACTATGCAAAAATATCAAATTTTGAAAATTGGGGGCGCTCTTCAAAAAATGTGCTATTATTGCTTTAAATCCGCCACTGGGAGCCCGGACTATGGTTCCTGCCAGACCATATCTCCTTTCACACCGGTGTGGCAGGAGATATAGTCCTCCGGGCTCACAGTCCGGGAACAATGGCGAACAATAGGGCAATCGATTCAGTTGACTCTTCACGCAACATTAGTTTCACGCTTTCTTTATTCCGTGAGCCCGGACTATGATACCTGCTGCACTATGATTACTTTCACACCGGCTTCAGAATAGCCACTATGTGAATTGTACGGTTTCGTTAGCCTTTACTCTGAATGTTTTCGGAAGAAAATCGGAGTGTGTGGGTGGACAGTGGACTTACAAATGTGAATATTCTGAGAAATCCGAAATGCAATTTGAATGATAAATCACGTGTTTTGTGCAAATCTTGTCTGGATGTGTGAACAGTGTGAATAAGGTGACCTCTTTCTTGCCATTCAATTTCTTGAGTCCAACAGTGATGGACATGCTCCTATCGTCCATTGACGTTATCTCATTCCCAATCCATACAACCACTCCAATTTTGTCCCTTTAACCCTCGTCTACCTGAGCCATTTTTTGTAACAAAACTCCCGAAGGGGGGGTGGTTACCAGCCCCATGTGATTTTCGTTACTGAACATTCGATTCCTGTAAATTTGGTATGAAAATAAGTACCAACATCCCATTATGACGTCACTATGACGTCATATGTTGAGGAAAGTATGAAAATACTGAATATAGGGTGGAAAATTGATATTTCGCAATTTTAGCGACTCCAAAACATTATTATAGCACTAAATGCTCTCATTATATAAAACTAGTCATTTCCCATCAAGTAGAGCCATCCGCATGAAAACCGGATATTCCTAACATTTTTGGCGAAAAATTGACAATTTTGCTAACGTGCGAACTTTGTGACGTCATTGTGACGTAATGCTAGTCATTTTGGTACTCATTTTGGTATCAATGGAAAGAGGAGGACCATAGCTATCGATTGGTGCCAAAATCAAGTGCCTGTGATGTGTGTGTGCTGTGCTAGGCATGTTGGTACTTCTCTCCCGAAGGGGGGTCATCCATCACTTTGGGATCACCCCGTATCTTACCCATATCCCGGTGGATGTTTGTTTTTGGATGAAAAGGAGCGGAAAATGTCAATTGACAATTTACATTAAATAATTTGGCAACAAAAAAAAAAGGGGGTTTTAGGAAGCCGGGGAAAACCTGGAGGGGGTGGTAACCATCCCCCCCCCCTTCGGAAGACGAGGTTAACATTTAGAGTACACCTAAATAAACTCGCACAATTCATTCAGAGGCTCTTTACTTTGAAGCTCTGCGCCGTCCCTGTTAGTCCATGAGCCAGTTTCTATACGGGCCTTAAAATTCGAGTTTGTTGCACCCACCTGGTGATTAATTTTCCAATATCTCACCTTGAAGGGGGTGTCCCCTGACTAGGATTAGGTATGTTTCCGCCCCGAAAAGTTGCACATTAGCGCGTACTGCCATTTCAAAATGGCCACCATTGAAAAACTGCTATTGTATTTTCATTATAGATAGGAATTTTATCCAGGACTAAACGAAATAATGTTCTACCTTCCTGAAGTGGGCTAAAACATTTAAGTGTCCAAGATGGCCGCCTGTAGGTGGCATGTTTTGTTAAATGTACTAAAATTGCCAAATAGATGGGATAAGAATGCGAGTAATATTTTGAGAGCACCAAAAAGAGATTTAATGATATTTGTGTATTGCGGACATGATCATAACTCATGATGGCGGCGGTTATACCCACTCCGGGGGACATAAATCAAGAAGAAAAACACCCTTGCACATCTTTTTTGACATAATAAGAACCATAACGAAAACTATTGATAACATTTTCCCGCAATTTTCTCTCGTACTTCTGGATAATTGCGAAAACTCAACACTAGTTGACGCTGGGAAGGAAGCTGATCTAGGCAGTAGAGAAAGAGAGAAGGAGCCTGTGGTCAGAAACAAATATAGCACTTGATGTGCTCGAAAGAAACTTAGGTCACCATATTTAAATTTTCCTTCTACATATAGACAACTTTTTCACTTCTTCATAAGCATATTTTTTTATTTTTACTGGGAAACACCTATGACGTCACGGAGTAGTCCTTAAATACAGTCCACACCCATTTATTATGATTTTATTGCATCGGGTTGATATGATCCGTTGTCTTCCTATGAGCTATATTAGAGTCAGTTTAAACTACGTTATATGGCCCAAGTAGTAACCAGCTATAGTAACGGCACTCTCTTGGACAAGTCAATACCCCACTTTAATATTTTTACATCTTGGAAATGATTTAGGGTCATTATTAGAAAGTGTTGTTTAATAACGTCGGAAGATGGGTAGGGCGGCTTTTCTTCCTGATTTACGTACCCTAGAGCGAATATAATCACCGCCATCTTTAAAACAAACCTGTATGTTTAACATAAATGCCATAAAATATTTTTGGAGCTCACAAAATATCACTCATGTTCTTATTTTCAATAAGTTGCCATTTTAAGTTCATTTAGCAAAATATGCCTCCTTGCGGCGGCCATTTTGGACGCCTAGATGTTTAAGCCCCCTTCAGGCAGTTAAAAACTTGGTTTCGTGTACTTTTGGATAAAATTTCTATCTGTAATGAAATTATAATGGCGGTTTTACATAAAACAATCATTTTGAAATGGGCAGGACACACTAACGTGCAGCTTTTCGGGACGGAAACATACCTAATCCTAGTCAGGGGGACATCCCCTTCAAGGTGATATATGAGAAAATTAATCACTAATTGGGTGCAACGAACACAAAATCTGATGAGGGCAGCTTATGGGCTATGTGTCTGTATTCCTTCTGGAGAAGCAACGTTTCGTTAGCCAGTTGTTTTAAATGATGTTATAATGAGATACGGCCTTATTCGGTATTAAATATACGTAAAAACAATCTTGTTATACGTTATAATGGTGGTTTGAACATGTTTTAAGTTGTGCCATTTAGTTATCTTCTGTGCGATTCTGTTCTAATAAACGTGTTTGCTATAGGAATGTGGTTGAAGTAAATTACAGTACATGTGACGTGCAAATTGTAATATTAAATACACAATGTAATCTCCAAAGAAACAACACTTTGTGAAAAAAATAGTGGGACTGAAAGATATATTGCATATGAAGTCAAACAACTATCTCTCCCCTCCAGGACAATCGACAGGGTCCAATCTTTTTGCGGGATGCCGATTGCTTCTGCCATATTACAGTATAAGTGCATTTCTATCAATGTGTAAATAGTTTATACAGATTAAATGTATTTGATCTCTTATCGTTTATGTATATACATGCATTTTTGTACGTCACACAGAATGCTGGAGTGATATTTTTAATACCCTTACTGTAATTTGTTTAGTGTCAAAGGGGACCATGTTTACGTGACCATGTGTGAGAAGAGTTATTAATGTTATTCAAAACTCGTAAAAGGAGTTCTACAATGAAAAAAAAAATCAAACGAACCATTTCAGTAAATTTGAAAAACGCAACTCTCTTCAACAACTCCACATGCTCTGTGTCGAACTACCAAACCAAAGGACAGATGACTTGAAAGATGCTTCCGATGGCGATGAATGCCGCCAAAGTGTACTATCATTTGGTATAGTATTCTCCATTTTGTAATTAAACTATTATTTTAATTGATATCTATATGAATTAGAGAGCGGATTTCTCACGGGAGACGTTCTTAGTTTGCTTGTAATATACTGTGCAAGAGTTGAACAAAGTTCACCAAAATGCTAAATTTAGAAAATGATTCAAGTTGTTTATGTTTCGAGATCATTGTACATTGAAAAATAGGTAGTTTGCCATGATGTCATTAATATATGATGATGACATGCATATGATGTCTTTGTGTGAGATCCAATTGGACAGTGTTAGGCTATGCTTATTCATGATGATGTTGTAATACCTTTTTAGGTATTATGAAATATTAGTTGTGAGGTATTGTGTATATAAGGAGAACTTGGTCAGAAGTTAAATTTGCCAGCAGCCAATAGTCAGTAGCTAGTATAGTTATAGCAAGGGATGATCTACAAAATGGTAGATCTGTACAGTACATAGCGTCAGGATATATATTTTGGACACCAGAGGAGCTTTAAAGCTTAAATGTCTTTCAAGCCAAAAGAGCTTGTTTGTGGAATCAAAAACGGTTTCCAGTTCGTGGTCCTAAATGTGGACATTTGCAACAGATGGACTGACTAGAATGCTATAGGCAGTCTGCCATCTGAAATATAACAGACAACGGCTTCATACTTAGACAATTAGAAAGGGGAAAAATTCATGCCGCACGAGAAGGAGTTAAATAGTTAAAGAGGAGGAAGTCCAGTTCTGTTTGTGTGAGATGTTGTCTAGAGTCAGACTAAGTTAAAATTGTAGTATCCGCGCTTATCCCGAGGGTTAAGCATCTTAACGCATGCAGAGTGTGTACCACAACGATATAAGAATGTCAAAGAGAGATAGAAAGAGAGCATGGGTGAAGAGAGGAGGCGAGAGAGAGGGAGAGAGAATGAATAGGGAGAGAGAGCGAGTGAAAGAAAGAAAGGAAGAAAGAAAGAGAGAGAGGGGTAAAGGAGTGGGATGAAGCGATAAGAGAGTAAGCGGGTGGTTGAAGGGAGAGATAGTAGATTGTACAATTTGACGTGCACAGACAATTGCGCATTGACTGGACTTGGTCAGATAATTGTCCTTGAGAGGTGGGTTGTATGAGGGATTTAGGGATACAAAGTTCAGAAGTCATGAGGTTGGTTGCAAGAGGTGTTTCGTGATTAAAGGTCCGAGTTCATGTAATTAAAACTAGAAACCAGGAACTCGATTTATTAACTTGATTTCAAGATTCAAGTTGTATTTCGTTTAAAACAAATACAACAGTGATGATATTTTACGATCAAGAAATGGCGGACTATTGAAAAAAAAAGACAAGCAGGTGCCGATTCTAAAACTCTAATCTGCCTATCGATTAGATATGGATTGTTGCGCGAATAGGCATACGTTCATACAAAACTAAAAGAGGATGGCGGGAACATAAAAGAAAAAAAACAGCCATTCACCTATCCGCCAGCAGCTGCTACCCATACACCCACCCAGCCACCCATACCCTAACTCTCACAGCCAGCTACCCATACAACATCCCACTCACCCACCTTGCTACCTCATATCTGAGTATTTGCCTACTGCCTAGCTGTCGATCTACCTGCCTGCTTGCCTGCCTGCTTGCCCACCTTCCCGCTCGCCCGCCCGCCCGCCAGCCCGCCCGCCTACCTGCCTTCCTGCCCGCCTCCCCACCTACCTTTCTGCCGCCCACCTGTCCGTCCGCTTGCCGCCTGTCTGCCTTCCCGCCTGGTTGTCTGCCTGCATTACAGCTGCCTACGGCTTATTATTATTCGCGAAACGAAACGCAACGAAACGAAACGAAACGAAACATAGCGAAACGAAGCGAAACAATGTAAATGATGGGCATAGGCATGGAAACGTATTATAGAAGTGTAGACTTGCAATGGATGCACATGCAGACAGACCGTTTCGCTAAAAATAAATAGTGATTTTTAGCGAAACAACGTTACAAAGAAACAGGAGTAGGCCTACTAACATTGCGGCGATGAGGAGTTAGCCGGTTTCGGTGAAAATAAATTGTGATTTTTAACGAAACAATGTTGAAACATAGGAAGGGATACTTGCTATGTAAAAACAACCTTTGGCATCCAGTGTTGCATTCCTTGGCTGTGAAGTGAGCCGGTTTCGGTGAAAATAAATTGTGATTTTTAGCGAAACAATGTTGAAAATACTAGCTATATACATACAACCTTTTGACACCCAGCGTTGCATTCCTTGTCTGTGAAGTGAGCAGGTTTCGGTGAAAATATTTTTTTTTTTAACGAAACAATGTTGAAAGATATTCTAGCTATTCTAATTATAGAAGTGTAGACTTGCAATGGATGCAAATGCAGACAGCCCGTTTCGCTAAAAATAAATAGTGATTTTTAGCGAAACGACGTTATAAAGAAACAGGAGCAGGCCTACTAACATTGCGGCGATGAGGAGTTAGCCGGTTTCGGTGAAAATAAATTGTGATTTTTAACGAAACAATGCTGAAACATAGGAAGGGATACTTGCTATGTAAAAACAACCTTTGGCATCCAGTGTTGCATTCCTTGGCTGTTAAGTGAGCCGGTTTCGGTGAAAATAAATTGGCTATATAACTCTATATAACTCTTTATTTATTAAAGTGATAGCAGGCCTAAATAGGCCTACTATTTATATCTCTTAACGTAGTTTCGTTTTTAAATCTTTAGCGAAACCGGCTGTTTATCGCAGTAATGCTTGCCCGGTGAAAAGGAATAATTATAGTCCCCCTGGAGCCATGGTCCGCTTTCCATACTGACGATTGAACGGAATAAAACGTGGAACTTTAATTTTCCTGCTACACCGGAGAATGCTAGTAGTATGTTGATCGTCGATAATACTGCTTTCTATCTCACAATAATTTATTTTTCGCCAAACCGATTGCCCATGTCACTTGGGAAGATTTCCAAAGTTGCACAGAAATTGCAAGATTGTTGAAAATTGGCAAAGGTGCGCAATGCAAGTTGTGAAGAGGTACGCAAAGTTGTCATAAGTTGTTCAAAGTTAAAGAAAGTTGCGCACAGTTAGGAAAAGTTTTAGGCCTACGGAAGGTTATACGCAAATCTTCTTTGTGAAACTTTATGCAACTTTGTGGAAGTCCCGGGGGGTCACACTCATTATGGCTTGTACACCATCCGCGTGCATAAAAACAGGGAAAAGGGTATGTTTTTTCATGGATAGGCAGGATACGCGCGGCACGCGTTTAGGAGGTCAAAAATGCCAACAATTGGAAAAGGTATCAATTTGCAAGCTGATCCGTGGAAAGGGTAGGCAAAATTGTGTAGTTCTGGAAAAGTGATGTTTCTTCTTTATTTAAATCACATATAATTTAAATTATATAAGCAAAATCTGTGCTTAGGGGTTGGAAACTGGCATGTTATACGCATTAAGGGTATCATTTTATAGCCAAGGCTTAAATCCTCGTTTAGGGTGCTTTTCAGAAAGTGATGTTCGCGGGTGGTGTACAGGTCTCAATGAGAGTGACCCCCCCCCCCCCCCGGGTGGGGCCTTTAGTCCCACATCCTGACAATACAGCATATTTATGCAAAAGGTTGTGTTGGCCTTGCTATTATTCCTTCCTATCTTTCAACACTGTTTCGTTAAAAATCACAATTTATTTTTTAGCGAAACCGTCTTAGTCTACGCCATATGCCAAAGGTTGTATTGGTCTTGCTAGTATATTTTTTCGTTAAAAATCACAATTTATTTTTAGCAAAACCGGTTAACTTTTCATCACAGGTAGCCTAGGCCTATACTATATTGTTTTGTATCTCTTCTTAGCGTTGATTCGTTAAAAATCACAATTGTCTTAATAGCGCGCGAAGCCGGCTCAGTCCACATCATGATAATATCCCGGAATTATACAGAAGGTTGTGTTAGCCTTGCTATTATAGTATCCTCCTTCCTATCTTTCAACACTGTTTCGTTAAAAATCACAATTTATTTTTAGCGAAACCGGCTCAGCATTACAACAAGCTACCACGCGAGCAGTGACAAAACTATAATTAGGATGATGTCACACACTAGTCTATTTACATATTTCTCTCAGCCAATTACCGGGTGCCGTTGCCCAGTGATAAGGAAGTAGTGCATAAACATACGCACGCCAAAGCCGGTGCAGTGATCACCAATGTTGCCAAAACCACGACTTTGGCTACTCGGCCCGCGAACGTCGAACTGCAAAGGCCCAAAGCGAATTCGCGAATTTTTGTTACTCGCTTCACTTTCAATAAGAACCCCGATAATTGTAAAAGTATATATTAAATACAAACAACGCCCGTAGTGTCAGTGTGCAGCCGTGTATGTCGGGTGACAATGGCTGCTGTCATCATTTGCGATACAATAAAATAAAAGAGCTGGTAGTGAGCACCTACGGCAGCGAAATTTCTTTCCATTTGTTAAACTTTCCGTGTATCATCTTCACATCATCTTGCATGATGTTTGATCGTTTCTATTGCTACGTGTATATATTGTATATCTCTCTATACTTTATATATAATATATTATTAATATATCATATCCATATATATATATAATATATCTATATATAATATTATTATATATACTATATATAATACTATATATATCTCCTATATATATTTTATATAGTATATAATATATAATATACGGATGATCTGCTTTATTCTGTGAAGTTATATTGATTAAAATCCAATATCGCCAACCATCCCTCGCTAGTCTAAGGGTTAAAGAATGCTTCCTAATTCCTTCGTTTCGAAGTCGAACCCCCCACCCCCGTGCTCATTTTTGATAAATTATTTGATTCCTTGAATTTTGTTTTCAAGTGAAATTGATCAATCCAAAATTACATCGAACGTTTGGGTTAAATGCTCCTCTTACTTCAATTTGAGAGCTTTTTATTTTTTTCGGCAACTTTTTTTTCGCGCGTCTGCCCACAATTGGGCTGATAATTTTGGCAACCGGAATGTGTTTCATAAGCACGAGGTGATACGCTGGACCGCAGGGTTGTTAACTATTATAATATTGCATAGGTGCCTTCTGGTGAAAGTGTTCAGATGGTTTTGAAATTTGGCTCGATGTTCAGAAGGGTCGAATGCAACTACCTAGGCAGATACTTTAGTGGAAACTGAAGATCCCAGTGCCTAGTAAATACGGCCCACCTGCATGCCCTGTAAGAATTACGTTCAGCACAAGCAAATATTTTTGAAGCTGCAGGTACGCTATATGGTATTTTTCAACACAAATATTTTTGTTTTTATAATCTTTTTGTATCAATCGAAAGATAAACAAATGTATTAACATGCTCATAAAGATACTATACTCCAAACCAGGCTTCTGGTGGGAGTAATGACTTCACAAAGTTTGAGTGACGATGCATTGTCCCTATACCAATTTTGTGGGTGCTGTGAGCGTGCTTTTCACATTCCCCTTTTCGATGGGACGTCCGTCAACTTGTTGTATGGTATAACTCCTCCTCATCCCGAGGCCCGGCAACCTAGTATGCTACCGCTTAACGTTGTTTCACTAAAAGTCACTGACAATTTATCTATAGGAAAGCGTCGTCACTCCACAAGGGATGCAACACTGGATGCCAAAAGCTGGTATCTACTAAGCTAGTATCCCTTCTATCTTTCTAAATTGTTTTCGTTAACAATCAATTTTAGTTTCACCGAAACCGCTACTCCATCCTCATCGCCGCATGTTCAGTAGTCCGCTTCGCTGTTTCTTTATTTATAACGTTGTTTCGCTAAAAATCACTATTTATTTTTAGCGAACCGGGCTGTCTGCATTTGCATCCATTGCAAGTCTACACTTCTATACTTAGAATAGCAGAATATCTTTCAACATTGTTTGGTTAAAAAAAACAATATTTTCACCGAAACCTGCCTCACTTTCACATCCAAGGAATGCAACACTGGATTGCCAAAAGTTGGTTTTACATAGCAATATCCCTTCCATGTTTCAACATTGTTTTCGTTTCAAATCACAATTTATTTTCATCACCGAACCAGGCTAACTCCCTCATGGCCGCATGTTAGTATGCCTGCTCCTGTTTCTTTATAACGTTGTCTCGCTAAAAATCACTATTTTATTTTTAGCGAAACGGGCTTTCTGCATTTGCATCCATTGCAAGTCTACAACTTCTCGTACTTAGATAGCTAGAATTCTTTCAACATTGTTTCGTTAAAAATCACACAATTTATTCACCGAAACCTGCTCACTTCACAACCAAGGAATGCAACCTGGATGTCAAACGGTTGTATGTAATCTAGCTAGTATTTTCAACATTTTCGCTAAAAATCACAGTTATTTTCACCGAAACGGCTCACGTCACCGGCAAGGAGTCAACCTGGATGCCAAAGGTGTTTTTTTTCACTAGCCAATATCCCTTCCTATGTTTCAACATTGTTTTTCGTAAAAATCACATTTGGTTTTTCATTCACCGAAACCGCTAACTCCACTCTCATCCGACCGCAATTAGTAGGCCTGCTCCTGTTTCTTTATAAACGGTTTTTTCGCTAAAAATCCCTATTTATTTTTAGCGAACCGGGCTGTCTGCATTTGCAACCAATTATTTTTGCAAGCCTACTACACCTAAATAGCGTTCCAGGCTATGCCGCAGCATTTATATTGTTTCGCTTCGTTTCGCCTCTTTTCGCTATGTTTCGTTTGGTTGGTTCGTTTCGTTTCGCGAATCATAATACCCTGCCGGCTACCTGCATGCATGCCTCTCGATCTACCTACCTACCCTATTCTTGCGTAGTGTAAATAATTCTGTGGTAAAATATGTGAAATAATTCTTGCAGTTTGTGTAATAATTCATATGGTCAAAATTGTTCAAATATTTCCTGATATTCGTCTAAATAACTCAGCTCTTGCGGTGTGCACACCATTTACGCTCCCATAGAAGCTGTACTGCTGTCACACAGCGGCCACCTATTCCGTATCCGCATCGCTATTGGCCGGCTATTCTTCGACATGCACTACGTCTTGTGAGACTCCCTACAGGCAAGCGCTGTGTTAAAGGCTCTGCGACTAGCTTGAACAAGGAATGAAAATACGGTTTCGCGGTACCTTGGATATCGCGAAATCAACGAATCATGTGGTCGATCTGATGTTAGAAATGGGTTCCTGACAAAAAAGACCAATTAGCTCACTAGTTTTTGTAAGCCTGGCGTGTGACATGACTTTATAGCAGCAATCGAGAATTGAGCCAGCTGAAAAGGTAAGAAAATTGCTTGTATGGATCGTATTTTTCACGTTTTTCGTCTTTTTTCAAAAATAACCTATATTATAAACTAGTCAGCTAACTAGACAATTTAGTTAGGAATATTTTGGTGCGTAAATCGTTACGATAGGCCAAGTATTTTGCGCAATCTCCAGTGTACCGCAATGTACAAAAATTCCAAATCAACGCTATCTGACAGAGTTTCCCACCCTCAGCCTACGGCGGTGCGGAAAGTAAGTAGTCTGTGTCACAGACTGCAAAAGATATTATCTAAATTAGTACTGCGCGAGAGATTAACGTTATCAGTCCGTCATAGCGAATGCATGCAAATGAAATATCTCTATATTGAAACATATCTATGAAGATGTTTGCATCAGAGGGTCCGTTACAATGTTTTGTTTTCAATAAGCCTATGTATCGTAATTGGGTCTGAACCTATAGAACCTAGCGAGAAAAGTGAACGTTGTGTCGGGTACTTCGGGGCTCGCATACACGGAAAAGTGAACACGCAATCGCTACGGGCCGCATCCCTTTCCCACAATGCCTTTCGGTATTATTTCAGGCTTGAGAATTTTCAAACGCTGGTTTCAATTTACGCTTTCAATTTTAGAAACAGGATATACGTACTTACGAGGGTCGTCGAGTGCCAAATTGTGTGAACACGTATTTCAATACGGAATAAATCGCAATCTCATCAAAGTGCGCAGTTCACATTCCATAGAAAAACGTTTTACACAATTTGGCACTCGCCAGTGGTGTTACCGGACCGCCGTACGCTCAGCCGATAATCAATAATGGTGATTGATAAACTCCCTAGGGCAGTAAAGATTTGCCAAGGTTTGCCAAGATTCAACAATGGGCGGCGCTGTGTGTCAAGACAACACGTAAATGGTGTGTGTGGAAAATGAATTCTATAGTGTGTGTTAACAATTCCTGTTATGTTGGTAAACTTGCAATTTTTGTGTGTGTAAATTTTCGTTGTGTAAATAATTGGTTGTGTGTAAATAATTTCTGCAGTGTGTGTAAATAATTTGTCGGTTGTAATTAATTAATTATTGCTGCGCCAGTGTGTTGGCGTGGCACGGACACTGTTCAATACTCACGATGAAAGGCTGAAGATTGCAGACCCGATCAATTATGGTCATAGGACGACCGCGCCTTCTAAGGCAAAAAAAAAAAAGTTTATCTGAACCACATGTAGTTCAAAATCCTTGCATTTTTAGACCACTTTTTTCGGCCTCTTCGTGTAATATTGTTAGTGTTATAACGTTTCCAATAGTACAAATATAAATTGTGGCTGTACTACACGGAATGGGTATTGTTGGACACATCACACTATACTTTTTCGCCATGCATTAGCGCCATCTGTTGGTTCTTGAATATTGTTACTTTCGAAACAACCACAGCGCAGTTGACGCTCGAATGATAACATACCATCGCTGTATGTTCACACCGAAAAACGCTGGACTTTATTTCTAATGCACTGTCATTTCCGTAATTTGTATATTGCTAAAATTAATAAAGGTTGATGTGCTTTATTTAATTGAGGGGGAAAACAGTTAAGAGGCTATATTCGGACCCGGATTCACCCTTTGAGTCTGGGTCCGGGTCCGAGTGTAGAATCGCCGTAACACCGCGGGGTTCAACTTTAAAGGTGAGTGTTCCGATCGTCTTTGAAACCCCCCCGATTTACCCGGAAGTAGGAACGTTTCTGATAGCAGATGAAATGGTCGTCCTGAAATATCAGTCTTCAAATCCATTTTATTTCCAAGATAGATTAAAAAAACTGCCGTCAACTACTATCAATAATTAGCAGAGTAATGAATAGGGCCTAGTAATTTGCATTATTGCTTCTCCCATCAAAACCGCAAGTTTGTTTCCCACCATATTTGGTGGGGAGTATATGCAAGTGCCAGGATCTCCTATCAAGTAGAGGATATTATAGACGTTAATCGGAACAAGCACTTAATTCAGGGAAAAAAAATATGTAAATGACAGGCAAAGGATATGCGATACACTATTAAAATAGTGGAAGAATGACTTGGGTATTCCCCTTGTGAATCATCATTGGTACATTGACTGAGTTGTTACAACCTTTTTCCTACTCGAAAGAATTGTATATTTGTCCACCCAACTCTACCACTGACCTCTAGACATGGTTAGCGGGTCTGAGTCGCCGAGAAACATCAGGACGTTGAAATTGACCTATTACAATATGGCGGGAAACAATGAATACACCTGTCAAACATAGTAGAACATCTGTGTGGACTATGTGCACCGCAGGTGATGCATGTTTCCGCCACATAGTGTATAGGTAAAAAAAAAAGCAACTCCTGATGTTTCAATCGGCCGACTCAGACCCGCTATCCTGTGTATGAGGTCAGTGAACTCTACCGTGGGGCAGCACGGTTATATGTCACCTATAGTTTGATGCCAGGAAAGACAAATCTGCTCCTACAGTGCGTATGTATACATAACATGGCCGGGAGAGGATTAAATTGTTTTGCATTGCCAACGTCCATCAACAACCAATTTATATCATCATTAGCCTTCCTTCAAAGGTCCCCCTGAAATCTTATACACCCAGGCAGCATTGGCCGCGACTCTGAAAACGAAGCAAATGTTACTAGTTGGCGTCGGTTGCCACATAACCGTCGTAATAAACTGTGTTAATGCCTTGATAGCAAACGTCATAAACGCCCGCGGACGGAAATCTGCACAAGAGGTTGTCTAAACTAATTACGTTAACCCTCGTCTAACGAAGAGGGGGGGGGGGGGGGTGGTTACCACCCCCCCCCCACCCTTCAGGTTTTTACCCGGCTTGCTAAACCCCTTTTGTGCCAAATATTTAATGTAACTTGTCATTGAATGTTCCGTCATGTTAATCAAAAAACAAAAAATCCACCAGGGTATAGGGAGTACAGGGTTGATCCCAAAGTGATCGATAGGGGGGTGGTACCCCCCCCCCCCCCTCCGGAAGAGAAGGCCCAACATGCCTAACACAACACGAAACCTCACAGACACTTGATTTTGGTACCAATAGATAGCTATGGTCATCCTCTTTCCATTGATACCAAAATGAGTACCAAAATGCCTAGCTTTACGTCACGAGTAACGTATATAAATAAAGTTCGCAATGTCAGCAAACGCCATTTCATAGACACACACAGTGAAAAATTCAATTTTTGCCAAAAAGGTTAGGAAAATCCGATTTCATTGCGGTTTTGACTTATGATGGGAAGGAAATGACTAGTTTTATTAATGACATCATTTTAGAACTATAACTACATATATAATATAATTCAAAAAATTAAAATATCAATTTTCCACCATATATTCAGTATGTTCGTACAGTTTTCCTCAACATATGACGTTCATGGTGCCGTCATAATGTGGATGTTAGTACTATTTTGGTACCAAGGGAAAGAAAGGAACTCTAAGCTATTCATTTGGTACAAATTTACAGGAATCGGGTGTTCAGTAACGAAAATCACAGGTGGGGGGGGTGGTACCACCCCCCCCCCCCCCTTCGGGAGTTTGTTACAAAAAATGCTCAGGTAGACGAGGGTAAAGGCTATTGCATCTGCATGGCGTTATTAAAAAAGAACGGTGATAAAGATAAAACGACAGAAAAAAAAGATGTGTAGTGACTATGTGGTGGGATTTTCTATGCTCAAAGCTATTTAAATGTCAGCCTGATGATTTGTGGAAACCAAGATATTGGTCTAATGGGCGGTTCACAAATTTGATACGATTCCTTCGAGGTCTATCCGCTTAGTGAACTAGTGTGAACACTTCACCCATTCCATTCAGAGGTAAGGGTAACTAAGGCAGTTATTCATTGGGCATTTCCTAAAGCAGCGTCAGACCCATGTTGATATTCAATACAACCAGGAGTGAAGGATAAACACGCCGTGATGAATGCAAAATGCTTAAAGCATAGGTCTTTTTCAATGAGGATCGTCTTACAAGTAATCATAAATTGGAGTTTGAGCCCAGACTCACTCTATACGTTTTTTATTCTCTCCTGGGTGCGTTTGCTTGGGAAAGAAAAAGTGACAGCGTTGTCGTGAAGGCACACAGTATTGTCAATATCAAGGTATGGGAAAACATAATGAGAAAGTCGTTTGATACGCTGCTGAAAAAAAAATTATAGTACCGCGTTGCTTTTATCAATCGATTTGATTCAATATCGTTGACTTTTAGGGTGCGATTTGACTCAACACGTTCAAGATATTGCAGTTGGAGAATCAGTTTGAGAAAGTAGGTAGTCGCTGGCGAAAAACATGGACCAATTCAGCATTTTCTACGCAGAGCTCTGTATGCGAATACAGGGAAGCGTGCGTCGCGATTGGATTAGAGAGGTTGGTATGACAAATATGCAAACGTGCTCTTCCCACATCTACGCCTATGTAATCACCGAAACAGTCCACAATTATATGAATGTCTGTCGTTCTAAATCAACGTCTTGCGTGGAATTATGCCACTTTATTCCGTCATTGATGTGTTCTCACTGAACAAACGATCAATGGTAAAGAAGGCTCTGAGGGTTTTTTTTTTTAACGTGGGCATACTCGCTGAGTCTTCGAAGCGACAGAAAGTTTATTAAACTGAATTTAAACATTTTGGTTAGGCTTCGCGTACTATTTGCGACGAAACTATTTTTTTATGAATATACTAACTTATAAATGCGTAAAAAACGTTGTCTAGTTTTATAGTTTGGTAATTTGGCCGTTGAAAACTTTTTTTTTAATACAGGTTCGCATAAAAGTTCTCGGCCATGTTTTACGATCAGTATTGTGCCAACTTTGAAGTGTTCACAGTATACATTTTGTTGCCTACGTCTTTTATTTAACACCTCGCTTGTAAAAAAGCGTACAATGGTTCAGATTGAAAGCCCGAAAGACATTAAACCCACAAACCAAAATTTGCACTTCATGGATTGTTCAATGGGCATTGTTGTTGTACGCCTTACACTTGAAGGCTACTCGCTCATTCTCGGAACTCCCTTGGCGTACAATCAATACAAACGGATTCGTGCGATGTATGTACCACTTGCACAGATAGTGCTTGGGACACGAGCAGGGGATATTTGGCATATGGGTACCATATTATAGAGTGGCAAATACGAGAGTACTACCAACGTGTTAAGACACTTCAACTTAACAATTTCTGCATGATAGACTTTCCAAAGTAGTAACTTAAGCCTCTAACTTGGATAAAACAAAATGGCCGCCATTCAAGTTGCCTCCAATAACTGGTTTCAGCCTACCATGTATTGTGAGGATAATTTTGCGTTGAAAAAAAATGTTTTAACATGAGATGTTTGATAAGGACAACCACCAGAAGTCAAATTGTAATTCTAATTAAACCTCATAATTTGACTGCCAGAAAGACCAAGTCTGCTCCGAAAAGAAAAAAAAAAAAAAAAAAACAGAAAAAAGGAAAAGGAAAAGAAAAAAGAGAAAAAAATGTTTTTAAAGAAAAAAAGAGAGAAATACAGTGGTAATGTTTATACATACGGGCCGGTGATAAGATTGTTTTGCATGCCACGTCCTTCAACAACAATTTATATCATCATAGCCCTTACTCCATGGTCCCCTGAAATCTATTACACCATGCAGCATGGGCCAGCTCTTAAACGAAGCAAATTCTATGTGGGCGGTCGGTATGCCAGCATACCGTAAATAACTGTTTTAATGCCTTGATTAGCAACGTCATAAAACAGCCGCGGAATCTGCACAGGTTGTCTAACTAATACGGTCACCCTCGTCTCCGAAGGGGGGGGTGGTTTACCACCCCCCCCCCCTTCAGTTTTTTCCCGGCTGCTAAAACCCCCTTTTTTGGTGCCAAATTTTTAATGTAATTTTAATTAATAAAACTTCAATTCTCATTTAATCCAAAAACCAACATCCACCAGGGTATAGGTAAGATACATGTGATCCCAAAGTGATCGATAGGGGGGGTGGTAACCACCCCCCCCCCCCGAAGCGAAGTACCAACATGCCTAACACAACACAGAAACATCACAGACACTTGATTTTGGTACCAATAGCTATCTATGGTCCTCCTCTTTCATTGATACCAAAGAGTACCAACATGCCTAGCAATTCGTCACAGTGACGTGATAAAGTTCGCATGTCAGCAAACTGCCATTCCATGACACACACAGTGAAAATTCATTTTTTGCCAAAAAGGTTGGAAAATCAGATGTTCATGCGGTTTTTGACTCTACTTTATTGGGAATGACCTAGTTTTAATAATGACATCATTTTAGAGCTATAATAGGATGTTTGAGTCGCTTAACATTGCGAAATATCAATTTTCCACCCATATTCAGTAATTTCGTACTTCCTCAACATATGACGTCAGGGTGACGTCATAATTGGGATTTAGTACTTTTTTGGTACAATGGAAAGAAGGAACTCTAAGCTTCCTTTGGTACCAAATTTCCGGGAATCGGTGTTCATTACGAAAATCACATGGGGGGGGGGGTGGTAACCACCCCCCCCCCCCCCCTTCGGATTTTTTACAAAAAATGCTCAGGTAGACGATGGTTAAAGGCTATTGCATCTCATGGCGTATTAAAAAGAACGTGATAAAAGTAAAACGACAGAAACAAGATGTTTTTAGTGACTATGTGGTGGGATTTTCTATGTCTCAAATCTATTTAAATGTAAGCCTTAGTAATTTGTGGAAACCACGATACTTGGTCTAATTGGCGTTCACAATGTTGACATTCTTCGAGGTCTACCCGCTTGAGTGAACTAGTGTGAACCACTTCCCCATTCTCCTTCAGATTAAAAGGGTAAAGGCCGTTATTCATTGGGCATTTCCTAAAGCAGCGTCCAGACGCCTGTTTGATATTCATACAACCAGGAGGAAGATAACACTCAAGTGTAAATGACTGCAAAATGCTTAAAGCATGAGGGTCTTTTCAATGAGGATCGGCTACAAGTATCATAAATTGGAGTTTGAGCCCAGAATCAATCTATACGTTTTATTCTTCATCCTGGGTGCGTTTCTTGCTTGGAAGAAAGTGACGCTTTGTCGTTAAGGCAACACAGTATTGTCAATTATCAAGAAATATGGAAAACAATTAATGAGAAGTCGTTGAATAGGCGTGCTTGAAGAAAAACATATATTACCGCTTTGTCCTTTTCTCAATCGATTTGATTCAATATCGTTGACTTTTAGGGTGGCGATTGACTCACACAACGTTCATATTGCATTAGAATCCTTTTTGATAAAGTACTGTAGTCGCTGGCGAAATAACATGACCAATTCAGCATTTTCTCCCAGATATCTGATATGCGAATACAGACGCGTGCGTCGCGATGGATTAGAGAGGTTTGGTCCTGACAAATACAAACGTGCTCTTCCCACATCTACGCCTATGTAATCACCGAACAGTCCACATTATCTGACTGTCTGTCTGTTCTAAATACAATGTATTGCTTGGATTATGCACTTTATTCCTTCATTGAATGTGTGTCTCACTGAAAACATCAATGGTAAAGAAGGCTCTGAGGGTTTTTTTAATCGATGGACATACTCGCTGAGTCTTCGAAGCGACGAAAGTTTATTAAACTGAATTAAACATTTGGTAGGCTCGCTTTACTTATTGCTGAAACTATTGTTTTATGAATACTACTAACTTATAAATTCGTAAAAACATGTCAGTTTTATTAGTTTGGGTTAATTTGGCCGTTTTAACTTTTTTTTTTAATACAGTTTTCCATAAAAGTATCTCGGCTGTTTTTTACGATCAGTATTGTGCCACTTCCTGGAAGGTGTTCACATTATACTTTTGGTTGCCTAACGTCCTTTTCTTAACACCTCGGCTTGTAAAAAAAGCGTTAACAAATGGTTCAGATTGAAAGCCCGAATACATTAAACCCACAAACCAAAATTTTGCACTTCATGGATTTTCAATGGGGCATTGTTGTGTACTGCTTACACTTTAAGGCTTACTCGCTCATTCCGTCGGAACCTCCCTTGGCGTAAAATCAATACAAACGGATTCGTGCGATGTATGTACCACTTGCACAGATAGTGCTTGGGCCACGATGAATAATTGGCATATGGGTACCATATAGTGGCAAAACGATAGTACTACCAACTTGTTTTAACACTTCACTAGAGTAATAATTTCTGCTGATAGCACTCCAAAGTAGTATCTTAAGCCTGCTAATTTGCATAAAACAAAATGGCCGCCATTCAAGTTTGCTCGCATAACTGGTTTCAGCCATACCATGTCTTGTAGAAGGATAATTTTGGTAGAAAAAATGTTAACATGAGATGTTTGATTAATGGCAACCACCAAAGTCAACACTATGTACATGCTTAATTAAACCTAATTTTGCATAAACCAAATGGCCGCCATTTTCGTAAATTTTTTGAGACTAATTTGACTTCAACATTCAGGTATCATATGATGAAACTTTACACTAAAGTTTATATTACACTTGCTCAAATATACTATAAAACATGTTGTATTCAAGACTTCCAAGGTGACAACTTAATCAAGTAATTGAATACACAAAATGGCCGCCATTGAAATTGCGCCAGTAACTAGTTTCGGCTATATCAGACTCTTGAAGAAATTTTTAGGCTCAAAAACTGCTAAAATGAGGTGTTGATTAAAAACAACCAAATGATCAGGCCGATCTATTTTAAATAAACTTATTTGCTATATCCTAAATAACGCGCACATTGTTTACCACATTTTAGCACTTAGGTTCTTTTATAAATGGTGGCCAGTTTTCAATCATGGGCATTTTTTAAGGTTGTTAATCTTTGCACTGTGAATTCATATGTCTAATATCCCTAACGACCTTTAAAACTCACCGGACAACAAAATCAGAGAGGTGGACCCTTTCCTTGGGTTTATGGTTAATTGCTCCTAGATCGGACAGAAAGAGTACTACTACCGCACTTTATATAGTTTTAAACCACTTTTTTTTATACAGAATAATCTGATTACCCATTCTGCACTATTATAGTGTGTTTCAGTAGTAATTTCAATATTTTAGATCCCATTTTGCCCATATTACCATTTTTGCCATTCTTAGCAATTCGCTATCAATCTGGGTTATCCTAGTAACCCTAGCATACATACCGCATAATACATAACGATTGACCAACTCACAAAGTTCTCATTACAGTATTTGCCACTGTAGTCCTCTGGAAGACTCGCCACCATTTTAAGCTGTTTTGGTACTTGCAAACAGGATGTTTTCTTTTTGGTCAGCGCTAGGGAACGAAGAAGACCTATGAAGTAAGGCTCAGAATGGAACCTACCCCAAGGGAGTGTGCTCGCACTCTCCTGTTAAATCATCTCAAATACCAACGACCAAACCTAGGAGTGCAGGACCTGTCGTTTTATCTATGGCAGCGATCTTGTAATTACGTAACAAAATGCCGAGTTCCACACTTTTGAAGAAGACTCCCAAAGCTTTGGCTGAACTCCTAATGCTATGAGGAAACCACCTACTTGCAAATCCGTCCCAGACACGGTGTGTGCTTTCCATCTACGTAACCGTGTAAGCCAAACGTCCAGCTTAAAGTTACCGCTTGCTGGAACCCCCTGGATCACTGCGATAACCCTGTCTACCCTAGGAGTTGGGACCCGGCACTCTTCTTATAAGACCCACATCAAGAAGACGAAGAGAAAAGTATGCTCACGCAATAACCATCAACGTAGAACGTATACATCCTAGGTGGAATTGCTCCAACAGTAGTGTAGCGGGCATTGCAAGAGCGAGCTGTCAAGTAGCTAATGTGAAGCACACTATGCTGGACAGATACCTGCTGACAACCGCCTCAAATCACAGACAATTTTTTTAAGCAAAGTCTAACCTTTTGAATCAGTCTCTAAGCAGTTTATGGGAGTAACACCTACTGTATTATGAACTGGTGAGAATCTTCCACTGAAGCTGACTCCCATGGGCTGAATGCCGATATCTCAACAGAATGAGAACCAGAATTGGCAAATCTAAGGGTTCCCTTGCAGAAGTGAGGCTAACTGGAGGCAGATCTACTCTAAGCAGACCTGACCTGGTTGTGGACAGCAACCAAGACAATGGAACATCTCTTGGTCACACCCATTGTTTGGAGCAACAATTGCCCTTTTGGAAAGAACAACCCATGGAATAAAACTTGACTCGCCTTAAAGGCCATCCTTCCTGCCGGCTTATCATAAGACGTCTTCGTCCAACACCAAACGGAGGCCGTATACATTTTAGCAGGAATTGCCCCCATCAGACCTCTGTCATAGTGTTTGACAGATGCAAGAGCATAGCTGTCAGTATCTAATGGGAAAGCACCCTATGTCTGGACAAGACCAAGCTTCCACCCACTTAATTCCAGAGAGTTTCTAAGCAAAGTCCAACCTCTTTGAATCAGTCGCTAAAGAGCTTAAGAGAGTTGCATGTGGGAAAGAAAGACTTGCTATCAACCCAGTAACATCTATTGGTATGGACGTATTGAGCATCTTCCACCTGGAGTTTACTCCTATCTGACTCCAATGGACTGAGTGCGATTTTCAACAATGGATCACTAGAATCACCGTCTAGAGTTTCTTGCAGAAGTGGGGCAACATGGAAGCTTCCATGACACTACCTGTGGTTGTTTAACAGAACCACAGACAATGGAACATCTCTCTGCATGAAGGGTCAGACAGTTCTTCAATGGAGGAAGCTTGGCCAAGTTGTTCACGTCCTTGATGGGTGAATTTAGTTCACTGAACTTTTTGAAGTTTGTAAAAACGTGGGATTTGAGAGCTTTATGCCAGAACTTGCTTTGGCAGCAAATGCGCTGACAGATTCACATCACTTACTGTATATGAATGTGCATGCCTTTGATGACCTTTTCTTGTTTTGAGTTCCACGCTTCATAAACATATTGCAAGCTAATGCATTGTTGAAGGCCAGGCTGAGGATCATTTCAACTGATTTCAAACTTTGGGTGCAGTCATTGTGTGCAAAAAGGGTTGGCGATCTCTCCTTGCGAGCTTTTTTAGAGCCTGGTACTTCCTCTCCTCGACGGCCCAAAATGCACAAATCCTACAAGTGACATCTATCTCTCTCTCTCTCTCTCTTCTCTCTCTCCCTCTCTCTCCTCTCTCTCCCCCCCCTCTCTCTCTCTCTCGCAGTGTTTGCTTACTCTGGCTGATGAACTTCTTTGCAACTTCAAAGAGTTTCATTTTGTTAATATGTAGCTAGCTAACTTGCGTTACTAATTGTTTTATCAAAGAAAGAGTCCAAAATTGAATCTGCCCTGCTTCCTCTATGTGAGGACTGCCTATTCCCCTTCATGCAAGATGGGGCAAACTATATGGTGCCATAGAAGCCTCTCCAGACACTCATGCCCCATGGTCATGGATAAATTGTACGTCCTGATGGTAATTGATCATCAATGGATATGGCAAACCTGCTGCAGACGTTGATTTAGAGTTTTCTTATCACTGCAATAATTGCCAAGAGTGTTCACGTTGCCAGACTGTGTTGTAGGTTATGGCTAAATGGGATGTCCTGTACCGATTTGTGCAAGGTATTGACTTGAAAACATGAAAGGTGAGGTCATTACATTGGACAGTTCAGAGACAGACTATTAAATGCTGCAAAATACAGAGGAAACTAGATTGGCAAATACTTGTAATGAGAACTTTGTGAATGGTGATAGTTATATAATGGCTGGTAACAAATAAATGTTATTTATTGGCAAATTCGCATATATCTCTAATGATTGAAATAATACTACTGAAACACTTTGTAGTACAAGAATGGATGCTCAAATATTCTATATGCAAATTACGTGCTTTAAAACTATGTATATAGACACATTTATTACGAGTGTAAATACATTAACAACTTAAACGCCAGTATTCAAAGTGGCTACAGTCAAAAAGCAACGCAAGTACAAAAATGCTAATGGCAACCTGCGACCATTTTTGGGATATGCAAATTGATTTTTTTAAATGATGTCTATGAATTCATTTGGTGTGTTTAATCAACATCTCATTTTAGCAGTGTTTTGTGGGGAGTTTTTTACCTAAAATATTTCTTCTATGAGTCAGGATATGGCCGCAATTAGTTAAGGCGCAATTCCAATTGCAGCCGCCAATTTGTTTTTGCAAATTAGCATGCTCAGTTGTCCCCTTGAAGTCTTTCATACACACATGATTTAATAATATGCAATAAGTGGTATGTACACTTAAGTGTAAGATTCATCCAGTGATACCTTGACCAATGCCTGTTAAAGTCCAATTGGCTCAAAATTACGAAAATGGCGGCCATTTTGGGATTTCTGCAAATTAGGTTTAATTAAAAATGCATGGATTTTGGAAGTTCTGGTGGTTTTTCCATTATCAAAACACCTTGGTGTTAGCATATTTTTCACTAAAAGAATTCTTCTAAAGACCGATTATGGCCGAAATAATAGGACGAAATTTCAAGGGCGGCCATTTTTTATGCAAGTTAGCATGCTTAGGTTGTCCCCTTCGAAGTCTTGTATAAAAGACCTGTTTATAGTATATTAGTACCAGAGTGGAATTGCAAAACTTTAAAAGTGCTTGTTTCCTCCATGATACCTTGACCATTGACTGTTAAAGCAAGTCAAATTAGCTCAAATTTATGAAAAGGCCAGCCATTTTTGGAGTTTATGCCCAGATAGGTTTTTAATTTAAAATGTATGGATTTGGGTTCTGGTGGTTGTCCATTGTCAAACACCTCACGTTCGCATTTATTCCACTAAAAGAATTCCTTCTAAAAGACACCATATGGCTAAAAACGAGTTATGGGAGCAATTTCCCCCCATGGCGCCAGTTTTTGTATATGCAAATTAGCAGGCTTAAGCTACTACTTTGGATGTCTATCATGCATTATTTATAGATGATGTTTCTGATAGTTGATACCACACTCGCTTTGCCACTCCTGAATGGGACCACGCACCTATCTGGCCCAAGGACTAGAGCATGTTAAACCCATACAAGTGCATGGGTTGTCATTAAGGTTCATTACGGGTCCCTTAATGGTTCAAAGTCATCTTCAAAATGTTTCCCATGACCGACATTTGAATGAAATGATCCCTATGTTAAATTTGAAAAAGCTGATGCTCATCAAAACCTCTCGAAAGAACACACTGACAACGGCTGGCACACGAGGTCGTGTTTCTTTGAACAGTCCTAAAGTGTTTACTGCAATGCAAAAGATTGGGGCTACTCTAACCGTAACGGTGTAGTAGCACATAGCCACGACCTGTTAGCAGTTTCGATTTCAGAGAGGAATAGAACCGACTAAAATGGTAGCATTTTCTATTCCACAAAGGGAAGCGGCACAGACAGGCCGCAGGCAAATCATTAAAGAGGCACCAAGACACAGTTTACGTACAATCTCGTAGTACGTGAGATTGATTACCGATGCCTGTCGGCTGCTCTAGAACCAGTTTTGCCCTAAGTTCATCAAACTCAATGATCGAAGATAGCGAAGGCACAGTTTGCTTGTGGTCTATATTTTGCGGGTGCAACGTTGGTGTCCAAAAAGAGATGCTTTGTCCATATTGATCATGTTAATTGCCTGTATAATGTATACCCAGCACGCTTGATATTAACCTTTTTAACAGAGGTCAAATCGAATCAGTGTGTTTTATACTAGTAAAGTACATTATTGACTTTTATCTGCATACATGATATGGATACGAACATCGTATCCACACATGCTATATTACATTATTGCACTGCATTCCCAGATCACACCTGTTGCAATGAACTGATGTGAATAATCAGTGGGTTATCGGCAATTTATTATACGACGCTGTTTTGAACAGCAGATATAATGATCTTCTTTTCGCCGTTTAAATTAAAAATGAAGTCAAACCAGAGTTGATCCCGACAGACCCTGTAATGCCGACCTTTGACCTCGGCACTTACATTCATAGTCCAGTGGTATGGTATTATAAGCAAAATCTTTGCTATCATCATCTGCCCCAAAAATGACATTTGACATAATCATATTCTGCTGTATTATTCTGCTACTCCTCCCTCCCCACCCAGGTCCAAATTTACCCCACCCCGTTCTTACTAAGCAAACCACATCAATGAACTGGACTTGTTCCTCTAGGTTGAGTATAGAAACACACACACACACACACACACCACCACCACCACCACCACCACCCTCAACAACCCTCTCCACATCCACGTATACCCCATATACACAGCTGTATTTTAACTTTTTTCTACTGGCAGTTAAACTAAAACAGTAATTCCAAAGTCACAAAGTATTGCGGTGCTGCAAATTAATGTGATTGAAGAATGGGGACTGAGTGAGTTTTGGAGAAATGACACATTTTATATGCTAATACTCACTATAAGTTTATGTTCATGGTTTCATTTGGACAAAACACAAATTGATGTAAGCTCAATGTTACCTATATACGTAGCTTGTTTTAATTCCTGCAAATTTGTTATTTCTTTATTATCTCTTTTGTTTTTAACATTACAGTTGCAAATTTACCCACCTAACAGATTGACCACTTTGTAGGAACACCCTTTGCAACCAATATGGCTCTAAGTTCAATATTGCGGTTTAAAAGATTAGCACAGGAATTAAAATATAATAAAAAGAATGAATCAAAGATCTCATTTCGTTTTCTGATTATAGTTTTCTTTTTTTCTTTTATGTATATCTTTTATATATATTTTTTAATAGTTTTCTTTTAATAAAATGCCATTTTCTTCAAATTATGAGATTTCCCGAAGACTGACCATTCTTTTAATCTTTACTTACATTTTAACTAATTTTACAATGGTCACCGGCATTTCGAGAGCTGATTTTAATCTGTAAACAGTGCGATTGTCAATAGGATTTACTGTAACTTTTAAACCCTGAGGCAATTAAGTGGTCATAATTTCATAAATAGTCGGTCTATCGCGAGATATTATGTATCAAAATGTAAATAAATACCACCTCCAATTATATCAATACAATACGATGTATTGTTTAAACTTGACAAATTTCAGGGGTTACTTTTTTTGGATGTACACTGAAGTATCTTGAAACATCAGGATGAAGTATCAAGGCAGTTCCAGGTACAGTTTGGAGTAAGTTGTAACCTATCGACAGAAAGTATCCAAATTAACTTGGCAACAAGAAACAAATACTTTAGAACATTCTGTACACTGCAAAAACAGTGCTTAGAAATTAAACACTTTTCTAAACACTATTTTGCACCACGTTTCTAAACATTTTGAAATGTCTGTTTAATATCTAAACACCTTATATCTAAACATGTTTAAAATCCAAACATGTTTAGGGATTTAAAATTAGGTGTTTATACATTTGATGCCAAGTATTTAGGAATTAAACATGTACAATCTCTAAACACAAATTTGCACCACGTTTCTAAACCCTGTTTTCGCAGTGTAATGTCGCGAAGGAAATGATCGTAGTGAAGCATGATCTAATGCAACATGTCTAAATCAGTTGTGTGTTGCGATATGACGCCATATCTCCCAAAGTGGTACGAAAGTGAGTTTAATAGGCATATTGCAATTAATTGTGCTGATCTCTGCATTGATAACATTAAAATGAAATGAACAGAATGTAAATCCTGGCCTTTATTCCTTATACCGCTGTAAGACTTTAAATTAATTTTTCATTTTAAAGCAAGCGATGTCTTGATTATACCGTTTTATACACACACTGCACAGTTTGTCTCGTATGTTGGACATCTAAATACAGAGAGTGGCTGTCTTTGAATACGAATTGCCATGCCATACCTTTAACAAGCGCTATTTAATCTTTCTGGGTGCTTCTACAGCTCTTCTTGGTCAATGTAAATTAAGCTTTGATCATCTACAAGCAAGATTTCAATTATGTTACTCGTATCCAGGTTAATTCCCCTCCATGGAGGAAACCTATTCATTTAGACCAGCAATATAAATTAATAGAAATTGAAAGCATCCTGATATCACTTTAAATTGCTTAAGAGAGAAATACATTTGTTGCACTCAGCACGTTCACTGTTGCAGGTTAGCGCACTTATACTCTAAAAAAGGGCTGTTCTTTAATGTTATATTCTTAACACTTATATTAGGTGCCTAAAGGTGTTTTCAATCAGGTTGGTGCCTAAGGAGGGGGGGGGGTCCATGAAACCCCAGAGAAAACCACTTTCCCGAAGGGAATTTTCAAATGAAACTCAATCACCAATGAGGAGTCGTAAGACAAGGGGAAAATCATTGTTTTCAAAGTGCTTCAACGTTGCTTTTCCCACGCCTCTGCTTCCACGGCATACACCCTGCAAATTATTTTGATATTTATGTCTGCTCTTGAAGGACCAATGTACACATATTTATCACAAACATTACCATTTTGTACATTGTACTTATGGGGGCATTTGGACATGCTGCGTTACTTTTTGGGACCTTTGTATATATTCGTGTTTGCCTCGGTTAGTGTATCATAACTCTGTGCTCAAACTATATTTTTATAACGCATTTGTTAGATTTGATCCAGTGGTGTATTCATTTTGCCTACTATATTCCTCATGCTGTTTTACCAATTTCTTTCCATGTAACACAGAAAATCCTAGAAATCAATTTGTAAATACAGGATTCCTAAAACTTCAAGTTTTTTGTTAAATATATGTACTTTGGGTCTTCTAGAGTAGATAATTATCAACATAAAATAAGTTTTCAAAAAGTTTGATTTAGCGAGGCGGCATGGCTAAACTATCGTGCATTTTGTGATAAAAGCATGAAATTTGCCGCCAAAATGACCATTTTAGGCATATTCTGCTAATATTTCAACACCTGCCGTTTACTTATGCCTATACTAGGCATAAGAATATATGCTAAATGCATGTTACAAGGTTTGTCCAATCACAGGCCATTGCAATATGTGTCCCTGTCGGTCCCTGTCGGCCATTTTCCAAGATGGCCGCCCAAATGACCATTTTAGACATATTTTGCTAATAAAGCATACACCCACCCTTACTACTCTCTATACTAAGCATAAAAACCTGGCTACAGATATGTTACATTGATCGTCTAATAATTTATTTAAAGCGGCAAACTGGCACATTTCACAAATATGAAATTTCTTCTTCTGTCAAGTTTGCTCTCAAATGATAGTCTAGGCCATTGAGACCGAGATATATTTTACACAATAAAAATAACATGCCCCAAACAGATTAGTGACATTGATATGAGGATAAAGACATCAGGTAATTGTAGGCCAATTTTGGTTTTCCCATAACTTAATCACACATTGTAATTACAACATAATATTTTGGGACTTGTACTCGATATTAAAACCACAAAGTTTTAGGAAATCGATCAAACAGTGGGCATAGCGTGAGAAACATGCATACGACGTGCGTGTTCTTGTGTCAAACGCCATTTTTCCCGGTCCGTCCTTCCGAATTTAACCGGTCGGCCGGCGACGTTAATTAATAAATCGTTCTGTTTTACTCATAATGAAGCTGATTTGGTCTTAATCCATTTCGGTGAGGGCTTTTGTATATAAAAGCCTTACACCATCAAATATTGAGTTTGAAAAATCTTGAGGGGGGCGCCTATTTTTCAAATGTGCCAGTGTCTCTTTTAAGGTTACATGTATTTCACAGTGATAGTAAAGGCAATTTCCGTAATTTTGAATAAGCTTTTCCCATTTTTTGCAATCGTAATTCAAAATTTGATGATAATATAAAACATCACTACATTGTACAATGTAGTCTCACAAAGCTCATTAAGGATGAATCTCAAACTAAGTTAACCCCAAAACAAGAAATATCTTTTGTTGGTTATCAACTGATATTGCATTTGGTAATATTACAGAATAACTGAATGTTCTTAACAACACTTAAGGCAAATCCTTCATGTCCCTGCCTTGATTATTAATTAAAGCACTCGACTATTTGCCGGAATGTAGTGACGTTATCACGTATCACCTATAATATTGTGTAAACCGTATACGTATCACTTATACAATCATACAGTCAGATAATTTTGTAATCGTCGGGAAAAAAAAAAATCTAACCCCAGTAATGAATAAAACATAGCCTACATTATTCACCTGAGCAATTTTCTTTTGGTAATTATTTTTTTAGTGCGTTATTAGGAGTTGTCATTCTTTATTGGCCAAAGGCCGCGTGATATTGTATGAGCTACCAGTATAAAAACAATCTTGCCAGTTCCAAATGCTAGTCACCTTTCAGTTCCTTGATCTTTAGAAATGTACTAGCTTAAACAACAACATCAGTGTCTACAGTCGGGACACGTATTTGACATGGTTATGATTGTGTACATGGGCTACAATTCAACATCATGTGGCTATCAGCCTGCTTGTAAGAGAATGAGAGAGGAGACGTATCCTCCATGGAGTTTTGCTCGAACACATTCAACCACATTGATAACAGTAATCTGTTGTTTTTGATCAAACGATATTATATCTAGGAGCATTTCTCCCTTAATCAAAAGGCAGGATCTGCCTCGTGATTTTTAACCCTAAAAGGCCCAGGGGGGCGGATCTGCCCCTCTCGACATTTTTGTCGTATCTCACCTATTTGTTATTTTTTTTCGCGTCCGAAACTGCATGACTTTTTTTTTTTTTGAAGCTGCTCTCATTTAATAATACCATTTTTTGAACAAATCGGGACCTACGGTTTATGACGCGCGCGGCGTTAAGTAAATCGCGCACTGCTGCGTGCGAAGAAAAGCTATTTCCCCTTGAAATTACACAGAACAGCAAGAATCCAGTTTTTTTGTGCTAAGGATACAGGTTCACTATGTTTTATCTTATGGCAATCCGCAAAACTGGTCATTAGGGATTTAAGGATATAACCTATCCCATACCAGAGCCACACATGCGGACCTTCTAATGTTATGGAATAATTTCTCTTAGCATCAACAGACCTTAGCCTCTAGACTGATTACTATCCATCAAGAACTAAGCAGTTGTTTCCCGAATTCGAAAAAAATCAGATTTGTGCCTCGTGGAATTCAAGTTTCCGTGTCGATTCGGACAATTGTTCGTATGCAAATGTTACAAACAGGACAATACATCCCCTTTATCTTAAACAACTCAAAGTATCTAATAAGAGGCAGATTGCTGATCCCCATAGACCCTGCTGGCATTGCACAATGTCTATCAGTGCTTGCACCAGACCACTAGCCTGTAGCCAATCTCCAAGAGTCTTAAGAGCTGCCACCAATATGGAGCCCTCCATGAGTTGTTTTCCTCCATGTTTCTGCCATTTCCACTGGATTTGCTTTGCTACTACACAGTGGCTGATACAGGCAATTACTGGTGTTTGTCCTGGATTCAGAGGTTCACGGTATTCAAGATCACATCCCATGGTGCTTGATATATGCCACTGTGTGAGAACTTTCACACATCTTGTTTATGGATTATAATACAAAACAAGTTCTTTAAGTCATAATCAGGCTTGGCGCAACTATATGATAATCTCATGATAACTTCAGCACTAGTTCTGTGTATATGTCAACTTTTGGAATCAATGCATTCTATCCGAAAGCATATCGGGGCCATTGACGCACTACCCTTCCCTGAGCAAGCCAGTGAGGCACGTGTGGCGCAACGGATAACGCGCAGGACTCATGACCATTAGATTGTGATTTCGACCCCTGAAGTCAACGTGTTTGTGTCCCTGGGCTAGTCTCAATTGCCTCGTTCCCCCAAGCGAAATATTGGGAGCTGTTATGGGGGATTTACAATCTAAGTGCTATAGTTTTGGAGCGCCCAGTGAACCATCCCACCTAGATTTAAATTGAATTATTCTGTGATTGATCCTAGTGACAGCGGAAAAATGTAAAGCGCTTTGATACTGAATGGTGAATAAGGCGCTATAAATAAAAATATTTAGTTATTTCTGTGCTTAATAACTGTGGAAATCCCTTTAGTGAAGCATGCTAATATTAATAAAACATGGTTACGTGAGTTATCCATTTTTCATTTGGTTTTATAACAGGTATCCCGATGATTTGGGATACGCAAAGAAAGAAGACTTTGTTTTTTTTTTTGGCAAATGATGTGCCAAGTGAATGAGCTGAGGCCATAAGAAAGCTCACTACATAGCATTTTCATGACAGGGTGACCATTTTTTTTTTGTTTTTTTTTGGTTTTTTTTTTTTTTTTTTTTTTTTTGGTTGGTTTTTTTTGGGGGGGAAGGGCTTTTTGTTTTTTTTTTTTTTTTTTTTTTTTTTTTTTTTAAAAAACACTTTTTGTTTTTTTTTTTTTTTTGGGGGGGGGGGGGTTTTTTTTTTGCAAAAAAAAAGGGGGGGGGGGGGGGGTTTGTTTGGGTTTTTTTTTTTTTTTTTTTTTTTTTGACAGATATACAAGGGGAAACAAAATTTTCCATTCAAATTCACAAATCTTCTACATATCACGAATGAAATGTATCAATTGAACTTCATTACAGATCATTTTATTTGACTAGAACAGTGTCAACTATCAACTGATGTACAACTGTAATTCACAATTGTTTGTACCTTTTTAGTACAGGGTGATCCCAAATTTGTCTACAAAGTTCGGTATTCAACAACACCTTTTAACCATACCTAAAACCAAAAATAACTGCATATTTGATTATTCCTCTCTTCAAACTTCTTCCAGAAATTACCCTTGATAAAGTAAGATAAATACTTGCAGTTACTTGCTCAGACAATTTGGAGAACGTTTTGTTGCTTTTGTATTAACTTGTGTAATGTTAAATTAACAGTACATTGGAAATGTTTTAGTCTCACCGTCAAAAGTTCAATCCTCCTCTGAGGACATTGATACATATGTTTATTCAATAAGTTCTTAGAAGATGATAGCGTTGTTTTGATACCAACATAATTAAAATCACTCATTTTTGACAAGTTGTGACATTTTTGTAAACGGGATGCAAAACTTCCCATAAGTTTGTACAGGCAGCCGCTGCCCCCTCCCCCTCTCCTGGCTGAGTGGATTTTCATAATTTTGTTGGGAATCAGGATAGCTTAACCCAACTTAAAGATATTAATTAATCTTTCAGCTTTGAAATGAGATCAAAATCATTTGAATTATTCTGATTACACGAATGAACAGAAAACCACGTTTTGTAGTGGAAAAGTGTGACTCTCCACCCTTTTTTAGGTGTTGTTGAGTTCAAACGCATGGCCACCAGTATATGGTTGAAATTTAAAAATAGCTGTTACAGGCCAAACATGTCAGTATGCATATTTCTTGCGTAATATCTGTGACGATGTACTTAGCAGACCAAGAATATTAGTGGAAAGTAGTTTATATGATATGTATGTAATATCTTTAATAACTCAAATAAAATGCTTTTGGCGGCCATTTTTAAATGATGAATGTTTGATGTAACTTATCCCTTTTCTCCATAAACCTTGTTTGTCAATTTAAATTGTCCTCTTAATATTTTCAGACCATTAAAATCGTAATTTTAGCATCATGTCACCATTTTTTTAAAGTTATTCATGTGATAAACATACAAAGAGCAACTTTTTGGGCGGCCATTTTGAAAAATGGCTGCCAAACCCGTGAGGGGTAAAAATTGAAGTGGCTCATGATCGCAATATTTTAATCTATATTACGCTACTTTGTATACAAAATCCTTGCTTTGTATCACTAAATGCACGATGGTTACGTATATTTTAGTTACGCCGCTTCGGGTATTTACGCGCAAGTTCATTTAAATTTTCCGTCGTTTTTTGACCCATTTTTTTGCTGTTTTGAAACATGTTTGCCCCTAATTTGCAGCCCAATCACAGATTTTACTTTTTTATTGCTGAATTTGGTTGTCTTATGACCCCTCCGCATGTGGTTTCCTTGGGGGGGTGTGTCCATTCCCCCTCCCCTTGGGCACTAACGGGAGTGAACACCCCTTGGTCCCTTAAGTGTTAATCTTCTAATTGTAAAATCGTGCCCGGTTTACACCTACACGGTGTATTGGTATATGCTCACTATCACCATTACTCTATAGGAATATTCATCCCATATCTATACGCTTGTATATAGTTCGACAAATGTCTACGGCCTTGGAAAATATACAATTATCTTTCGATATCTGTTGTGTATATGGCTTACTTAAATAATAAAAATAACAGTAAAACAGCCTATTTTAAAAATGCTTCATTATTTCAACTCTAAGTAAATGATTAATGGAATACAAATAAGCATTTGTCAGGAAAATTGATTTTTTTCCCGAATTTATTGATATCTTGATTTTTTGTTTAATGTTTAGGATCCTGATCGATTTCCCAGCGGCTGGTATATATTGGGTGTTTCTTCTTGTCCTTCTATACGTGGAATCCCTATGTTAAGTTCCATAAAATAGTTGTCGTTTATCTGAAGCAGACAGTCATTGCTTCGAATTCCATCAAAACCGCTTCGAGATAAAATTTAGGATAAAAAAAATTGAATGATTAGTAATTGCACCGGCTAAATATGAAAGTCACTATACGTTAGTCCAACGCCGAACCATGAACAATTCCCGCACAGATTCAAGTGTGTAGGATTATATTGTGAAATCATTGAATGTTCGAAGACTTTCCAGTTAAAGCATTTTAATTGGCAGCGCGCGTAAGACGTTGAATCTAAAACTAATAAGCTAATTTGAATATCATGCGGAGGTTGTTTATTATAAACCTCACGGAAACGGTTGTAACTTGTAAGAGGAGTTTGATTGCAAAATAATTTTGAAATTATTACAGTGACGTTCTCCAAATGAGCACGTTGTTTAAAAGCAACAACATGCTTAACATGTTCATTTGTCGATTCTAAGATACAATTTCACGCTGTCAAATAGGTTATATTTATTTTCACAATACAACGTTGTATTCTATGTAATACAAAACTGGGACTATTAGTAAACGATCTTCAAATATGTCACCCCTTGCATTTTAATGTAAACAATATAGCAATGCGCATCATTGTATCAGAGTTAATAGCTGGCATGTTCATGTTTGTTGGATGCCATATTAGTATAATTGGTTTAGTGAATATCACAACATTTGCCTTGACATTTGAAGCTATTTTTAGTGGAGTGCAAAAAGACACCATATCGGATTTGTTAGAATGAGGAGTTTCTAGATATTTCTGCCAGAAACATTAACTTAATTTGCTTTTTGTTCACGTTCAGCTACAAGCACGAAAAGACATGAGAAAAATATTCGGCAAAATATATGTGTACACACAAATTTTGTAGTGTGTAACCTTAAAGGTCACAGGAAATGAGATGCGATGAAGCTAAACAATAAACATGGCCAGAAAAAAGAATACACTACCAGTGTGAAACTTAGTGAAACTAGATTTAAGCAGTGTCATGATAGATTCACACCAGTCACCTGGATTTTCTATTAATCCTGGAAAAATCAATGCTACCACAAGATGTCTCACAACCCAAAATTGAATGTTTTTCTCGCCCCTCCCCTCCCTTGTAGAACTTGACACAAAACCACATCATCTATTTGATTTCCTGGGAACTTAAACTTAAGGACCAAGGGGGGGGGGTTCCTCGGGACCCCAAAATTTGTTTGCGCGCTGGCCGCTTTACCGGGCGATTTTTGCGCCGAAATTTTTTGTAATGTGACTTAAAAACTGGACTTCTTTTAATACAAAATAATTTAAAATCGGCCAAGCCGTTAATGAGATAATTAGTGGGGTCCCATGGAAACCCCCCTGGGCACTAACGGAAGTCATTAAGAAAATTATTTTAAAATAAGAATAAGAAACCGAGAACCAAAGCAAATTTTTTTTGTTGCTGATATAAGTTTCCAAGACATGTAGTAAACAATTATTAGTAACATTAAAAAATAATTAACCTTTATGTTATGCTGAAAACAAACATTTCATCATGTACGGTGCCAAACCGTTACGGTACAAAACTCTATGGGAAAAATGACGTGTATTTTGCAACAACCGTAAAAAAGTACAGGATTCCCAAAAGTGCTGGTTTTGTGTTAAATATACGTAATTTGGGTCTTCTAGAATGTATCCAACATAAAAATAAAAGTTTTTAAAATGTGTGATGTAAGCCAAGGCTCATTTGATTTTTCCGTCTTTTTGCCCAATTTCGCGTGTTTGAAAAAAAATGTTTGCCCCTAATTTGCACCCAAAATAACAAATCTCATTTTTTATTGCTGATTTGGGTGGTCTTATGACCCTTCACATGTCGGTAATAAATTTCGTGCAAAATTCTCGGGAAAATTGGTTTCTTAGGGGGGGGTGGTGGTCCAATGGAACCCCCCCCCCCCCCCCTGGGCACCAACGGGAGGAAACCCCTTGGTCACTTAAGTGTTAAGGGGGAATATGGGGTTGGAGGGGCTAACAAAAATGAAACATTCAAAATTTAAAATAAGGAGAAAAATTACCTTTCTTGTGCTTTTTGTTAAGGTAATTAAGTTTTTGACACTCTAATCTTACAACAATATTAATGAAATCCAAGGCTTATTTGTAATTTGATAACAATTTTTAAATAGCATTTCTTAAAATATAATTTAAAGATCAAAAAAAAAGTGTGTTCTAGAAAAAATTGCCCATTATCTGAAAAGTAAATTTTAATGATATGTTGTTTTTTTTACAAAAAAAAAAATTCAGAATTTTTATGTTTTTAGTGTTGATGCCCCTTAAATCAAGTTATCAGGGGCTAGTGGGAAGTTTTTCTAGTTCATTCTGTTCAGTTTTAGAAAACCTGCGCGCAGCGAAGACAATCTGTAAAAAATGACGTTTTGAGTTATCGACATTTTTTCTAGAAACGCTGTTTTTTTTATATTTAATTATATTTGTTTAGAAAATGGTTTTGAAATTATTATCAATTTACAAAACAAGCACTGAATTTTCATTAATATGGAAATTAGAGGTCAAGCTTAATTACTTTTTGAGGACTAATTTTAAAGCTAAACAATGAAATATCGCCAGCTTGAGGGAAACAATAAAATACACAAGAAATAGCAGGAGGAATTTCAAGTCGTGAGGCGACATTTTTTACCATAACATTGAACGGAAGCTCCGATTGTTGTCAAACAAAAAGCCAAAGAAAGGTAGTTTTTTTCCTTAATTTAAATTTTAAATATTCATTTTTAGCCCCTCCAACCCAATATTCCCCCTTAAAAAGGTAGGAAATTATGAAGTGTCTTGTAGTTACGCACAGTTATAAGATTTAAAACAATATCTAGACATAAAAAAATAATCATCCAATCCAGTCCAGTCAATCTCATCCCTGATATGTGCATTTGACCTTAAGAGCAAAACCTCACATGTAGTAAAAACGGTAACATGGCAAAACCTCATTATGTAACATTTTCGGGAGACACCAAAAACTGAATAATTTACTGTAATGCCGTGCACTAGAAATGTTTTCCTTTAAATATATTTAGATAATTATTTACTCCAGATTCTGAAATAAACTGGCATAGGATTTACTATCATTTTTGGCTTGAAATTCAAACTAGACCGCGATGTTACCAAAATGCACATATGAGGTTTTAGCACTGGGGCACACTTTTTACACATGTGGTTTTTGTATTTGACCTCTGGAGTTACATATGATGGTTTTTTTCCCGCCCAGCGACGATATTTACAAAAAAACCTCAAGTGTCGTAAACAAACAAGCACATTGTTTTCACATTATTAGCATAGATATGCACATTCAAAGGCAAAATGTGTCCGTTTAAAATCTCTGGCAAAAGAATGCCATAAAGAAGCTGGATTTATACTGTGAGAACATCGTACAATCATACTTGCACTTAAGTAGCCTTTTTAGCGGGTTGGCCTAGAATTTTTCTTCAGAACTTGTTTTTCAAAATATTGGAAAATAATTGGATGAGCTGTATGTGGTCTTATGTCTCAATTCAATATCAGAGAATCTCTTATTTTAATATAGTCCTTCTACGAGCCTTCTAATAATTGCTTATAACAAAAATTTTAAAACTTAAAGCAATCAACTGAAACAGATATATTTCAGTCGCAATTGATATTGAAGATCCACAAAATGTCTTCATTTGAAGAACAATATGGAGCATTAATGACCATAGTCACAATTAAACCAAGTTAAGAAGTACTTGTTTTCAATAACAAAGACAATCAATTATTTCAAGGACGTCAATATAATGTTAATATAAGGGGCAGCGTGGGCAATTGATGGAACCACAATGGCGCCAATGAGCAAAAAATATGTTGGTATATTTCAAATACCATTTTACATCTTAAGAATTTTAACGGTTGTGTTTACAACATATACCTGAAACAATATTAACAGTAATAATGACAATAACAACAACAACAATAGTAATTAATCAATTAATCATAATAATAATAATAATAATAATAATCATACTAACAGTGGAATAAGGGGAAATATTAATCATTCATTAGCTTATGAGCTATTTTTGTTATTTAAATTAATTAATATTCATATCCTTTTTTATTCCACCTCATTTACATAAATTACTTTTCATATCTTTTAACTGAATAAACCGCAAACAAAGATTCCTTAAGGGGAAACAAACATTCCCCAACTTTCGTGAATAACAAAAGATAATTTTCCCTAATTCACTATTAGTCTAATAATAATAATAATATTAATAATATTAATAAGAATAATAATAATAACAGCAGCAACAACAACCGGCAAGCGTGTTGCTGCCAGGATTATAACGATGCTTTTAAAGTGTCTAAATCAATGAAAACTTCAATGGAGTGTGTAGTCCAAACCCTGATAACGGCCCCACGCTGGAATTTAAGCGGTTAATAAAATCTAGATTTAATTTGTATAAAAGTAATGCTTAAACAAATATAACTTTACTATTTCCATAGTTCATTTGCACTTAAGTTCATTGAACCATGACAATACCTCAGCCTTTGGTTAGCTCAGCTGCCGGTCCCATGTAAAGAGATTTCATGCATGCACATGTGCATCACAGTTTCAAGAGGTTTGTTCTGTGTAAACTTCTTGTACAATGGGGGTTAGAGTGGTTTATCACTCCTGGTTGTACACCTGAGGCATGTTCGCTATATGTAAATAAAATAAATGAATAAGTTTTCTGCAGTCGACCAAAATGCATGAAAGAAAAAATTTAAATTATTAAGGTAAAAGAATTTAAAACCAGTAACTAAGTTCTTTTGGAGTGATGAGTAGTGGGAATTGGGCACTTCGAAGCCATTTTCTCTTCCCTCCTGTACTTGTTGCCAATTAACCCAACCCCAGAGGGGTTGGGTACAGCAATTGCCCTACATTCCCCCTCTGCCCCAATTCCGGAGAGGATTGGTACAGAAATTGCCCCAACCCCGGAGGAATTGGTGACTTATAAAGTTTGTCATATACAGAAAATCAAAATGGCAGCAAATATTCCGTCAGTTGAGAAATTTGAATCTCGCTTGCAAAAGCAAAAGCAGGTTCAAAATTTCGATGTTCTCGAAGAAGGAAAAATTTACGCCCTCACTAAATTCCAAGTTCACCGAAACCACATCATGAGGGCTCCATCGTAAATTTGGTGAGCGAAGACCCCGACAATAAGTTTAAGGTTTTCGCCCCGGCCTCCTCACCGAGCGTCTTCACCCGTGAGGAAATCAGAGCTGCCCGTGTTTCATCATATCCAATGGCACGAAAAAATGCAAGGGCTCCAAAAACTAAATTTTACTACGATTTTGAGTTTGGGTGTTTTTGAATGAGTTCCGAGTGAGTCTGGCTCCGAGATGAACTCAGGATTTTTTTTTTCGGATTATGAATTTTTGATCTATTAAAAAAATGGCGCAAGAATTCGATATTTCCCCCGAAGACTTGATCAACTATCTGGGCAAGGAAGATAGAATCCCTCCGTTCAACGAGCTAACAGAAGGGAAAGGTCTACATTATCGAATATACCAAATCATCCAAAGAGCAAAGAGAACAACTATCATGGTTCTCAGAGGAGGCGAAGAAGTTTGGGCTACTTCGGTTCTGCGAGTAATTGCAGGGGCAAGAGCTACCTCTCCTAGTCAGGCCAAGGGTAAGCGTAAGAGCCAAGGACAGGAAATTTCTACTACGATTTTGACTAGTGAAGGCCACCCTCTCGAGTGTAAAAAAAAATATTTCTACACCACAAAATTAGCTCTAATTTTTTTCTCTTATTGACCTCCATTCGAGAGAATGTCCTCCAAGGCTTGTTTTTTCCCAGCTCAATCCCATCTTTCATATCCAAATCCCCAGTCATTTCTCCACCAGCTTTGTCCAACTTGATGCTTTTTTATGTAGAGACGAACTTTGAAACATGCTAGCCGTTGCAGCATCTGTCTTGTTCAGTTGGAATCAACCAATTCTTACTATTTTTTTTTGTTTTCCATATTGATTCGACCGGTCATGCGACCTCCATATTTAGATAGAACATTAAGCCTCATGCAATATTGTGTTGGGTCTACTCCCCACTCTTTATGTTGGCTCGCTTCGATAGACCGTAGATGACATCTTCTTTTTATTTATTTCTAGTAACGTCGACAGGCATGTTGTGATTATCCATTTATGAGCGGCACCATTGTTTCACTGAATTTTGAAATCCACATCGATTTCTGAATGTCTGGATTAAGTATCATCCACTCGGATTTTCATATCGAATCGTGTAACATCCCAAATTTAACATCGCGCATAATTAGAATGTTTTTAACAGCTGCGTACCCTTAATTTTATCACGATCATTCGCGAGATTGTTATGGTGCTTATTTGCTTCAGTAAACCAAAATTCTCTTGGGGTAAATTCCACAATCCTATCGCCTGTGTGGTTCCAGAGTCCAGCCAATCTTCAGCATCCAAACCTTAGCCATATCTGATAGGCTCTGGCAACCAAACTTGAAGATTTTACGGAATCGTCATTTCAATCAACCCGGTTTCACGATTGACTTCGAGCGTAATCTCTGTGATCGCGCTAGTTAGTTTTTGAGCTAGACTTGAAAAAGTTTAATTTCAGCTGGAACAACATCTGTGGAATGTTGCATGTTGCTCCGTATCTTTACGGTCAATCTTGGTAAAGGTTGTCACCATCCTACCACCAACGTGTATTTCCTTCAGCGCTATTTTTTCTCCTTCCAATTTTCACCGAGTTTGTACGTTGCCCTGCTAGCGTTATTATGTTCATGCTTTTCATCTTTTATTGTTAGCTCTCTGATCGCGTCCAAAACCCAAGTTCCCATTCTCTCCTCTCTAGTTACGATGTGAACTATGACTTTTTCTTTGATTCTTACACGTTTCATTTTTTAATTTATTAGATTTTTTTTTGCTTTAGCACCAGATTTTGCAAAGCAAATCTTAAAAAAAAAATAAAGATGCTCAGCTATCGTGTTTGTGGTGTTTTTGAACCGACTCATCAATTCTCGTTGATAAACCAGGGAATTCACGTGAATGGAAAAAAGAGCTTCGGAATCCGTTTTCCAAACATTGATGATTACATCTTCCCAAAATTCCGACGGTGGACATGGCGAAAATTATCAAAAATGGCTATCCAACCCGATGCAGTTTTGCAGAACCAACTAAATTTTGTCGTTTGGGCAGCGACCACGGATGTGGTATTTCGAAGAAAGAGCTTCAACACGAAGAACCCAATGATCAGGAGCGTTTTTCAGATTTCACGCTTACTATCCAATCAGACGAATTTTGAGTGAGATGAACTGACCTATTCCCTCCGACCGGTCGTTAATGCTCAAAAATTGCAATCGATATGAAAGCCTTTGAGAGGGTATGCAGCGAATTCGGTATTAACACGAATGAAATTTTTCGGCAGAATTCGATCCTCTTAATGGCTTTGGATTCGCTAGATATTTTGCCAACAAACCCCATAGGGGTTTGGTCCTGAAGACCAGCTATGGCTATATTATGAAGGGCAATCTTCCAGTGGTGTACATTCCATCCAGCGGAAAATTGGGTAGTGGACCCGGCCATACATACAAGTAGAATACGTATAACAGATTTCGGACGAGATCCTGGTTACGGTGATGTGTCTCCGGATGGCACCATTTATTCCATCATAGGATCCTTCGTTTGGATTCATCCTAAAGATTTACTTAGGGCTGGTGTTTGAGAGGAAATGATCAATCATGACTTATGCGTGGCCTATCCTAGGGAGCACAAGCTCAATCTAGGTCAGCAAATAGGTAAAGGTAAAGCTCTTTGATGGCTCCAAAACAGTTTCTAGCCAATTAGAGGATTCCATTCAAATCATCAGCAGTATTCCAGCTCGATAGAGAGGTATCAGTCTACCCTGCAGTACGCTAGAATCAACTGGATTTTTTCCTTGGGTCAAGGTTTATACCTAATACCGAGCAACATGGACCTCCATGTGGAAAGTTTTAAGGTAAACACCTTATCCAAATCGCGACTTCGGAAATGCACTTGGTCTTAACGAAAAGGTAAATGACGAAGTTTCCTGTTCAATCAGAGTTATCCGAAGGCGTTGCCGACATACCACCACCAATTGAGGATGTGGTCACTGACGCTGTCGTAGCAATGAGGTTGAAGACTTTTCTCACGATGATAAAAAATTGATGATACGTTTGGAGGAATTTTAAGATCGATAGCAATTTGGAGGATAAAATAAAAATGTGGCACCCCTGTAGTGATGAATATTGGCTCAGCCTGACAATTGCTCTGAGCTTCAGCGGGAGGCAATTTCCCTTTTCAGTCAAATGCTTCATCGCTGAACGTGAAGAAGACACGATCCGAGCCATGAGAAATTGGCAAATGAATAGAGAATCAGTGGAACGAAGCTAGACTGAGAGCAATAACTATATTAAACGAATAAGCTGAAAACGGAGTGGTCATGCCGAACAACCTTCAAGATGTTGACTCGGCTATTAGACAGTATTACAATCTGACCGGTTCCAACGAGAAGATTTTCCTTCAGAGCCTAAACTCCACGATTATTTAGATGAGGATCAAAAAGAGGGCTATTCAAAAAGGAGAATTGGCTTTGGCTGCTGTTTGAATCACAGCGGACAGGAATTGGTTGGTATTTCGTTTGAGGAGCAAAAAAAAATCCCAGAAGAATTTTAAAATTCCTGCTGGGAATTTTTTTTTTAACTTTAAACTTTCACTGGCTGATATCCTCGGGAATAAATCCCTCATACCAACCAATCTCTGATCAGGTCGCGAGACACGCTTAGGCGACAATTTTCCACATCTTCGAGATCCATTCTCCCCAAATTAGGAGGTTGCATTTTGAGAACTTTTTTCATAATCATGGTGTTTTCCAACATGATCCGCAAGAAACCGCGGAGTGATAGCTCCATTTACGATCATATTCACATTGAATCGCCCATTTTTCTTCCCCTTTTATTTTATAGAAAACGTGAATCAAGATCGATATAAACGCGTACATTATTAGCGAACAACTCAACTCCAATGTAGTCATGTTTTGAGTAGTTTCTTTCATGTACAATTTTTCCAATGTTTTTCATTTCATTCATCTTCGTTCTGTCTCTCACCTCCTCCAAACGTCGCTCTCCGTCCTTTCAAGCTCAAGGGAGCTCTTCTTGCTAACTGCTAGTCTTTCCATTTCCGATTTCATCTCCTCCCTTTTTTTTTTTTATTACTCGCAAAAAAAAAAAATTCTGGCCTTACTCATCTAAGGACTTTTTTTTTTTTTTGTATTCCCCGTCTTGACAAAGCAATACAGATCTATCCAAACACCGCACTATCAACAACCAAGGTGTTTCTGCGAGAAATTCCAACAGCCGCTCCAGCTGCTTTCAAATGAAGCTCACTATGCTACCGATAATGCCAGGAAGTGCAATTAGCAGTTTTATCTCCAGCTTTAGCAGTAATCACTATTTGTTGCAGCTGTGCCTTGATCCTCTCTGTCAAAGTTTTCGGCTTTGGTTTTGGAGCTGGTGGGGTTGGGTCGGTTTGGGAGCTGGTTTTGGTTGAGCTGGAGTTGCAGCTTTAACGCACAGAATGTCTCTGCCTACTATCGACGCCACAATGGTTGAAATTGCAATTGCAGTTAGATCGATGCTATCGTTACACAACCCTCGCGTCGGAACAAATCACCGACTCGATCACGTAGACTTCCAATCGCTTTCGATGAAGTTTTCAATCGTTCGCCGTAACGCTGAAGAGAAATTCGGACTTTAGCTTCTTGTTCTGCTAAGCATTGTCACAATCATCGATTTCCGATGAAGTTTCTCGAGCTTTTCCGCATCTTCTTCATCAAGGGTAAAAGAGGTTCTTCATCTTCAATCCCTCATACGTATTTAGGATATTTATTGGATAGTTAAATTGTGAGATATTTATTAATTTCTTGATTAGTATTTTATATAGGAATACAAATTAAAATTATGACATGCATGTGGGAGTGAAACCTGTTGGTTTTCACACTTTGGTGGTATTTGCATGTTTTTTAAGAATTGGTAATTGGCAATCCATTGGTCCTTTACACCTATCCCCCGGGCTTAATTAAATGACAATCACAAAGGGCAGGTCCAGTAACGTCGCTTGGTGTACTTTCTGGCGTGGCCAAATCTCACTCGATATTTTTGGTTTCTTCAGGGCCGA